>OZ018414.1:10646708-11092962 GCA_963969595.1 Neckera pumila | reverse complement strand
TTTCCATGAAGAAGTCCGTGCTTAAATTTTCCTAAATTAACAAAAAATACATCATTTGGAATTGTTTCACTTCATAAGGTTTTACTTATTTTAGTAGAATTTAAGTATTATATTTTTTACAAAATTATAATATGCATACCAATATAATAAATGTTTGTTCCAAGATATGCTCTTCCTTCTCCTTCTGGATAACCTTTTTTGTCAAAATTTCCTCTCCATGAATGCCACATCCACCCACTAATTATTGTTGGTGAAACAACTGAATTTTTCAAGAATTCGTATACATTTAAAAGTTCCAATATGTTTGCATGTCCTACAAAAGACTTATAGACCTGCTTTTCCTTTTCAAAAGCTTGTTGTATCTCCAAAAAACTCATTTTTGCAAATCCACTACCTCTTCTTGATGCACTATCAATATTAGTATTTTGATGTGACAATGAAGTCTTTCTCAGAGACTTTTGTATTGACATTTTGAAAAAATTGAGTTGAATTTGGGTAATAAAGTGGAATCAATAAATCAATTGGTGAAGAAAATTATTAGTTTTTTTAGAAAAAATTTCATTCATTTAATTATCAAATACCAAGAAGTAGTATTAGGAAATAGGGATATGTTTTGAAGTCTACATTTCAATTTCTTTATGACCATTACATTGATGTAGTGAAATTCACCTTGCTTTATATATTTATAGCCATATTACAAAATATGATTATTCCTTACAAAATATGAAAAATTCAAATGTATACAATAATTAACTCTATCGATTAAAATATGTACTAATTTTGAAAATCTCATTTTTTATAATTATATGTTAGACAATTTTATTTTGTTTTCATATTAGTTTACAAAATGAATTAGTTAAAACTATCAATAGCTCCATGATGACTTTAAATCCTCTACCATGTATTTCTTTAACAAAAATAAATTATACAATATTCTTCAATGATTGCATTGCAAAAAGTTTAAAGACGTTTTAAAATGTATATAATCTATGGGTTTTTTTCTGTAGTTGAAACTAGATTAAAATTAAAGATTCATTAAAAGGCTATGCACAAGACTTATTGTTCTTGAGCACATTTCTTGAGTCTAAAGAGAAAAGAATCCTTGAGACATAATTTTGTTGTATAAAAATCCTATTGTGTAATAAATACTTTAGAGTATATTTTGATAAATTATAGCTAAATAAATTAATATAAGAACTTTTAGAGCTATGATTACTTTCTACACAATAGTAATAATGAAAAAAAGATTTGAGACTTTGAAATTGAAGATGCTAAATTTTTTAATCTAAAAATGTGTAAATTTGTGATTTTTAAAACTCTTAAACATGAAACTTGTAAATTTTTAGAGTTTGATAATTGTCTAATAATAGAAATTAGTAATCATTAGTACGTGCATTAGTATGCATTAGTAAAAAAATAGAGCTTTTGGACATCCGTATTTTATGCATTGTGGTCGTCATGACAAAATTGCAACAATGAAAGGGTAATGTCAAATGTGGTTAGAAAAATTGAAAACGCTATCAAAACTATGGAATTGCAGCATAGAAGTATTGTCACTCTAATCTAATTGTATAGGATTCTATTTTATAAAATATTGACATGTGACACCATAACATTGAAATCTCTATACTGTAAACTTTGAAATTCATTGAGATTTTTTGGAAATAAAAGACGCAGATGTTCTTTACATATTTTTGCCAGTAGTTTCCAATTAATTTTCATATGAATTCATGAAATATACCAAAAAATTCACTAAAAATATATATTTTCTTTAAAAAAAACTGGAATTTGGTACTCCCTCTGTCCCAAAATGATTGTCCATCTTTCCAAAAATAGATGTCCAAAAATGATTGTCTACTACTTCAAATCTAACTATATGAAGATGAAATTCATGAAATAGTCAGTATGTCACAATAAGAGTTTCAAATAGATGAAGATACAATTCATGAAATAGTCAATGTCAATTTCACAAAGACACAATTCATGAAATAGTCAATTTTAGTTACCTAAGCTGCTTATAATAAGCTGCCTACAAGCTGCTCGAGAAAAATCTAACCGTAAACTATCTTCACGAAATCTTCATGGGGTACAAAGACAAGATGGAAAACAGTGTGTTGTTATGCTTAGTATTCATTTTTGGTGGAAAATCATAAGCTAGCGGGTGATTTATCATATGAATTTATAGCATCAAATTTTCCGCTTTAAATAGTTTATACTTTAAACTTGATATTGCCGTTATTGCAAACCCTTGAATAAATCAAGAGATAATCTACATGTCTGCATTCATTACTTTACCAAATTCTCAAATTTTGCCTTAATCTTGAGAAAAGTTTTTCAAGGGACAATCATTTCAGGATAGAGGGAGTATATTTGATTGAGATCACGTAAGAATGCAGATAAATACAAAAATAAAAATTTTAACTTACATTATTAATTGGTAAACTTTGAAGTTAAATTATTTTTTGCCTAAAATAAAAATTTTGGTCTTTTCTTCTTTAGAGTATTACCCTTTAAAGTTTTGCTTAAAGATCAAAAATCCGATTTAAGAAAAATATTGTTCAATATTTTACTCGAAAGGATTTTGTACAAGGGTGCTCATTGCAAATCTTGAGGTTTTAGTGTTCAAGACTCTTGTAGGTGAACTTACTTAAAATACACTAGATCTTAGGGGGAAAATCACATTAGAAGTTAATTTTAAAAAAATCAGAGTAATTTTTGAGAAGTCATAAACCAATTGTGGTTATACATGTATGTCCTTTAACCTTGTATTTTTCATCATCATTTCAATTTCAGATTTGACATGAAAAAGAGGATCGAAAGACTTCAAATCACTTTTACAATTTTAACATCCTCCTGATCAAACATTATAAGCTTTCAATCCATAAGTGATATTGTTGTGTTTTCTTTTCCTTTGTGATCCATAACACATTTAGTTTGAATTTGTATGGTTTCAATTTTGCAAGAACTTGATTAAACTTGTCAAAACTTAAACTTCTTGTCGGGTTTTGAGAAATTTGTAAGAAGCTCAAAATTTGAGGGGTCAAGATTCATTCCAACATCTTGTGAACCATGTGGTTGTGCTTATTCACAACACCAACATCACCATTTCACTAACAGGACAAGGCTGGTTGGACCATTTCTTCGTCAAGGGCCCAACTGTCACGGACCATCACATCTCAAACAAATTGGACCGTGACCTCATGCCGTGCTGTCTCTCCACAACGGTACGACCAAAAATCATCCAAATAATAAACTACGCTTAAAATTAACCAAATGAGTATGTGAGCATGGTTCCTATTATTAAATTGTATAAGTAATTATCGGGTCTTGATGAGAGTCAAAAGCGGAATTTAGAATATTTTTTTAGAAAGCATTTTTGAGCATTGAAAGAATAATCTGTGAATTTTCAAAGTGCTAAAAATAGGTGTATCAAAAATGACCCTTGGCATGAATGAATAGAGGTTGTGTAGTGGGAGGACAAAAAGAGTACCTGAGTTCAAAGGCAAGAAAAAGATGAGATGAATCACATCTTGTAACAAAATTTTGTCTTATAAATTGTAACATTATACGTCAAGGTACAACATTAGTTGTAGTGTGAGGTTCAAATAGCAAAACTTAATTATAATTAACATATATTCATTTTCCAAAATTTGGGCATGTAACATCCCAACATTGATATGAATCTTTTTTGAGATTTTTTTGAGAAGGAAAGATCTGTGCATATAGATGTTTTTTCAATATCTTTGCAATCTAAATCTAAAAATTCATCACCAATTGTTTTCAATATACTATCATGTAAAACCATATAAATAGATTTTAAAAATTTACAAAAAATAGTTTTGATTATTTGATTATTTGAATTTGGAATTTGGCACACTTAACTGAGATTTTGTATAAAATGTAATGATAATTATGCATGCCAAAGATATTAATTTTATTCTAGATTAGGGAAAATTCTTTGAATGATACAATTTGAAATCACGTATTTTTTGTCCACCACTATATAGTAGAATACAAGTGAAAATGGCGTTTTTTCATTCCTAGGGAAAAAAATTTACTATTGCCGCTGCCAAGGGCTGAAAATTTATTTTTTTATCATGAGAGTTTTGGTGAAATATCATCTCTGTATTAATAACATGCATGCCAAATCTCAAAGTCAAAAGATTTATACAAAAAAAGATATTTGAAATCTACCAAACCTATGTGTAGCTGTGAAAAAAATTTCATAGCTGCCAACTTTGACACCTTTCTAAGGGCTAGATTTTTTCTTTTACCATGAAAGTTTTGTTATGAGATTATTTCTATATTGGTAACATATGTAGCAAGTTTCAAGGTCAAAATATTCATAGAAAAAAAGATATTTGAAATCTACCAACATGTGTAGTTGTGAGAAACAATTTCTCTACTATTAACTTCAATACTATCCCAAAGGTTAAAAATTTGTTTATTTACCATGAAATTTTTATCACAAGATCATTTCTATATAATAACATATGTGCCAACTGTCAATGTCAAAAGATGCATATAAGAAAAGATATTTGAAATCTACCAACATGTGTAGTTGTGAGAAACAATTTAACTACTCTTAACTTTGACACTATTCCCAAGGTTGAAAAATTATTTATTTATCATAAAAATTTTGAACCAAGACAATCTCTATATTGGTAATATGTTTGTCAAATTTCAAGTTTAAAAAATTCAAAAAAAAAGAATTGATATTTTAAATTTTGATATTTTGAAAAAATTTGATATTCTGAAATTTAGCACACATGTTGTTAATATAGAAATGATCTTGTTCCAAAAAATTTATGGTAAATAAACAATTTCAACCCTAGAAATAGTGTCAAAGTTGGTAGTAGTGAAATTGTTTCTCTTAGCTACACATGTTGGTAGATTTCAAATATCTCTTTTTTGTAAATCTTTTGACCTTGAAAATTGTTGCACATGTTATCAACATAGAAGTGATTTCATGACAAAAATTTTATGGTAAGTAAAATAAATAAATTTAGCCCTTAGGAGGGTGTCAAAGTTGACAGCAATGAAATTCCTTTCCTTGGAAATGCAAAAACGCCATTTTCACTCATGCCTTACTATACTGTACATTTTGTTTATGTCACTTTTAGAAAAATAGCACAATTTATTGCAATTACTTTTCTACATTCTATGAATTTTGAAGAACAACTCTCAATAGATTCTTTATTTACACCAATTTCAGAACCTAGTACATTATTCTATCTTCTTTCTACTTCTTTTGGTATTAATTTGACATCAATATAATAGGTGAAGTGTCAAACAAAGTTGTAGTAACATTTGGTTGTTTTCCAAATGTCAAATAAAATATGGTACATCCAACTTTATTTAATAATACATATTGTGATGGCATATTCTATCCAAAATATCTCTTATCACGCAGATATATGATTAAATAATGGCTATATGTCAAATTGCTACATGAGCCAAATTTTGCAAGGTAAATGAGTTAGCGCAATTTCCTAAAAACTATTGGCATTGCCAATAGATTGGTAAGTACTTAACCCCCGAAGGACCATTGTCCCTTCGGGGGACAAATACATTTTTGGGCGGGTACCTACGGGCTCAAATTTCCTCCTAATTTTGTGAAACTTTTTTGGGAGGTAGAAAAGCTGATTAGCTTCGTGGGAATATAATTTTTTTCACAATTGGTGCCCGAGAACAAAAATTATGACCAAATAAGCTCAAAACAAGGGACGGCGGGCAGCAAAATAAAATTTGCAATCTTTTTTTTTTGAGTATTTTTTTCATAGATTATTTTTTTGTCTATCTAAAAAGCTTTGATTCATTTCATTTGGATTTGTTTTGAGAAATTTTTGGGCATTCTTGTTTTTTGGGTAGTTAGAGCATCTTTTTGAAAAAATAACTTATTGTATTCATTTCTGAATGCAATTTTTCAAATTTTTCAATTTTATTTTTGTCATGGTATAGTTTATTTTCTAGAACAATCTCACCATTGGGATTAGTGCATTTTAATTCCATCTAAAATATATGAATATTTCAAATTTTCATTCTATCTTATACCTACTTCTACTTAACAATTTTTTTAGATTAAGTTTTTTTGACTTTTTTTTTGGCTAGAAACTCAACTCAATTCTCCATTATAATCATTTAAAGCTCAAAACTCTGTAGTGCAAAACATTTAAGTTAAAAATGTTCAAAGTCAAAAAATCTAGTCCCACAATGTGCTGAAAAACTTGTTTTTTTCACTTCAAGTGCATATATCTTGCAATCTGTGCAGTCAATAATTCTGAAATTTTTCCCACACATTCTCATACTAGTTAGGTGTAAGATTCTACAATTAGATGTGCAAAAGAACATCTTTAAACTTTTTTCACTCTTTGCTATAAAATTGGCAATTTTGAGTGTTTTTTGGCTGGAAAATAGGCCTTGGGCCTTTAGGGGTTAAAATTTAGTAACTAAAACTATTTAATTTCAATAAAATCAAACTGAAAAAATTTAAAATTTAAAAATTCAATGAAATTTAATTAATTAATTAATTTTTAAATTTTCAACTTTAGAAATTTCAAATTCTAAATGTATAGTTTTTTAGATTTTCAACTTTATTAATTTATCAATTTGAAATCTAGAAATTTTGTGCTTTCAAAATCTATACATTTTCTAGATTTCTAGATTTCTAGATTTCAATTTTTTTTGGAAGTTTTTAACATTTTAAAATTCCGTAACTATAAATTGATCATAGTTTTTTGTTTTTCTTAAGATTTTCTAATTTCGAACAATTAGGTGCCATTGAAGCCTTAGTGTCAATGAAATTACATTAATCCTTCTATCAATGCAAAACTTATAGAAATGAAGATGTTAGTTGCGGCGTTTGAAATTCAAGATAATCTTTCATGCATCTTTGTAGTGTACAACGCAACTCCAACCACTTCTTTTACTTTGTTCTAGATAACCGACTTTTGTTATGTCTTATAGTTGGGCCATTAATTAAAAAATATAACTCCAATAATCCACTTTTTATTCTATGTTTATTTCAAAATTATCAAAATCGCAATTTTTGTGACACCTTGAAGGTAGCTTCTTGAAAGCTTAAAGTACACCACTTTTAAACTTTTTCTATTGAATTTCTCTTTATTTGAGTTCAAAGAATACACCAATTATATTATCATATTTATTACTAATATCTCCATTTTTCTAGAATAATTCAAACTAATTTTTGCACTTTTGTCATTGCTATGATTTTTCCAAAAAAATATTTGAAAATTCACCTAAAATCCATTTTCATCATTGTAATTATTAAAAAATGATGATAAATTTAAGATATGTATTATTGTCCAAAAAAAAATCATATTTTTGGAATGTATATTCTAATATAGAAAACCAATGAAGTTTGACCAAGTCCAAACATGAATTGTCATTTGAGGGTAAATTACTATTGGAAGATGGAGATCATTCCTTGAAATAAAATCTTTTGGTTTTTATGAGGACACTTTTTGAAAATTGATATCAAATTATATTGTGATCTTTGAGTGTATAACCATATGATTTAGAAATTTGATTGATTTCCAACAATACTCTAAATAATAAACATCATTGGATCAGTTGATAAAAAAATTATAGCATGTGAAGTTGCATAGTCATTGCATAGCCATATTTATTTTGTATACAATTTGTATTTATTTGTTTATAACTCTATAATTTTATATTAAAGATTTAACCCTAAAGGACTGAACATGCTTTTTTGAGAACATAGCTTTTTTGGGCAGCTCACTACAAGCGGAGATTTTATTTTCTTTCTTTGAAATTTTCAAACAACATTTTCCCGAGGAGTAGCTTTAAGGCCCAATAATTTTCATAACTTTTGATTACAGGATTAAAAAGTTATTGCATAATATGTCGTTTTCATTGCTCGGCGGGCAATCCAGGCAGCAAAAAAAACTTCTTTAAAAATAACTCTTTTCAAAAATAAAAATTTGAAATTGGTTCTTTAGATTTATATGTAGGTGGAAAGCTTTGAATCATTCCATTTGAATCTATGAGTCAAAAGTTATGAGGATTCTTAGTTTGGAGGTAGTTATAGAATCTCAACTCTAAAATAAACTTTGAAGTCCTTTATTTCACTCAGTTTTCAATATTTTTGAAAAAAAATAAAAACCTTGGGTGTAGATTGTTTATTACAACATTCCAACAGTTGGGATTGGCATTTTCAATTACATAAATAAATTCTTAACAATTTAGTGTTTTGAATCATTCTCTACTTCTTCCTACTTACTATTTTTTTCCTATATATTGTACAATTCTAAATGATTTGAATTTTTTCAAGCATGTATCCAACTTGTCTAGGAAAATGGATCCAAAGAGTAACCACCACTTTGGACATTTTTTCATACAAATGTGACCTTGTGAAGGGCAGCTGCCCGGATTTTCGCAGGGACAAAAAAAGGATTTTTGTCAATTCAACTGCTATTATATTGCAATCCACACGGTGGAAAATTCTGAAATTTTTTCCACATCTTCTTAAACAAGTTTACTACAAGATCCTACGGTTACATGTGTCCAAAGATGGGTTTTTTTCTGAAATTTGATACTTGTATTAGAAATGGCACTTTTAGAGCGTTTTTGGTGAAAACATAGTCAAGAACCTTTAGGGGTTAAATGCAAAAGTATCACTCAAAAGTAGTTTTTATATAGGATTCAATTTAAGAAAATATTGAATCAAAATTCAAAGTATTTGTTTTTGACTGTACTACAAAACAATAAAATTTGAAGAAATAACATACGATTTTAGAATCAGACGTTTTAAAATAATTTGCCAACGACTGTTTATTGGTCCATGTGAACTATACTGTCTTATAATCAATCTAGGATCATAACTTGTAGAAACTCTCTTTGAAGGAGGGAGTGCTTCCAATGGTTAGTAAAACTTTAAATATGATCAATCATTATATTTTTAGATAAATTTTAAGTTTTAAAATTGCTAAAATTAGATGCCACCAAAGAAGAATGGAATGGTTTTGAAATTAGAGATTACATTTTCTAAACACAAGTAATAATTTTGGTCAAAAATTGTTGCAATAGAATATCAACTGCAAACACATTTGGTTGATCTATGCATTCAAAGTTCAAGAAAGTATTGTGAACCATTTGATAATTCTCACATGACCTTGATTTTTTGAGTTGGTATGACTTCTTCACACTAGTGGAAATAAAGATGACAGAGACAAAATAAATGACTACAAGAAGATATACCCATCAGCCCATGATCTAATTTGATGTGAGGATCATTTTGAGGGTCATTTCTCTAGCCTATGAGGCCCAGTTTGCTACCAGAATTAGTTTGTAGCCTTTGAATCAAATTTTGTTCCCTTTTCTTATTCCTTCATGTCTTACGAAGGTTGTCTAGAGCCCGGCCCATTGACTACATCTACAATCTTTTGAGTTTGTCTCTTCAACAATCAATAGACTTATGTTTAGTGAAATTCCTCATATGGTTTCATCTTTACTCATGACCTAATCATCTAAAAAACATGTCAAACTATTGAGTGATTTCAATATAACGTCACATCAAATGCACATGATCAAATATTACCCCCCCTAAAATAGGGAATCTTCACAAATCTAAATATTTGTGCCATTACTGAAAGTATGTTCTCTCAAGTTGAAGTTTAGAAACAAACATGCTAATAAAAGAGAGTGAATTGTGCGATAGTTGACAAGTATAAGTGTATGGTATTAGGGAGGACTTCCATGCACCTAGAATCAAGCAAAGCTTGTAGAAAGACAAAAAAAATTGAAACTCTCCATGAAAGTTTGTAATAGTTGCGAGAGGGGAATTGAAATTGCTGACTATGCAAGTCTTTTGGGGAGGTTTGTGAAAAGTACAAGAGGCACGTTTTTTACTTTTGAAAAACTATTTATTACACTGAACCTTAACTTTTTGTTTGCTTTTAGCTTAATAGTGAGGCAAAAGGTACTCTTCAATTTTAGTTTTCACTTCTAAAAAAGAAAAAGCATGATGAAACTTAGCAAAGGTTTTATAAAACTTGAAACTCATTCTTGATTTTGAAGCAACATAGAAATTTGCTCCTAGGCTTTGTCCAACATACGGTGTCCAACTTAGTTCCTATACAAGTTAGGCTTCTCCTATGAATTTTCAAATGCTTTAAATAAAAATCATGCTTGGCTTTATTTGTGCCAAAAGGAAGAGATTAAAGTTGAATTCAAATTTGAGATTTGTGTTGTTGGATATAAGGTAAAAACACCTAATTGCATCATGTTACATATATTTTCTAACATCTAAATTAAAAAGTCCTTAAATGAACACTTCCATAGTTTAAAATCACAACATTGTTTTATAAGCAACCAATGAGAAGGGAGGAGTTATTTGAACCAACCAATGAAAATTGAGGCATTTTGTACTTCAAGGGTGTCCATTCAAAGTGAGTCTTGTGTCAAGTATAAGCTATTATTCGGAAATATGAGTCAAAAGTTATGACCTAATATGTTACTTTTTTCTTCTACTGGGCAATCCGGTAATTTTCCACGTATATATAAATCTAGAAAACTAATTTCAAATTTTTATTTCTAAAAAAGTTTATTTTTTTCATTCCATTTGATCAATGAGATAAAAGTTATGAGGAGTTTTAGTTTGCGGGCAGTTATCGATTTTGTATTCTAAAACAAACTTTGAAGTTGTTTAATTAACTCATCTATCAATATTTTTGGAAAAAACAAAATCATAGGATATAGATTGTTTATTACAACATTGCAATTATTGGCATTGGCATTTTTCAATTCCATAACTAAATTCTTAACAAATTAGTATTATAAATCATTCTCTGCTTTTTTCTACTTAATATTTAATCCTTAAATGTAGTACAATTCCAAATGATGTGAAAATTTTCAAGCATGTAGCCAACTTACCTAGGAAAATTAAAATACAAAGAAACACTACCATTTTAGACATTTTTTCATAGAAAAGCGAGCTTTTGAAGTGCAGCTGCCCTGTCTTTTGCAAGGCCAAAAGAATGATTTTGGGGAATTTGAATGCTTATATCTTGCAATCCACACGGTGGAAATTTTTTAAAATTTTTACCACATGTTTTCAAGTCAGAATACTACAAGATCCTATGGTTACATATATCCAAAAATGTTTTTTTTCAAAAACTGGATACTTCTACTACATATGGCTGTTTTAGAGTGTTTTTGGTGAAAGCATACTCATGGAACTTTAGGAATTAGTCTTACCATTTCATATTGATACAATCCCATATGCAACTAAACAAGTTAACTCCTAAATGACAAAAGAGAATGCTTTAGATTTTTGAGAACTCGGGCATACTCTATTGACTTCATTCCTTGGAATTTTGCATGAAATTAGATGCATGGATGCTAATCAATTCTACATGTGAAATTTTGTTTCACATCATTTTGATAAATGTTGCAAAAATTTCAATTTTTTTTCAACTTCAATGTCAAATTGGGCAACTAAATGTACTTTCTAAGAAAATAGTTATTAATTTTATGAAATTTTACAGATTAATACCTACTAAATAACATTTGAACCATTCAGTTTTGAATAATGAGGTGAAAGTTATGAGTCCAACTCCAAGAGGGGCACATACTTTTTTTTAAAGGTGTGCGCTTGTTTCACAAATCAAACTCAAGCGGAATTATAATTTTTTCGACTAAAATTGTAATTTCTGTAAATTTCTAAAGTGGTCTGCCCTGAAATTACAAAACCGTCCATAGAGTGAAGTCATAAACATCCTAGAAACAACCCATAACCACCTTTCCATGTATCTATTAGCACTTAGGTATTCACCAATAAAAGATTGACATCTTATCCCTTGTTGACATTAACCCCTAAAAGCCCATTGTCCCTTTGGGGGACAAATGGGATTCTGGACAGGTACCTACGGACTAAATGTTTGTCGTGATTTTCTGAATTTTTTTTCAAGATAGAAAAATTGTTAAGCTTCATGGGAGTATAATTTTTTTTTTCAATCGGTGCCCGGGAAAAAAAGTTTGCCCAAATAAGCTCAAAATGGGGGAGAGGGGGGCAACAGAAAAAAATTATAAAAAACTCAATTTTTTTTATAAATTTTTTTTTCTTATAAATCATATTTTTAACTATCTGGAAAGCTTTGATTCTTTTCATTTCTAATTTATATGAGAATATTACAGATGGTCTTGTTTTTTGGGCAATTAGAGCAACTTATTGAAAAAATAACTCGTAGGATTCCTTTCAGAATGCAATTTTAACAATTTTTCAAAAAAAGAAGTTCCAAATGTTTTTGTTTGTTTGCTAGAACACTCTCACCATTGGGATTAGTTCAATTTAATTCCATCTAAAAGATAATAATATTTTAGATTTTCCCTCTATCTCATACCTACTTTAACAATTTCTTAAAGAATGGAAATTAAGTTTTTTTGAATGGTTTTTTCCCAAACTCTCAATTCAATTTTCCGACATAAAGATTTAAAGCTCAAAACTCTATAGTGCAAAACATTTAGTTAAAAATGTTCAAAGTCATAAAAACTAGCCCGCATTGTACTGAAAAACTTGTTTTTTTTACTTTAAATGCAGATACCTTGCAATCTATGCAAACAAAAATTCTGAAATTTTTATCACACACTCTCATACTAGTTAGGTGCAAGATCCTATAGTTAGATGTGCAAGAAAAATATTTTTCAAATTCTTTTATTCTTTGCTGTAAAAATGGCAATTTTGAGTGTTTTGGGGCAGAAAAAGGCCTTGGGCCTTTAAGAGTTAATGCACAAATTTTATCAAAAAATAAACAAATTTGCATGAGTTATATGGCAGAAATGGATAGTTGGATGGAAATGGACTAGTCTATCTTAATCCTTAGATGCTGACAAGTATGCTTTTTGTCCAATGGATGACAGAGAATCCTTCTAGTAGGACAGAAGTTCAACTATTCATCTTCAAAATTTTGTTGTAAAATGGAGAGGTCTATCATAATAGTTTGACTTCCAATGAGTGCTTTTGCAATTTTTTAATCCCTAAAGTCCCAAGGCCATTTTTCTGTCAAAAACCACTCAAAACTGCCACTTTTGTTGCGTTCACCCAACAATACAAAAAAAATAAAAATTTAGAATCGAACCAAAGGATTTTGTACTTCACTTGTCTGAGATCATGTGGTAAATTTTTTATGAAGTTTGACCATATAGATTGGAAGATATTAGCATTCAAAGTTGAAAAAGAAACCTTTTTGAACATTGGCCTGCAATTTCAGATGACTTTGACTGCCATTTGTGGAAAAATTTTGCACTATAGGCTTTGAATTTAAGAAAATCTATGTTGAAAAATTGAGTTGAAAGTCTAAAAAAAAAAATCCAAAGAACACACATTTGATTTTTTGTTCTTTAAAAAATTATTAGGTAGAAGTAGGTTCAAGATTGAAAAAAACCTATATTGTTAATAGCTCTAAGATGGGATTGAAACACAATAATCCAAATGGTGGGATTGTTTTAGCAAGCAAACACAACCTTATCAAACAACTTTTTTTGAAAATTGTGAAAACAGCATTCAGAAATGAATCCTACAATTTATTTTTTCAAAAAGATGCTTTAAGTTGCCCGTAAAACAAGATTGTCTTTAACTTTCTCATTATTCGTCCAAACAAAATGAATCAAAGCTTTATATGTAGACAAAAAATATATAATTTAAGGAAAATTAAATTAAATTTTATTTGACTTTTTCAATTTTTTTTGTGTTGCCCGCTGAGTTCAATTCTAGGCTTTTTGTGGTATAACTTTTGCCCCTGGGCACCAATTGAAATAAATTATATTCCCACGAAGCTAATCAATTTTTTTAATCCTATGGAAAAGTTTCAAAAAGTTTCACCAGAAGTTGAGGTCACAGGAACCTGCCCACAATTTGATTTGTCCCCTGAGGGATAATGGGACATTAAGGGAACCCAATGATTCACACAGTAACCAAAGGATGATTTCCACGGTCACTAGTCCATCCTTTAAGGGTTAACATCGTATAACCTAACCAAGCAATGGTCTTCCCCAATGGCTTGTGCTGGAAAGGACTGAACTGATCCGTTAATTCAAGGATTGTGGTTGACTAAGGAGCCCTATAAGACAATTTTGTTCAGTATTCACTGCAAGGGGTTCCCTTTTCAAGGCTGCGAAGGGACCCTGTCTCATTGGTCAAACAATGTTATGCGACTCCAATTCCCAAACTCTGGCATTTCTTTTGTTATTTTGTTAAAAGCTCTCTGTCAGATATTGGATGAATTCTTGTACCCAATATGGCATCATGACTGACATCATCCACAGAAAATGCTTATGATTGATTCACAGTACTCTCTGGGATCTCACGGCACAGGAAACTGAACTACACAAAATAGTGAAATTAGGTTGCCCCACACTAATTTTTCATTTCTAACACTTTCAGACATGGTGAACTATAGTCTTGGGCAACCTAATTTCACTATTTTGTGTAAGTTACTTCAGGGATCTACCATGGCTTAGATCATGTCAGGATTAGGAAAATAGTCAGTACAGTATTGGGGATACATTTGGTAGATTAGTATGAGATCTTGCATTACTATAGATTAGTATGAGAATGTCTGGAAGAAATTTCAGAAACTTTGACCATATCAATCACAAGATATGAGCATTTACATTTTTTTTAAATACAAGTTTTTTTTTGGTTCCTAGTCCGACTAAACTGTAAGGCTTTGAATCCTCTTAACTTAAAATTTTTGTTCTATAGATTGTGAATTTCAATGTTTTATATTGAAGAATGGAGTGGAGAGTTCAGTAAAAAATATTCAACCCGTGGTGATTTTCATTTTTTGAAAAATTGTTAAATCAAAGTAGGTATGGTGTAGGATGAAAAATTAAATTGTTGATAGCTTTAAGATGGAATTGAAACTTAGTAACCAAGGTTTCTTTTTTCCTAACAAAATTTCATTAGATCTGTCAGATCTGTGACTTCTGTAGTTTTGTCCCTCCAAAAAATGGTTAAAATTTGAGTTCAAAATTAGATCTAGCATATTATTTTATCAAAAAAATTCTAAGATTGCCTACAAAACAAAAAGCTTCATAACATTTGCATTACTTATCCAAATGGAATGAATCAAATTTTCTATTTAGACAAAAATGTAATATATTAGAAAAAAATTGAAAGAACTATTTTATATTTTTTTATATTGCCCGTCCTAGCTTGTTTGGGGCTTATTGTAGCATAACTTTTGCTATTAGGCACCAACTGAAATAAAAATTACTTTCCTAGAAAGCTAATTAGATTTCCTATTTTGAAAAAAAGTTTCAAAAAATCTTGCTAAAAATTGAGGTTATAAAAAACTGCCCAAAGCATCAAGAGTCCCCTAATAGGACTATGGGGACTTTAGGGATTAAGGCTTAAGACAATTTTTGAATTAAATTAAAATTCTAGGGAAGAACATAAAAAAAAATCACTTAATCTTCTTTCTTTAAAGAATTATTAAATAGAAATAGGTACAAAATTGAAAGAATTTTTTTATTAATAGTTGTAAAATGGAATTGAAATATACTAATTCCAATAGTGAGATTGTTCTAGAAAGCATACAAAACTTTGGGGAACTTTTTTTTGGAAAGTTTTGAAAACTAAATTCAAGAACAAATCCAACATTGACATCATTTTTTCAAGAAGATGTAATGATTGTACACTAAACAAGAAGTTCCATAACTTTCACATCACTTATCCAAGTATAATGAATCAAAGCATTCTATGTAGACAAAAATGTAGTTCATAAGAAGCAAAAAGTTAAAATTTTTATTTCGAGTTTTTGTGGATTTTTTTTGTGGCCCAGAAAATTCTATTTTGTGTTTAGGATAGCATAACTTTAGCTCTCAAACATTGATTCAAATAAAAATTATCTTACCCAAAAGCTAATGTTTTTTTAAACCTTAATAAATAGTTTCAAAAAGTTGTGTCAAAATTTAAGATCATAGAAGCTTGCTTGACCTTTAATTAGTCTCTAATAGAAATACTAGGACTTTTTTTTTCTCGGGTTGATCTTTTATTGGCTAGATTTCTCTCCCAAGACAATTCACAGTGAACATTTTTTGGAGTATTTGACTTTGAAAAGTCAACGAAGGCATATTTTTTCTCCAAATCAAAGTTTATTTGGCTACAAAAAGACATTGTGAAAAATACATGGAAAAAGTACAAAAAATTTAAAAGTAGTGGGAATTTGAGCAACCCATAAATTTAGGCAAGAAGTATAAAATGATTGATTGGGCATTTGGGGGTTAATGTGGTCTTCAAACAAGTATGGGATTGGTCAATGCATTTGGAATTGGATTTTGGAAGGAATTTGAAAATTTAAAGTTAAAAATGTTCAAAATAAAAATTTAGTCCCCCAATGTGCTGAAAAAATTGTTTTTTTCACTTTAAACACAGATATCTTGCAATCTATGAGATAAAAAATTTTGAAATTTTTTCCACACATTGTCATACTAGTTAGGTATAAGATCCTACAATTAGATGTGAAAAAAAAACTTTCAATTTTTTTACTCTTTGCTATAGAAATGGCAGTTTTGAGTGTTTTTTGGCCCCAAAAAAGGCCTTGGTCCTTTAGGGGTTACTAAAATCCAGCAAAAATGAACTAATTTGATAATAGAAAAAAAATTCAAATTTTTCTTTAGACTCATTTAGGTGTAGAAGAGTAAGTTCTTTATAAATCATCCATTCAATGTTCAATATACCAGTTTACATTAGGGCTAGACCCAAGGTCCACATGCACTCAAAGGTACCTCAATTTATTAGATGTGATCATGGGAAGCAAGAGCTTAAGACAAAAAAATATTAATGATACTTTGCATGGTCTAAGAGAGTGCTAACATATGAGTATAGAATCTATGAGCCCATGATCCTCTAGATGATCCTAGGAGTCTATATTATAGGCCCCTTCTATGCTTATAGATGTCTATGTTATAGGTATCTATGTTATAGACTCTTTCCATATTATAGTGTACTTATGTTATAGATACAAATGTTATAAACACCTTCAATTTGTTTCAGATACATACCTACAACTAGGTTCAAGACTCGTAGGCTCATGTCTTTACGCTCACGCGCTAGCATAATTGCATGGTCTATGTGTAAATCCAACAAAGACTATAGCTGGTGTGATTCTTTTTTCTAGATTCAATATACTGAAAATCCAATTTAGACCACGCCTATCTCTCTACCACTCATTGCTTTGATCATTCAAAAGGTCCTTGGCAATTTAAAAAATTTGGAGAGTTTTTGCCAAAATTTAAACTAGATTTGGTAATAACCACCAATACACAAATAAATGGATTTTTTTTGGATGAAATAGTCAAAAACGTCTCCAAGAAACATTAGATTTGCCAAAAATTTGGATGAAGTTTATTAATTTTAGATACTGGTGTGGATTAAAGTACTTAAACATTGGTCTTTGGTTCCGGTTTAAAATGACCCTCACTGAATTTAGAAGTGGGAATTGACTCTAAAAAATTGTTTAGGACAAACTGCCAGTTGATTAGTTGTTAGCCAGTGGAATTGGGGATAAAAATCAGTTGCAATTTGAAAACATTGAAAAAAATCAATGAAAAAATCTATAATAGTATAAAAAGTAGAGAAAAAATGAATTAGGTTTGGTCCTTGAAAAACTAGTTCAATATTTAATAGGAATTGAAGAAAAATAGCTGGTAAAACTCAACAAATACTGTAGAATTGAAGTGACAGACTGTTCACAAGAACCCGTTCCGTTTTTTCAAATAGTTTGAAGTAGTTACAACTATGAAGGCTTCGCCAGTCATGACGGAATGTCTCCATTATAGAATAAAGGCCAGCTTACATGTGAGCCCGGTGGGCAGAAAAAGCAACTAGAAGACAACTACAGTACCATCAATGATTGGTAAGAGTGGAAGGAGGAAGAAAGTTCTACCAATTTCCTTGTATCTCACATTGTAGAAGGAACATAAAAGTGCCTTCTATATTTTGGCATTGTTGACCGCATCCACCCACCGATACATTTAAGGAGGCCCTGAGGGCTAGCTTATATGTGAGCCCAATGGGTACAAAAAGCAACCATTTGATGATATTTAGGGGTCTTGGAAGGCTGTTTCAGGCCTGTTCTCTGATCTGCCCAGATTCAGTGAACGCCGGTGTGTCAGGAAAAAAAAATTTAAAAAAATAAAATAAAATAAAAAATACCAAAATACCAAAATATCATTTTAAGTAATTTTTTTTTTTTTTTTTCAAAAAATGACGTGGTAGTCGCTTGACCACATCAGCCAGCTACTGCTGCTGCATTCCCACAGTTTGGAAACGTAACAGACAGCAAGGGAACTCGGAGCCCTCCAAGACCCCCAAATCTCATCTAATGGAGAAGACAAGAACAGTTCCACAATTGATCACTAAGCGTGGAAGGAGGAGAGTGAGTTCTATTTGATTTCGGTATATCTCACACTGTAAGAAGGAACATAAAAGTACCTTCTCTGTTTTGGTATTGTTGACCGCACCCACCCACCGATACATGTAATAAGCTGGCCCTAAGCACAGTGCTCCCCCAGTCGGTCCAAACTCCAAACGGATCAACTCCCGCTTAATTTACGTACCTTTCATGATCAATAATTGGCTAACGCCCCGTCCACGATCCACTGAACTGAACTGATTGCCACATGATTTTGACGAGGATTTTGAAGTTTTCAAGATTTTCTCCAAAAAAAACAACCCAATCAAAATCATGTGGTAATGAGAAAAGTATTGGGGACATAAAATCATTGTCTATTTCAGTTTCCAAATATAACTTCCAACAATGGAAGCAAGACTGAACCGCCTCTCCTGGATTCCAGGATGATTATGGCCGAGGCCAGATGGAAAGACAAACAAACTGGGACCTTGTCAACGAAACAGGGACACCCCAAATACAGTTGCCACTCGAGTTTGAGTTTGTTTTTGTATTTATTTTTGAAAAGAAATTGCCACTCTAGTTTCAAAGTTTTAACCCCTCAACACAACACCCCCAGCAACGAAAAAAACGCCCCTCGCAATTTTGCAAACAGCAGCAGATGAGGCCCTGACTCTTGATTAGTTGTTATTAACTAATCTCAACATCGGAATGGTGAAATCAGTGCCAAAAATCATCTCAAATGATAGACGACAGGCTTGCGAATGCAAATCAGTGGGGAAATGTCTCTTAGGTAGACGTCTCTCAAATGTCTCCTACATTTGGGTGGTATTAGGTAAGTGGTTGGTATTGGGTACATCTACCTTAGCAACACTCTACGTTTCCAAGACAATACAAGGGGCCTTGACAACGTCTGACAACCGCAATCCAGACTGGGGCATTGAGGGGTTAATGTGGGCCAAGCTTAGAGTTGTATGACGAGTCTCTTGCGGAGGTAATTAAAGCCTAGGGTGAATGTAAAAAAAAAGATCCCCTATTTTGTGTTGTCTTTGTTCACTTGTTAACAACTCTCCTAGCTAAGCTAATTTGGGGCCTCTGATTGCAAATATGAACTCAAAATTTGCAAGAAAATTCATGCGTTGCAAATAAAACGTTCATACATTTTCCTCAGGGTAAAGGTGTATGTGTGTGTGTGGTAAAACAGCCTCCACAAGAGGCTTTTCATACAACTATAAGCTTGACCGTTAATGTGTATCCCACCACCACCAATTGTCACTAGTTCCTTAAATTATAGACAAAGGACACATATTGGTATTGATTACTTCCTCTACCCCAAAATAAACTTATGGTTCTAGTGGGAAACTCTGAGAATAAGCTTAGAGCAATGCCACCCACTCCCTCCAAATAGGGCTCGAGAAATGTAGTGGCTCAAGCCTTGCACCTCTCGGGCTCCTGCAATGATTGGAGACATCCCAATCATCCCCGCCCTCACAACACGGCAAAAAAGTCAAGATGCGGTTTAATGACTTGGCAAGCTATATACGGCAGGTTGTAGTTTGTCAAGGTTGTTCGAATTTGGAGAAAAGAGTAGAATCCAATAGCTTGAGTTTGGCAAAGAGTTGATAAAGGTACGCACTGACTCAAGCAACAAGCATGGCTAGGATGTTGTCCTACAATTTGTAGTGCGTATTTTGGCATCTCGGGCTCCTTTTGTCTTTGGTTTGATACGAAATGGGGGATCATTTTTTGGCTGGCCATACTCTAGGTGGGCCGGGCGTATTTGGCGGCAATGGGTGGCGTTGCTCTTACAATGGATGTATTTTTGAGATAGAGGGACTACAAGTTTACAACAATGTGAGCATTTGCATATATTTTTGGCATCAGTTAGCTCCTATGTAACCTACTATGGTAATGAACTTTTGAACCTTCAAGATGTTGCAAATATAGTATGATCCGAATAATATAGATTTTGGTGCATTGGAATCCTTTCCATATACCAAGAACATATAACAATTTGATCAATGAAAAAACTAATCTCAAATAATATATATAGAGCCAAGCGGTTTGAAGTCTATATTCTAAATGGTGACACAATGCTGTAGGGCTTTTTTTCTTCTATTCACTCCAAAGTATTACTTTAATCTTTAGAAGACAACTCCTTCTTTGATGATATATTTGACAAAATTGAAATGAAATACAAAAATATTATTACAAAGATTTGAGCATAAATGCACAAAAATTCAAAAAAGATTCAACGTATAAAAAGTGACACACATGTAGACCACCTAATTAAACATCATGTCAAACCTTATTTCTAAACTTTGGATCATCACAATTTTTGCATACAACATTCAAACAACACATTCTTAGATGCATTGGAATTCTCTTTTGTTTGTTATGAATGTACAAAATTTAATGAACTTCAAAATATGAAAAAGTGAGTACATATTGATTAACCTTGAAATGTTGGAGTCTATCATTGTGTAGTCAAGCACCAAAGTCTTCTACCTTGGATGCTTTCATTTTCCATTGAAAAGCAAATGGAAATATAAATTTTTTTTTCAGAGATTAAATCACATGTCTTCTGTAAGGCTTAAAATTCTAGATTTTTTTGTGAAAATTTGAAATTATTATGAATTTTGAATAAAAAGTGAAAAAAAAAATAGATCAAATACAATATATGCTCAAAAAATCTGAAAATTTCTCCAAAACATCATGGTCCAAATTTTTTATTATATCAATCCTAAAATTTAAAGAATTAGCACTCCATAGTTATAGGCCCAAAGTTTAAATTCCAATAACACATTAAGTTTAAGTTTTTTTTTCAAAATTTCCTATTGGAGTAGAAACACCCCTAGTTCATGCCCCTCAATTTTGTTTCCCAAAAGCAAGACTACATTGATAGCCCATGAATAAAACTTTGAATCTTTATAACTTTTGCATACAATATCCAAACAATGCATTCTTTGGTGCACTGGAACCCTCTTCCATTTACCATCAAACTCAATCAAATGAATTGTGACCAAAAACAACGCTCAATGCTAAAACTAGTGATTTTGAGCGCCTATAGTTCCCTCCCTCTAAGTAGTTCTCCGAAAGCAAGTAGAAATAATGAAGTGGTGAATGAAACTTTGAAAATCTTCATAACTTTTGCATACCATATCCAAACAACGCATCCTTTGGTGCATTTCCCTCTCTCAGGAGTCTTTGCCCCAAAGCAAAGCCAAACTAGATAGCCTGCGCACCCTGTCTGTTTCTGGGCGTCCCCTTCTGCAAAGCTTCCTTCTTTCCATTCGTTCCGTAACCCAAGCGCTAAGTTACACCAGCTCATCCTCCAGCCAGACGTCCACACCAGGCTGACGTCTTCAGTTCCCTGACAAGCGCTACAAACTGCTGCTGATCAGTCAGTGCTCATCATCTTTCCACTCGATCGATCCTTTCCCACTCTAGCTTCCATCACTCACTCACTCCGACCGTAACTCCAAATCTTTGCTCCATCGCCGTCCGTCCTGTCTGCACCACTCTAGACTCTGCACTGATTGCCGCTACGATTCCTAGTTTGCTGCCCTGCCCTGCCCTGCCTGCCCTTCACTATTCTTCCTCTCTCCCTCGCTCGCTAGCTCCTGTTGCACAGCCACGAACAGAGTCGAAGGAGATTGAAGCTCAAGCAACGTAATCAAAGAAAGGGAGTGTCGCACGTGAGAATCAATCGACAGGATCAATTCTGTAGAGAGGTTCCAGTGGATGGATTGAACTTCACGTTACGAATTTACTCCTTCTTTTGAGGTCTGATCGAGTATCGATCAATATTGATTTGTTGTGGAGCTAGGAAGGAATTGAATTGGCAGTGGCTAGCTTGGACATGGCTTGAATGGACAGTGGCTTGGACAGTGGCTTGGACATGGCTTGATTTGGGACTTCTCTGCGTGCAGGTGGAGCTCAGTTGCAGGCTAGCTAGCGGGATTACGACGTCCTTCTGGGTTAGAAGAGGGCAAGATTGTGCACACAGGGAGCCAGGAACGGTAGCTTGTGCATTACTTTAATTCTGACTAGCTATTGGATTTTGCAATATTCGAACCAACGGAGGCTTTGATGGCGTCCATCCTAGCTAGTGGTCTCCTAGTGGTCCAAATTGCAATTGCGACCTGCAGTAGTAAGTAACTGTGTCGATCACTAGCTGCGAAACTCCGGTTGTCAGTCTGACTCTTAACGTACTGCAGGCTGGGTGAATTATCTACAGAGGCATATCTCTTGGATTGTCTCTTGGATTGTCACGAGCTGATTATTGCAATTTGCAATTCTGACATTCACCGACCTTGAGTAGGACTCAAAATCAGAAGAGTGGCCTCTGAGTGACTCAAATTGCGACCTGCATTAGTAAGGAAGTGTGTCGATCTCTAGCTGCAGAGCTTCAATTGTCACCAGCGTAGTGCAGGCTGGTGAACTACAGAGGCAGTGGAGCGACTGAAGCTATGTATCGCTTGGTTTGTCACTAGCAAATTGTTTTGGAATTTGCAATTGTGGACATTCACCGATCTCGAGTAGGACCCAAAATCCAAAGAGTGCTCGCTTTGCGACCTGCATTAGTGCGTCTAGTTAGTTCTGATTGCCAATCTTGGGATTCATGACTGAAGCCGGGCGTCAATTGGAGTCGTCATTAGGTTGAGAACCGCTCTGAATCGATCTGCATGACCTCGTCGCCATGGAAATACAATTGCAGTCCGAATTGCAGCGAGATTCTATTGCGAATTCCACACAGGAGCGACCCCCATCGTCCTCCATGGGCTGGCCTTTCGGTCTTCCGACTTGCATCGCCATCCAAACGCCAAGCCCAAACTCTGCCCATCTCTCTCTCTCCCACCCCTCCCCTTCCCCCTACCCATCTGTCGCCTTCCACCAGCAATTCATGAGCCTCCAAACAACTTTCCTCCTCCCCTTCTTCTCCGACGCAGCAGAGTCTTCAAGCTCCGACTCCGACTACTCGCGCTCGGAAGCCGCTTCGTCGTCGTTCTTCAAAGACTCACGGCGCATCACTCTCGGCAGCCTCATCGGCTTACCCATGGACCACTCCTTCCACCACTTGGAAGGGTACCACGGGGTCTTCGCCACCACCACCACCCCTCGTCGCAGCGCAATTCAACTCCCCTCATGTGGAATTCGTGAGCTTCTACGCTGCGGGCTAACAAACTCTGTATCCCCGAGAGGACCGGAAATTAGGGATTCAGAGCAAGAAGGTGAAATTGGAACTGTGACGATTCCCGCTGTGACTGCGAGAGGCTCAGGTTCGCTTGCGGCGTTTCTGCAGCTCGAGATTGGCGATAATGGAGACAACGACGACATCTGTGGGAGTATGTTGGATGCGGTTTCGAATGGCAGCAGCCATAGCCCAGACTGGAACGGCCAATTCGTGTCGTGCCATAGCATTCTCTCGGACGCGCTGACAGAGCCAAATGGTGGATCGCCCAATTCGAAATCGCTGGCGACACCGAAGCAGGATTCGAAATTGGAGCAGAATTCGAATTTGGTGCAGAAAGCAGCGCAGAGGATGCAGAGGAGTACGAGTGTGAAGTCGTTCTTCTCATCCATCTGCTGTCGAATTGATGCGGTTCAGAGGCCCTGAAAGTCTCTATTGAAGGATCGTCCACCAGATTGGGGAATTGCGGATGGAATTGCGAGACAATTTGGTTGTAAATAGTGATATTTTCAAATGGATTATGATACAATGTCTGTTGATTTTGTTGTAGCCAATATGTTTGGAAGGGGGTACGCTCAAACTCCCTCAATGTGACTACTTGGAAGACAGTCATAAGGAAAGGTCAAGTTTGGAACTCATGCTCCAATCAATAATATTGTGGCAAGTGGACAAGATATTCCAAAATGTCATTGAAGAGGCATGAGTGTAGAAGGTTGGGCTTTGGAATCTTCATCTTGATTGATGGACTGTTCACCAACGAGGCTCTAGGTAGGAAATTTGGGATGGAAATGGGAAAAGATTTGGTCGTCAATAGTGGTTTTCAATGGATTATGATACAATGCTGGGTTTTTTTTGTTGTAACCCTAATGTTTCAAACAATACAATATAGAATGTTGGATTCGGGGATCTTCTTCTTCATGGATGGATTCTTTGCTGTTGGAGTTGCGATTTGGGAATTTTTGAAGGAATTGCAAGACAATTTGGTTGTAAATATTGATTTTCGATGGATTATGACGCAATGTTGATTGGTTTTGTTATAGCCCAAATGTTTCAAACAATTTAGAATGTTGGGTTAAGAAATTGTCTTCTTAATTGATGGATCATCCACCACTAGAGTTCCAGAATTGTAAAATTGAGATGGAATTGTTAGATGATTTGGTTGTAAACAACTTGCGATGGATCATTATACTAGCTATGTTTGTTGATTTTGTTTACTCCCCAATGTTTGGAATAGTGTAGAAAGTTGGGGACTGGAATTGATTCTACCACATGAGTTCCAAATTGGGGAATTGGGGATGGAATTTTGAGATGATTTGGTTGTAAAGAGTGATTTGTGATGGATTATGATGAAATGTGTATTGATATTAGAATTAATCATAATGTGTGTGCAATGCAGGACTAAGGGCCTCCTTGCATGTATCGGTGGGTGGGTGCGATCAACAATGCCAAAATATAGAAGGCACTTTTATGTTCCTTCTACAATGTGAGATACAAGGAAATCGGTAGAACTCTCCTCCTTCCACGCTGCCGATCATCGGCGGTACTGTGTTTGTCTTCTAGTTGCTTTTTCTGCCCACTGGAACAGCATGTAAGCCCGCCCTAAGAGTCAGAGTTTGAAAAAATCAGAGGATGACCAAAACTCAGGTTGATTGAGTTTGGTGCTGAGTGTTTCTTTTGTGCTATTCTTAGTTGAACCTTCCTCTGACACCCGTTTACAAACACAGGACGCACTTTACAATTAACTCTATTGCTGCAACCCTAAATGAATCCAAGGAACTGTGTAGAAAGTTGGGTTTTGGAGTCTTCTTCTTGTCCTCGTGCACAAGCCACGTACTGTGATGGTGGTTTATCAGCCAGTACGTACGCTTAGTCTCTCACTGCGGTTGCTGTTTGTGTCGTTTCGCTTGAAGCCACTCGTGACTGGAGAAGTGTTTCTTCCGAGTTGTGAGATCGATGTCATTATGTAGCTAGGGAGGACTCTTATCTTGAATCGCGGAAGCAATACATGTGCCGATGATCGATCGATGGTGTCAGTCAGATATGGAGGATCACACGACTTGCTTTTTTCTTTGTTTTCTTTCGATTGAATGAGTGCATGTCATCATATGGGCGGGGACTCCGGGGAGGTTTTTGTCAAACCTCGATTGATCATGTCTTCCGACACCAATGTGTCAGGATTCTGTCTTCCTACTTCGTCTCTCTCTAAAATTAATTGCTGGGTAACAATGAATGTAGACTTCATTGCTGAGAGAAAAAGTCTTCGTACACTTGAGGAGAAGAATCAAGCAGGGTGGGTTCGGTTGATGGTTGCAATTATCCTCGTTGTGTCTAACTATGATCGTGCTTCAGGAGCAAACCAAAACTAGTTGCAGGGTCTGAATACCCTAACTATGAATTCAGTAGGTTAGTTGCAGGGTTTGAATACCCAAACTATGAATTCAATAGGGGAGGTTACTCCACTTCACGTCTTTAAAGGAAAATTGCCAATGTATTTATTTGAAATACAAAACTAAGAGCCTTTGGCGTGCATGATGATGAATGCTTGCAATCCGGATCTCCTTGTGACTACAGTTGATTGATCCAAAATAATAATAGAGATCTTCATTAGTGAAGTGGAGTTTAGTTTCATGCAAAGTTCACTACCACTAATGAACATCGCTATTATTTTGAATCGATCAACTAATTAAAATCTCTATCATCAAGTGGAGTTTCATGCAAAGTTTTCTATTAATTGTAAACTTTATGTAGAGCTAGTTTGATATCTCTAATGTAGGACAATTTAGAAGTACTATTAGACACCTATGCAATGGCTTTGCCCTTGGCACACCAATGAGGTGGTCATGAGTTCAAACCATAGTCCAATAAAATATTGTCGAGTCAAATGACCTTGTTGTCATGTAGATATTTGAGAGTTTCTCCAGGGAAGGAACATGTCTGCTTCTTATAAGGTTTCCTTCCTAATGGAGGCATGAAGGATGAATTTGCCACCCAGGTCCATGAGGCTTTGATAGTTGGGGAAGGAACATTTTGGTTTTTTTATAGGATCTACTTCCTAACGGAAGCATCAAGGATGGAATTCGCCGTCTAGGTTCATGAGGCATAGATAGTTGATTCATTTCCAACATATGCTTCATTCACAATGGTCTTTCAGATTAGAGTTAACCTTCTTTCCTAAAAGTACTATCAATTAATCCCTAACTACCACAATGATTATATATGGTTGCTCTAAAATTCTAGTTGGTTTGTATGAGGGCACTTAAATTCCTTTGACTATTCTAAATTTTTTTTATAGGTAGTATTGAAGGTTAGCTATTGAAACTTTTTTCTTTTTCACTGAAAAAAGTAAATATTTGATATTTGAGAGGTTCTCAAAGGCATATATGTACCAATAGTAGAAGTGTAAAGCTTGTGAATTTTACTTGTTTTCTCAGCTTTGAGCAAAGCTTGCCAATTTAACTTCATTTGAGATCTAAAAAATTGTACTTATTCATTTGCTTTGAAAGTGATCCCAATGGAAGACTATATTTTTTTCATGATTTTCATCATTGAAAAATTAAACATGCAAGTGTTGATTTGGAATTTTTTTGCAATTTCTACTCACAAAAAAAAATTGCATTTCAACAATTGCAAGGTAGATTGTGTAATGAGTTTGATAGCTCTTCATTTGAGCTTAAGTTTTTTGGAAGTGCATTTTAGTGTGCTAACATAACTTCTATTTGTTTATGTCACCTGCAATTCCAAAACTTTTATACGCAAATTTCTCAAACATTATGGAAAGGGGCAATACACAAAAAAAGGATACATACATTTTTCTTTTTGTAATCTCACAACTCTTATGCAATTTCACACTCAAAACTAGTATGTACACTAGTAAGCAAGCTCATCAAAGATCTATACAATTAAATTTTGAAAAAAAACAACAATTTGCTTCATTGGAGATAACTATAAGCAACTATGCTATTTTTTCATAGGAAATGTAGGAACTGATTTCTATCAGTTAGAAATAATTACAATCATAGGGAACGCATGCCCAAATTATGAGGTCCAAAGCACATTGTCTACCAAATAAACAAAATGCAATGTGCTTTGGAAACTATGATTTGCCAACACCTCTATAATTTTTGTCATTTATCTAGCTTTTGAAGAAGTTTATTTTCATTGTCAAATGTTGAAGTTTGAGTTTTCTCGTACCTATTCAAAATACCTTTGGAATGTACTTCTAACGATAAAAAATTCAAGTTCTAATTAATTATAAATGGGTGAAAAGTTAGAAGTTTAGTTAGAGGGACAAATTTTGGATTGGACTTGGGATGCTTTTAAGAGATCTGCATTAAAAACAATAATTGGGGGATGTAATAGTGAGTGATGGGGCTGGGCATAAATAAAGAACCAATGCAAATTGTATCAAGCATGTCACTATGTTGTTTGTGGCAAAATTCTTCCCTCCCATGCCATTTTCTTGTTTTTAGCTTTGGATGGTTTAGCTTGGTCAAAGCCATTATAGTAATGTCAGAGCACAAAAGGACAAGAATTTTATTGTTTAGGAAAATGCCAACTACCTTCATGTCTCACAAGGTCCTCTCCACTTGCACAAGTTTTGAAAAACAATGACATGGCTAGGGAGTTGAAGCTCTTTTTACATGACCGCATTGGCAAGTTCAAACTAATAGTTGACATACTAAAATCAAGGGCCTACAAAGTGAAGCGCTACCCTTTGGTAGGGTTTTTTTGTGATATACAACTATATTCATGGCTATAGTCTGACTCTCCTTCCAAAATCTAATGTCAAACATTATCCATGGAACTAACTTGGTATTGTAAAAAAGAACCCTTGCTACCCTCTCTTTATAATGACCGTATGTCGCCTATGTATACAAGATGCTCTAATTGATAATGTTAGAGCATCCCCACCTCCATTCACTATTATTAGCTGTAATAGTTTTGGCACGGGCCAAGAGCCAGGCACCTCCACCCACTTGCAAAACTTTTTGTGTGGCTCCATGCAAGCCATACTTTCCCCGTTTGCTTTAGCATCACGTGGATAGGAAAACTCTCCCAAAGCTTGGAGTTGATTGTATTGATGTAATGGTTCCTCTTTGGGGTCTGGAGTCAATTAGGCTCTAAGATGTAAGCTTATCAAAAAAATATTTGAAAAAATGTAGGCACCTTCAATGCATTCAGTCGTTAACCCCTTAAGTCCCAACAACTTTTTGACAATGGAGGTTTTTAATGAACTGTCCCACTTTGATATTTTTCTTGCACATAATTGGGCTTCAAATTTGTAATTTTAACCGTATAAAAGTAAAGACTACTTTGTCTAGTATGCATTAAAATTAATTGTGGAATTATTGATTGTTGGATTTTTAGATTATAACAATTTTGGATGGTCAACTTTATAGGCAAAAAATGTAGTTTTTTGGGGAAAAAAATTATAAGTAGATGAATAATGCTTCCCCTCCTAAAAAAGTAAAATAGAGTTGTATTGCAAATGCAGTATTTTTTAATTTTAAAAAATGAGAAAAAAAACACTCTTCCAATTTTGTACACATTTTCAAATAGAAGGATTAGAAAGCCGAAACAAACCAAATTGGATCCTACCAAAAATTTCACAATTCATATATGCATCAAATTTTGAAATTTAATTATTTATATTATTAGCATATGGTTTGGAACATCTTCCAAAAATTTGGAATCATTATAATTATTTTGTGTCCTTAATCACATCAAATTGAACCTTGTATTTTTTAATTATTAAAAATACAAATTTGAATTTTTTTTCCTCCAGAGCTAATTTATTTGTGCAGACCAAAGACTAGAAATGTTCAAGAATTTTTTTTTGGTCCCCACTATTCTTTTCATTCAGTAAAAGAATTATAATTGCTCTTTTTTCTACAAGATTACATAATTTTTTAAATACTTCTCACATTGAAATTTTGAAAATTGTAAAATGCAACAAGTATGTCAACTTGTTACTCTATAAGATATTAGTTTACAAAATATTGAAATTTGTTTCACTCTACCAAGAATTTGCCATTGAAAATTTGAAGAGGACACATTAGGTGCTCTTGGTATTTGAGGGGTTAATGGTGTTGGACAGAGTTCCTGAACCGGTCAAGCTGGTTGCTTGGCCTATGGTGGGGGGTCCTAGAGTTGTAGTACCTACTAAGCTTACATAGCCTACCAAAGCCCCTTTGCCATGGAGATTTGGCCTGCCCCACAATGGCGATGCTCTTAAGGTAGTTTGCTTGTCCGGCTTCCAACCGCGCTGCGCCTCGAGTTGGCCTCTCTTGCTACTATTTTGTTGTGTCTTAGTCTTTGTTGTCCGTTTCATATGTCTTGTCCTCCCAGGCCACTTGTGGCAGTGGTTTGTATTTTATCTTTTGCTATGAAATTCCGTTTCATTTGTGTCAAAAAAAAAGAAAAGCTAATCTGCTTGAAAAGTGACCGAGTTCTAAATGTGACCTCATCAATGACAGTAATAGATATTTCAAAGAACATGTTATTCATTCCTAGATAGGGATGCATTTAGAATATGCTCAATTTACGGACCTCCTACCTTATGGGGTAAGTTGCAGCTTGAGTTCAAATTTTAGCAGACAAAGAAGCCCAAGGTCCCTGGCCACCTCTCACATGGAGGCAAGGGATTTTCTCAGTCGACATTCCTCGCAAATTCAACCGCCGGATTTGTCTTTGCAATGAAATCCTGTTTCATTTGTGTCAAAAAAATAAATAAATTTAGCAGACAAAAAGCTGCAGATCACCCCTTGTCTTGATACAGCACACTGTTGTGTGTGTGCCTGTATTTTGAACAGATAGTGAGGAACAAGTTCCAGATCACATTATTTTTCAAAACCCCTCATTTTATTTTGGGTGGGCCGGCGGGGGGGTCTGAAAAATAATTTGATCGGAAAATCCCAAAATCCCAATATCCCCCCCCACTCTTGTATTTTTGAAAACGAAGTCGTTTGACAATCGATATGGGATAATCCATATCTGTTTTCCATATCCGTTTTTGTATCCATATACATACGGTATACATATGGTATCGTAATATTCGTATCAGGATCAACGACAGGGAAGGGGGTGTTTTTATTTTTCTTCAAAAACAATCAATGGCTATTAATTTTTGGGGGGAGGGGAGGGGGGGCTAATTAATTGAGCAGGAATTGTTCCTCTCTTTTCAGGGGATAGTTAGGTCGCCATTTGCAACGTGAGCTTCTGAAGTGCTTACCGTCATTGATTTAATTCACGGCTCGTAAACAGGCCAGGATAGTGATTAGCAAGAGTTAAGTTTTCATTTGTTTCAAAAAGAAAAGGAAAGAGAGGGTATAAGTTATAAGTTACAGTGTTACACTGAGTTTTGATTGCGAAGTTTAACACCTCCATGTGGACCTGATCAATTTTTGATCAGGCATAACCGTTAAGTGCTCGTGCATGAAAGATTGATTGAAATGGATGGCTTGAATTGATCAGGTCACGGGGAAGCTGGGCTGTGGCTACTCCATCAATTGTTCCGTTGTACCGGAGCTCCTTCGATTCAATTGTCTGACCGACTGAATTTTGTAAAGCTGGTGAAGTGTTGATGACAGTCAAGGAAATGCAAAGATAAGGTGGGTGGCGTTGCGCTTATTCTGTCGTTGCGCTTACCACGTGACTGTCAGTGTGTATTTGATTTCTACCTGTACTTAAATCTGGAAAAAACTGGAAATATCTACCGAAGTGAACAGGGCCTTCATAATGCAGTTTGCGGGCTTAAGAGCAGCCCCACTGCAACAAGCTGAAGCAATACTTTAAAGGTTCTTCACCATTGACCTTAGAAGATCAATGGTGGTGCAGAACCTTTAGAGTGTTGCTTCAGCATGTTGCAGTGCGGATGTTGTTTTTTTTTTGAAAAAGGAGGTGACTATTAAAAAACCAAAAAAGAACAATCAATTGGCTCATGCGGATTATCCAACCTAGGTGGGAGATTAAATGAAAGATGTCACTCAAGCTTGTGAAGAGTGCTAGAGCAAAAGACCTCATTCTTGCACCAAGTTTTCAAAAACTCTTGGAGGAGAAGTCCCTGTCTATCCTCACTACTACTATTGTAGAAAGACAAAACATGGTTCCTGTAGGCCATGCCTGCCAAGATAGTATCCCTCCATGCAGAGGAACTGATCACAGTAACACTAATGGTTTGATTCTCGAATACATGTCTGTTTCTAGCACACCAAAGGTGCCACGAGATGGTTGATTGCAAAATGTCGTTAGCAATGTTGAATTTGTAAGAGCATCTCCTCCAACCCTCCACCCAAATTGTTCCTTCAATCGAGATCTGTCTAATTTGAAGCGGATGGCCACTTCAATCTCCAACAGTACAACTCACTAAATATACTTCCAACCAATCACAAGTCACAGATTTTGCACCTCTCCAAAGAACCCCTCCACCTCTAATTTTTGGATGATAAGCAATTAATTATAGTGTTCTCACAATATATTTTCACTTTCACACACCAAATAATCCATATTTGGTGCACACCTTTAGGGCCCCTCTCCTCTATATTTTCTCTTGGGATTAGCAATTATCATAGCTTACTTATTGCTTTTGCAAGATTTGTGACTTGTGATTGGTTGGAAGTATATTTAGTGAGTTGTACTGTTGGGGATTCAAGTGGCCATCCGCTTCAAATTAGACAGATCTCGATTGAAGGAACAATTTGGGTAGAGGGTTGCAGGAGATGCTCAGTGTATTGGCCCTGCTCACTGAACGAACCCAGAATAATGCTTGTAATTGCTTCTTTCCATAAGGAGAGTTCTTCGAGCTCTAAGGCGCGGCGAATGTGACGAAGTCGCGACCATAGAAGGTGCTCCGTCGTTTTCATCTGAGTTCTGCTTGCAGCTTTGGCAAGTAGGGGAAAAACCCATCACGGAGCTCCAGCTTCCTGAGTGCGGATGTTCTTAGAGCATCCCCATGGCTGCTCGCCAAGGAGGGGCGCCAAGTGGGGCTTTCACATGCCCTTCTAATGTAGCTGGCTCGTGAAGTGTCTCCTTGCCCCATTGCGAAACACTACAATATGGACGCCAAGAGGAGAAGTACGGCGACCAAGAAACCATGTCCGTTGTCACGTCAATAGTGTCACCCACTCATCTCCTCTGCCCTCCTTGGTGTATCGGGTGGTGCTTTGAAATCAATGTAAAAAGGCAAGTCAAAGCCTTTGGCGCGCCCGCTCTTGGCTCAGCATTTGGCTGAGTATTCTTTAAATTTTGAAATGGCCGATCTGTTTTTGGCTCTTCACGTCCCTGCGGTGGGGCAATTTACTTGCCTTGGCTCGCCATCTCCCCGAGTCAACCCCCCTTTTGGCGAGTTGGGGTGGAGATGTTCTTGAATAACTTAGCCCTGAGGGCCTGAAGCCTTGGTTGGATTCATAAGAGCATCTCTACCACTTCACTTCAAAGTGAACGCGCCAGATCGTGGTTGCAGTGTGTCAAGAGAGATGAAGGGTGCGCCTTTTCTTGGGGCTCCACTGGGAGAGTGATGTATTTTGAATTCCAATGCAAAATTGCAAATAGCAATGCAATTGCAGGTCACAACTACGCAAAGCAGTAATGTTCACCGCGTTTTGATTGGTTGGGCTAGGCTTGGTCTCTATTAGATGCCATTGAAAACCGTGCTGTTGCTCTCGATCTGTACACACCAAATATGAAACGACCCTATAGCTTGCAGTGCCACAAGCACTTTTTAGCAAGGCCGGGTGAATAAAAAGGGCAGTTGGTCAACTGGTGGGCATTAGCCCCAGGTACACCAAACTAGTTAAAGGGGCAGTTTGACATGCCTCGATGGAGATGCCCTAAGTAATGCACACAAAAAATCGCCACATGGAAGGAATGTTCTCTTTACATTTTGTGATAAAGGATCTGGCAAACCTCTCCACATTCCTACCCCAATTCAAGCTGATTTGAGTCTTGCATCCCACTCCTGTTGAGGACGAGAGTGGGAATGCCTGTAGGGTATGTGAAGCAGTAATGATTTATTGGGGTTTTAGAGATCATTTTAAATCTTGGCTTCCCTAAAAGAACACAAGAAGGTAGATGGCGATGAATTAATTGTAGTATTCAACTTAACCCCTAAAGGACCAAATTGCGGGTTTTTTTACAACATAGCAATTTTGGGCAGCTCATCATGAATGGAATTTTTTTATTCTTTTCCTTCAAAACTTCACATAACATGTGCCCAAGGAGGATCTCTAAGGCCCAACAATTTTTATAACTTTTGACTACATGGTCAAAAAGTTATTGCATGATATGTAATTTTCATTGATCTTTGGGTAGCTCAAAAAATTCTTAAAAAATCACTTTCTTAAGAAATAAAAAATTGAAATTGGTTTTCTAGATTTATATATACGAGGAAAGCTTTGAATCATTCCATTTTGATCAATGAGATGAAAGTTATGAGGAGTTTTAGTTTGCGGGTAGTGATGAAATCCTTTATTTAACTCATTTTTCAATATTTTTGAAAAAATAAATAAAAACAATGGATGTAGATTGTTTATTACAACATCACAACCACCGGAATTGGCATTTTTCAATTCTATAAATGAATTCTTAACAATTTGGTGTTTTGAATCAATCTCTACTTCTTTCTACTTACTATTTTTTTCCTATATGTTGTACAATTTCAAATGATCTACAATTTTTCAAGCATGTATCCAACTTGCCTTGAAGAATGAATCCAAAGAAGAACCACCAATATGGACATTTTTTCATACAAATGTGACCTTGTGAAGTATAGTTGCTTGGTTTTTTGCAATGCCCCCCAGAAGGATTTTTGCAATGCCCCCCAGAAGGATTTTTGCAAGGCCAGAAAAAGGATTTTTGTCAATTCAAACGCTAATATCTTGCAATCTACATAGCGGAAGTTTTTTGAAATTCTTCCACATCTTCTCAAACTAGCATACTACAAGATCCTACGGTGAAGTACATGTGTCTAAAAATGTTTTTAATTCTAAAATTTGTTACTTATACTAGAAACGGCAGTTTTGGAGTATTTTGTTGGAAACATAGTTAAAAACTTTATGGGTTAAACTGGCTATGCACATGAAAAATGTATCACAAGTATGACAATTCATAAGGTTTTTATAAAACAACAACAACAGAGGCTTTAAAACTACTAGATGGGTCTGTAGATTCAAATTTGAAACCTCACAGAATAACCAGCAAGCATTGATCCTGCAACTCCACTTTTCTAATTTCAAAATCCTTAGAGCATCTCCACGGCGACTTGCCAAGAGGGGCTGATTCGGGAAGATGGCAAGCTAGGCCAGGTGGTCTGTTGCACCGCAGGGATGGGGTCACATTACAAAAAATATGAGGCCTCAACAAGGCTGCAAGTGCGTGATTTTCGGTACCCGCGGGGTGCAATTACGGAAAAAAAGAAAAAAAGAAAAATTTGACCTTTTTTTTTGAAAAAGAATTTAAAATTTTTTAAAAATGATGTGGCATTGATGTGGTCAAAATGCGACCACGTCACATTTCAAATTTTCAATTTTTTTTTTCCATAATATCACCACGGGGGGTCCAGGCTTAGCGGTCTTGGTGAGGCCTCATATTTTTTGTAATGTTCAAAATCAGAGTGGCCACTTCAAATATAATGAATACCCGACCAAATGCCGAGTACTGAACGTGGCGCGCCAAACATTGTAGTTGACCTTTTTGTACTCGATTTCTAAAGTATGTACTAATTCGATATAGAAGGCAGAGGAGCTGTGTGGCCAATGCGAATGACGTGGTGAGCACATTTTTTGATTCTTGTGCAACTCCTTCTTGGTGTGTGAGGAGGCCCATACGCTGAGGGCATTGCCACTACGTACTCGCCAAGGAGGGGCGCTAAGTGGGGTTTAGGTGAGTGGATTTGAAGAGTGGGACTTTACCACTCTTCTTCTGTCCCACGGTTGATGCCTCAAATAGGGGCGTCAAATATATAATGGGTGCCAGATATGTAATGCAAAAGAGTTTGATGGTTTTGAAATTAAACTCAAAAAACTTTTACTTAGTTCATTGAGAAGTAGATCACATTGTTTCAAAGGCATTTCCAACTTAGTTTGTATTTTTGAACTATTAGAGAAGCTCATTGTATACACATGGGGTGGTAGGAGGTAGAACAAACAATGTGGGATAAGTAACTTAAATGTAGTATGAGCTCCACCACTCATAGTTTGTTCAAAATTATGAATTATGTTAAAAGTGGAATTTTAGACTTCATTTAGCCATAGTAGAATAATTTTTTTCAAAAAACTTTGAACTAATAAAAGATGTTAAATCAAGATGAATTTCACCTCCAAAAATCCATTTGTGATTTTGAGACTCCAATCAAAGGTTATGGCCGGGCATTTCTGGCGAGTCAACGTGCATGCAGTGGGGGAAAATACTTGGTCTGACACGCCAATTCACCGGATCAGCTTCACTTGGCGCCTTGCAGTGGCGATACTCTGAGGGCATTGCCACCACAACTCTTGAAGTGGCACCGACATGGTGACTTGGCGAGTCGGGCCAAGTATTTTCCCCCACCGTAGGCTTATGGACTCGCCAGAAATGTCCAGCCACTTCAAGTTTTGAAGAGCGGACGGGCAAATGGGGAGTCCCCAGGATGCCTTGCTATGGAGTTTGACTTCTTTTTTTCCCTGACTTTGAGATACAAACACCCTCAGCTAGCACTCAATTGTAATTAAAAGAGTTTAACTACCATGAAATTCCCTTCATTTGTTTGAAAAGCAAAGTACTTTTGATTACGAGAGATTCCTTTACTTGTATATCAAAATGGATTGAAAGTATTTTCAACTTTTGTTGAGTTCTAAGTGAGAAGAGTAGCTCACTATATACACATGGGGTGGTAAGAGGTAGAATAAACAATGTGGGATATGTAACTAAAATGTGGTAGGAGCTCCACCACTCATAGTTTTTTCAAAAATAGGAATTGTGTTAAAAGTGGAATTTTAGACCTCATTTGGGCATAGTAGAATAATTTTTTTCAAAAAATTTTGAACTAAAAAAGTTGGAGAATCAAGTCAAATTTCATCTCCAAAAATCCTTTTGAGATTTCAAGTCTCCAACCAAAAGTTATGGAAAAATTTCAATTTTTTTGACCATATTAATTATAAGATATAAGTATTTAAAGTAAAGAAAACGAGTTTTTTGGTTCCTAGCATGACTAGATTATTAGGCTTTGAATGCTCTTAACTTAAATTTTTTGTATTAGACTACAAATTTTGAATGAAATGTTTTTATATTGAAAAATTGAGTTGAGAGGTAAAGAAATTCTCCTTTCTCCTCCCTCTCCCCCCTCTTCCCCTTTGTATTTTTCATTCCTTAAAAAGTTGTTAAGTCAAAGCAAGCATAAAATAGAAGAAAAAACGAAAAAACTGATGATAGCTCTAAGATGGAATTGAAACACATTAATCTCAATAGTGAGATTGTTCTAGATTGCAAACTAAATTGTGTGCAACTTTTTTTAAAATAAAAATCGCTAAAATTGAATACAGAAATGGATCCAGTACATTATTTTCTCAAGAATTTGCTAAGACTACCTACAAAACAAGAAGCTTCAGGGTGATTGCATGAAAGACCGGTACTGAAACATTGTCACAAACGTAGTGCCAAAGCTTCATTTTGCAATAACTTTAGAAGCATGACTCATATGAACTTGAAATTTTTATTGGAGATTCTTCTTATGAGTTTAATTATATCTCATATTTTTCAAAAAAATTCAAAAATCGTTTTATATTTAAAAATCATTTAAACTAATTTGTCACGTTTTGAGTTTTAGGGTTTTTTCTACGTAAGGAGTCTCCAAATTTAATGATTTGGAGCTGAAATTTCTATGGTCTATTCCCATAGTAGGAATTCATGTTTCTACCAAGGGACATTAAATTTTTTTTTATTATATACCCTCTACGTCCATGCAAAGAAGGCTCCCTTGCGCATGCAATTTTGAACATTAAAGATGGTTTAGGATCATTCTTTGGGTGAAATCATGGTAAAGAGATTTCACCAAAAAAATGACAATTTTCTATTTTTTTTTCTATTTTTTTTCCTATTTTTTACAAATTAAAATGTTAAAATATGTATTTTCTTGCGATTCTACACTTTTCTAGTTCTCCTATTTAAAGAATTTTTTTTTGCTTTTCCTTTATAGGGTATCTTCTTCTTAACAGGTGTATAGAGTTCTCAAATTTTTTCTTATTTTAAAAAAAATGTTTTTCTATTTTTATAGTACTCCCCAAAAAATGGCTCGAAACGGCCAAAGTGGAACAAAAACGGAAGGTCATTCTTGCAATGACCCTTCATAACTTTCACATTTACTTATCCAAATAGAATGAATCAAATCTTTTACGTATATAAAAATGAAATCTATAAGAAATAAATTGAAAAGATATTTCAAATCTTTTTTGTTGCCCATCCTTGCTTGTTTTGGGTTTGTTGTGGCATACTTTCTGCTCCTAGGCACCTTTTGAAATACAAATTGTACTCCCACAAAGCTAATAAAAAAAACTTTTTTTGAAAAAAACTTTCAAAAAATCTTGCCAACAATTGAGATCATAGATAACTACCCAAACCTTGAAGAGTTCACGGATGAGACTCTTGGAACTTTAGGGACTATTATGATCTTTGAACTGGTATTGATCCTTTTATGTTTAGCGTGTGATGATGCAAAGCCTATATAATTCATTAAATTCTTGTCCTTGTTGAGAAATACATGATGCTCCAAAGGCATTTGTTATATTCAAACAGATGAGAATTTAGCTTTCTTCAAACAAACTAAGAGAATGAAAGTAGTTGATGGTGATAGAAGAACAAACTAACTCTACCTAAGAGAAAATGGCAATAAGGACTTTACGAAGAGGCCATGAGTGTTTCTTGGAGAGAAGAGCGCTAAGAAGCACACTCAAGGAGATCAATCCAACATTTGAAGGCTAGATGAGTGCCAGCTGGCTCCATTACAAATAGTTTTAGCAAATCATATCCCATATTTTTGACCATTTGAGTTTTTGTACTAGCCAATCTTTGGCATCCTAATAGAAAGGTCTAGGTAATATTAGGTGATTTAATTGATTTCATGTTGTATTCTTTCCTATTGGAGCACAAACTAGCCTTTTTTATTAAAGAGAAAAATGACTCTCTATTCTGCTAGAATTAAAATACACTAGAAGCAATGACAAAGTCTTATATGAACTAGATAATAACTTAATACTCAAGAGACAGGAGACATGACAATGTTATTGGATGTAATGCCAAGTCTGACTACTCAATCATACACATTCATATCTCTACTTTTTGGCTCATATGAGGATTTAATCCCTCAATGATGCCATAGACCAAAGTAGTCCGATGGATGATAAAGAATCCTCCTATGTAAGACAAAGTGAATTTGTTCATCCTTGAAATTTTGTGCAAAAAGGGGAGATCTTGCACAATAGTTCGACCTCCAATGAATATTTTTGTTTTTTTTAAAATAACTAATTCACATTGTATCAAAAAGGAAGATTTCCACGGTGACTAGCCCATCCTTACAAGATTAAAAGAGGTGAGTGTATGACCTTCTCCTACTCAATGAGCAATGACATTGTTGCCTTGAATAGGGGACCCCATTGTATTCAGCAAAATTGAAGACCAAGTGCTGGTGCCAAGTGTGGAAGCTTCGGAAGAAGTTGATAAGGAGAGTTCTTGAGATGCTGGTGCCAAGCGTCGAAGCTTCGAATGAAGTTAGTGAGGCATGTCATGGGATTATCTTAGCATTACATAGTTCACTACTTAACCCTTAAAATGGTTCTCAGCAAATCTCCAGGAAACTCTTCAAGTACTCAACTATACATGAACTTCTTTGGTGTCCAAGATGAAATAATTGGATGATATTTATCCATGATGAAAACATGACGTTTTTTGTGACAAGAGTCGTGACATTGCATACTTACTACGGAGTATAATAAGATTTGTACAGAGGTACAATATAAAAGTAAACAATGTGCAAAAATTCAAAAAAGGGAAATTGTTACGCGGAGAGTCAGGCAAGACCTTTGTGGAGTTTCTTCGGCCTACTTTACTGCATGGAGTACTTTGCAAGACATCTGAAGGTCGTGGCTTCCACTGCTGGGATGTGATTCCTATACAATATGATCAATTTGTCCTTCACCGAACCACTCACATAACTTATTACTCCACCAAGCTCCGAATTGTTCCGAGCAGCTGAATTGCACAAGCCGCAACAACTCTGTCTGGTAGGGGGGTTCATTTTGTTGCTCGAGTGTGTAGTATAAGTGTTACTCGTTGCTCACACTTTGAAGTCAATTATAGGATCTTGAGGTGAATAGACTCTTCATTTATACCAACCACTTGTTGGTTGGAGATCCTCTCTCTCTTGCTTGAGTTTTCATCTTGAATAGCCAGCGGATCCTCTCTCGTTTGATGGAGATTTTACTCCTTTTGCTGTGCAATTAGGAGTGTCAATTCTAGCTTGCAAGAGAAGCCAATTTCAGAGTCTTGTTCCTGTACTTTCTAGTTAGTACTTTGGAGAAAGAAGATTCAACTTGTGCAGAGTTTGATAACAGTCCTACAAATCACGAAACACGAATATATTGCAAGGTCTGACGTCTCTTGAATTGTAGTTTTGAATTTGGATGAACTCCAAGTAATTTTTTCTCTTGTTTTTTCGTGTTTTTTTTACTGTTTCAAAGGTTAGTTTGGGTGAATATATAGAGGTGAATCATTAGACCCAACTCCTAGTTTAGCACCAGTGGGATTCAGAGTAGTCACATCCATAGTTCGAGATAGGGCCATGGAAAACACAAACCTGGCGAAAGATGGATGCTCTGATCGCTCTGAGCATTTCCACACAGCACCAGAAGTTGCGGAGAATCTGCTGCAGAGCTCGGAATACTTCTCGACACGGATAGAGAAGAGAATGGATTGTAAGAGTGCTTTTACTAGCAACACAGACTTTGAGATTGAATGTTCCAAAGATCATTGGAGCCAACTGCGTCCAACTGATTCAACAGATTCTGAATATTCCCTAGAGGACCCCTTGAAAACTAACCGAGTAGTCTTTGAAGATCTCAGGAAACATCCTGAGTGGGGTAAGTTTTTCAAACTCTTTGGCGAGAGGTTGGTGGTGGGTGAGAAAATTGCTGAAGGAGGCCAAGCTGAGATTTTTGAATCAGTGTTACATGGAGGAGATGGACGTTTGGATGAGAAGTGGGTATTGAAGGTGTTCAAAGAAGGCTCGTTTCTGCGGGATTTGCAAAAACAATGGCCACTAGGGTTGCTGCAATCCACACAGTGCGTAGGCACTGATGTGTTTCTTATCCGAGAGTGTGTTTCCATGTTGGGTGCAACTCTGTTGGAGGATGGACGGTTCGCGTTCTTGATTCAGAAATGTTGGGGTGACTTGCGAAAGCTCATTGATATGAACATGGAGATGAATCGCAATTGCAAGCCTCCATTTTCGGATACCGTGGCTTGGGAATTTATGAGCGATATTGCAGTGGGGATGAGAGGTTTGCACCATGATGGCATCGTCCACAGAGACTTGAAAGCCTCCAATGTTCTTATCGAAGTTGTGAATGGCAGTATAGCTGTGCATATAGCCGACTTTGAATCTTCTGTTGGAGTTGTGGGGACCGGCTTCTGGAGAGCACCAGAAATATTGTTGGCTTTACGAAACCGGAATGTCGTTCCAGCTTTGTTTACGGAGAAGGCAGATGTGTATAGCTACGCTATGACTTGCTATGAGATCTTGACTGGACGTATTCCCTTTGAAGGTGAAAAATCTTCAAATTATGATCTTGTTTTGGGTGGACAAAGACCACATTTGCCTGATGCTTTAGATTCCTGTAGTTTGCATTGTAGGGTGAAAGCACTGATTAGGAGATGTTGGCACGACAATCCAGATGAAAGACCTACATTTGAGGAGATCCTGGAATTCTGGGATGAAGTTTTGGAACCTCACAGTTACAAATTGCGTAGGGTGCAAAAACTATTGAAAATGTTGTAGAATAATGACAACTCAAAAAGATTTCATATCTTTGTAACTGTGATGCTTGAAAGTTCGTCCTTCACCTGGGAAAGGCGTTGAATCTAAATTATCATTTCATACAAGTATGAAGATTGGTTTGTATATATCATATGTAAAGTATGTGAGTCGAGATGTTTCATTATATATTGATGAGGTCGTTATAAATCAAGAAAATGCTAAAATGAGTTGATTTGTATTCATACAAACCCAACTTTCTAATAGTGCTTCATCTTCACTGTAAGATTTTGGAGTTAAAAAATGAATCATTACAAATCGCCAGCAAAAAAAATTGTACTCTTAAATCACTTGTTGTAGCATGCTTCTAAAATGTGGAGACTCCATTCATGAGACCCTAAGATCTATTGTTGGTGCGTTTATTTTCCAACACTTTGAAAATTTGTAGTTTATTCATATGATGTCCAAAAACTGTATTCTAAAAAGACCTAAAATCTATTTTGGACTACAAACAAAATAAAAAACCATGCAAAATATTGTATTCATTATTCAGACAAATTTAGCTGCTTTTAATACCTCACACTTCCAGCAACACACAGCCATAAGGAATCATGGAATCTACCAGGTTAAATGAATCTACACAAAATAGTGAAATTAAGTTGCCTTGTCAATTAGGTTGCCTTACCTGAGATAATTTACCTCATGGATCAATGCTTGTTCCACATGGAGGCGCATGCCACTCTCTAAACCAAGCTTTGAAGTGGTGCACAAGTCTATGTCATACACATGGCTTTGAATTGAATGCATCAGTGTACAAAAGTAGTGAATATTTCTATAGTGTGGATTGTCAAGAAGTTAGTGTGGGGCAATCTAATTTCATTATTTTGTGTACACAAAATAGTAAAATTAAGTTGCCTTGTCAATTAGGTTGTCTTACATAAGACAAATTACCTCATGGATCAAGGCTTGTTCCACATGGAGGTGCATGCCACTCTCTGAAGCAAGCCTTGAACTGGTGCACAAGTCCATGCCATACACATGGCTCTGAATTGAATGCATCATAGTACAAAAGCAGTGAATATTTTTATAGTCTGGACTGTCAAGAAATTAGTGTGGGGCAACCTATTTCACTTATTTTGTGTAGGCTTCACTTCAGGAAAGAATCCTTGAGCATCATTTTATATGAAAACCAACTGAATACACTGAGGATTTGACACATACACACGGAAAGTGAGAGAAACTGAAAGAGTACACTTGGCGACATCCTGCCGCTTTTGGAATAAGCTTACTGTGGTTTTGGGTCGGTTTGTTGCTGTGCACATTCTGTAAGTTCTAAATGCTTGAAAGAAGGCTGCTCAAGCTTACGAATTTCGCCGTCGTACTTGGAAATTAATGCATCCCGTAGTGGATTTGCGTGTATTCTCTCCGAATTGAGAAAACCTAGCTAGCTCGATAAGTTAGTCAGCTTGTCTGTGGGCATGGAGTCCTGGGTTCTTCTAATTTGTGTTCTCTGCATCCTCGGCAGTTCAATGTAAGTTGCAAGTTGTTTCTTGTTCTTTCTTCTGGTTGCAGTAACGCAGTTGAATTTGTGTCCATGCTTTTGGTGCAATTGTCTTGGAGGAAGTTCGGTTTTGTGTTGCATGATGTTTGCGAGTGTGGAATTGTTGAATAGTGATCGAAGATTTGCAGATTTTAGTGTGAAGTTGTTTCTATGCTTGTTTTTATTTAGTGTTTGTTTGCTTTCAGAACTGCGATGGGCGAGCTGTTAGCTATGGAGTCCAGTGTGTCGGCAATCGGAACCAGAACCAGGTGTGCTTCAAAGGCAAATGAATCCTCTGGGTTTTAGGGTGGAGTGAGACAGGGTTCTCAGTAGTACTCATCGTATTCGTTAAAATGGTAAAACTTCAAGAAATTGACAATTTTTTAATCCTCCCAGTGGAACCTCAGATCTACATTCGTCCTAGTTTTTGCAACTTTGTGCAATTCAATGTCGCAATTTTGTTGCTCCGAAGCATGTCATTTTAACCCTAAATGAGGTCAATTATCTATTGCGTGGAGGACGAATGTTGTAAGAAGTGCACTTCATTCAAATTATGTTCACTGAGGAAGTTTCAAGAAAAAGGATATAAGCAAGAGAAGAACTCCAACTATTTATTTTTATGATTGGTGCCACGTGAAACCATATAATATATCAATGGAAAGAGGAATGAATACTCTACTTGAGTCGGTGAGGAGGTTGGAGGAGTGTCAATTCTTTGTTTTAAAATTTCGATAGTTATCTTACTTTTTTTAATTTAAGCATGTAGGGCTTAACTCTTTTTAACAATTGAATCCTTCTTTTAGAACTGTTTAATTTGTTTTGAGAAAGAGTGTTTGTAGAGATGAACTCGGCGGATTCTCATGATGGAACAATCCTGGATGCATTGCAGGAAGGTGGTCGAGCAGGCAGTTATTTTCCAGCTGAAACCCAACACAAGTGATGTGGTGAAGGAAAACATGGTGCAGGGCTTTACTGATTTAAAAGCAAACTGTCCTGAATGGGTAGTTGCCGAGTCTGCAGGTACATCACACAATAAATCTCACTGCATCAAGTACATGTAGAATTTTTAATATATTGGAAGATGTTTGAAAGAAATTGAGAAAAAGACATGTTAGCACACTGCCTAACTCTGTGCCTTGAAAATGCAGGCGTTGTCCTTCAGCCCAGTCAACTAGAAGGTCCAGGCGTTGGACTATTCATGAGATTCTTTTCCGAGGAGGATCTTGGCAATTTCTTTACTAGCAAGCAGAGACAAATCATGTCCGAGAAATACGTCCTGCCATATACAACGGTACTATGCGGGCTTACAAACAGGCGTACTTTCACTAAGTTGTATGAGTAATTTTTTCTTGATCTGTGTGCCCGGTTGAAGAGGGCTAATCTTAAGTCTTTGGAATTTGGATGTGAAAAACATCTCTGTTTGCAATGGTGCAGGATACGATTACGATGCACTTTGATGCAAAAGTCGACGATAATAATGAAACCGTGTACAGACAAGGAGATGTAAGCCCTCTCACTTGTATATGCACTCATTTCCTAAGGAGACACATGCATAATGTAACTATTTGAAAAGCAATCCTTTGATGATTCAGTACTCTTGAATGTGTAGCAATGGTGTATACCTGGATTGGATGCTTCAATGGGTTGGGGAAAAACTGGTTTTGAGAATCGCTGAAAAAACTGTTTTTTAGGATAGTGTCATGAAAATTCTTCGATGTCTGAACTTGCAAATCAAGGAATAACGGACAAGGTAGAAGTACTTAATTGCGGGATTGACCTAATTGCGACACAAAATGACAATGGTACCAAGACTTCAGAACGAGGTTCTTAGATATGTCTCAATTAGGTCAGCGAATATGAAGAAGATTTCAAACCTGCTGAGGTAACCACACCTATTATGGATATTGTCTTGTGACAGGGAAGTTTTGTCTTCATCTTTTGATTTGGGTAGTCAAAGGGAGTAAAAGATCTAATGCTTTTTTCCCTCATTGTGTCTCGTGTTCTCACTAGATTTTCATTCACCAGTTTGACCATCTAGTGTTTAGCTCTGTTTTAGGTTGTGTTCAGCTGCCATTTTTTACAACTGGGATGTGCTCTCTTGTAGGCATTTAGAGTGGTGCAGAGCGTATAGTTGGTATCAAGGTGAAAAAAGACACATCTCAAGAAGATATTGATACGATGATCAAGTCTTTGAACGATCTGATAGATGTGCCAGAATTCAGTTCCCTTTTGATTCAGATAACTGCTGGTAAGTCATGTTTTGCAATGGTACGAAAGTGAAAAAATCTGGTGGAAATAGGTTTGTCCTGTTCAAATAATTAATATTTTATTGAGTGCTTCACAATTGAAATTTTTGCGAGGGGAGTGATGTTTCTACCTTTTTATTTGAGATTGATAGAAACTGTGCACTACCGTAACCTCTCATTTTGACATGTAGGAACCAATTTCTGTGCCTTCGACCAACGGTACTCACATGCTCTTTTGGTGAGATGCGCATCATGTAAGTGGAGAACTATCTCATTGAACATGGGTTCCCACAATCAAATTTCAATTTTGATGCCATGCCTGATGATGGGTATTTGTGAATTGTGAAAATGCGTGCTTGAACTACTGTTGCAAATAAATTCGTACACTTTGAAGTCAAAGTCACCACCAGCATTAAATATTAACTCTTTCTAGTTAATTGTGGTCCCGATTGTAGTATCTGGGTTTTGAAAGTTTGGGCAGCAGTTTTGAAATTTGGGTAGCAGTTGTACTGATGACTGAGTTGAATTATGTGCAGTGGAGGCCTTGCACATATACTCAAAACATCCCCTTCATATTGGTGTAAGTATCTTGGCCGTCAAGGATCCTCTTGTCAAATGTACTCGAACTCCTCCTTTGCAGGACATTCATATTAGTCACAATGTGATATTAAATCCTAAGTTCCTGAATGACCAAAAATGGTTGCTTTCATATCTATAGGAGTTGAAATTATATATCTAAAAGCTTCTAAGAAAGCAGTGAAGTATTTCGATTCGAGAAGAAATTAGGTCTTTCGTTTTTTAACTAAAGAAATGTGTTTTGAAGATAGGCTTGAAGCTTCCAAAGTGACCTTTCTATTTCAAGTTCGAGGTCTACTCTTAGGGGCTAAGAGTCATTTTGTTGGCTCTGGAGTAAAGGAGAGGAAGTTTTGTGTTGACAAAAGCTAGATGTGAGGAAATTTGACTAAGAAATTACTCAAATAGTGAGTCACTGCTACAGAGACAAAGCGTCTCGTAGTTTGGCTTGTTGTTTTCGTCTTGTCATGCACTTATCAAAGCCGTGGTCGAGTTGTGCAGGTAATTTCAAAGACAGTCTGGCCAATTGCAGAGAACCTCTTGCAAGCAGATTATATTGTTGATGGCTCGAGTGCCCGGAGATCAGTTCATTAGTGTCAAGTGCTTGAGCTTTGAGGGTGTTACAAGTCTTCAAACTCAACACGTTGCAAGTGATTTCAATGTGTAGATATTGAGGAAATTTTATGTACAGTACAGTAGGGGAAGACTCATGTGTGTAAAGATAATATGAAAGTTGATACAGTTGCAAAACTAGATCCACAACGCTGGTCTTAACGCTGATCCTTGTGACCGTACTTGATTCTTTCTAAGTATTCAGACTCCTGTTACGTGGAAGCTAGATTTGAATTTTACGTAAAAATTTCTAGTGGCATAAATACGGTGCCTTCCGAATTGTGACGCAAATTCGGTCTCCTACCTTCCGTCGAATATATCTACATTACGAAGGTTGTCGATATTAAGCCGGATTGACCGGCTTAATAGCAGGGCGGGAAAAAACCTTTCTAAGAGAGTGTACTGCACAGTACATTCTTCTTGCACATATGCCTGACAATTTTGTTGTTGGTTCATTGCAAGGAAGCTCCCTCCACAACCACAAAAGAGGAGATAAGTTTTACACTGGATTGTATGCACTCTTGGAAAGTACCCCACGTAGAATGGCCATCCTGCCTTTTGGGGGCTATGGAATGAATTCCCTTTACCTACCCCCTACCCACCCTTGGTATTCCAGCATGATATATACCAGTACTCCAGCCTTCATTGAAACAAAGATTTCTCTCTCTCAATTCCCGTTCTTTTCTTTTCTATACCTGCGATTCAAGAGAGAGAAGATGAGGTCGACAGAAGGTATCGCCGTCGTCGCGGCTCTCACACTGACATGGGTCATCACTTGTTCTGGTGCACCCTCGCCACCCCCTCCTAGCAACACATACATTCCCACAGGTGCCGTTTCATAACCCTTCCAATTGCTGAACTGATTTGAATCACATCTTAAATGGACTCGATCGACTCGATCTTTTGCAAAGTCCGGAGACTGAGCAACTTGTGATCGATCGACCGTTTTCTTTTGTGGTGTTGTTGTTTGGCAGGTCGTGAGAAGGACGCATGGCCTGAGCTTCTCCACATGAATGTGAACGATGCTGTGTCCGCCTTGACTGCAAGTGGGCTTGTGCAGAATGTGTATGTGCAACCGCCAAGCTCTGGGCCTGCTCCTGCCAACCTCGGGCTGAGCACCGATGTTTGGGTCTACACGGATGGCAGTACTGTGTATGAGACTCCGCGACGTGGGGTTTGGCACGCAAATCGTAAGCACGTTTCCACTTCGTAGAAGCTTACTCCCTCCGTCCCGACACGATTGTCCACAATCGTTTGTTGAAATCTTTTTATGCTAATTTCATTTCATTGATCATGATGGTTGAAAAACTTAATTCAGGAAGGTTCCAAATTTTACATCACTAGAATCAATGAAGAACATTGCATGAGTTCATTGCAGTCTAAACAAAATTAGCCACAAGGAAGTCTTCATATGACCTACTCAAGACAATGACCTTAAAAAAACATGACATTCAAAGTGGACAATCATTTCGGGATGGAGGGAGTCATTTTTTGACACTCAAATAATGCCTTGGGCAAGGTCTTCTTAGAGCATATTCTAAGCAAAATAAAGAAAAGCCATGACTCATTTGATAAGTTATAAGGTAGGACAAACCAATGCCATCAATCACCTAATTCCAACATCTATTGGATTCTTGCATTTGCAAGCCATTACCAATCCATTACCACAATCTTTGCAAACTTTTAGCATTATGAAAATGCACTTGGGGAGGGGACACGTCAATTTGTGGTTTAGCATGGACATACCGGTGCTTCACTACAAAAATTTAATCCAACAAACTTTGAAAAATCATAAAAAAATTTATTTCTTGTTGGAATGTCTTCATTCTACTTGCAATGGTTACTCTCAAACTTTTCAATCTTTGAAAACAAGTGAGTTAACAAATAGCTTCTCCAAAGTACTTAGATAGCAAATCTAGGTGGTAATAGGTTGATCTACCTTAACAACTATTTTGAAATTATAAAGTTGATAAGTTAGGAATTACATGGGAAAAGAAAATACAATAATGTCCCATATGAATCAAACATTATAATGTTTGATAAGTAGGGTATTAGAAATTTGGGAGTTTTTTGAAGTCTTTCAATCTTCTAATTATGAGTCAAATCCAACATAATGGTCATGTAAAAAGATGAAGTTAAAAGAAATAATATGTATAATTATTATTATTTATCTCATTCAAAATCTACTGTATAAGTTTAAAAAAGATATTTGTGATGTGCTTTCTCCCGGACTCCTTGAGTTTTGAGTGCATTTGAGGCTCATTTCCATGAGCTCCATGAGCTCTTAACATTAAAATTAAAAAAAAATTGTATTGGAACCCCTTGCACAAAAAACATAACATGAAAACCATGTTTGTTTGTTTTCCAACAATTGTTTTTATGCTTAAAATAGATTTTGAATGGAATTAATGGACTACATATTACAAAATATTAAAAGTATTAATTTAGTAAGATTTCAAAGTTTTGTCAACACATGTAGTACCTTGGGCATTTAGGAGTAAATTTATAAGTGTCTCCAAGAACAGAAATATAAAAGGTGCTCTTGGACGCTAATTACCGATACAGCGATACTAATACATAAGAAGTTTCTTGTATGAAATTATAGGATTGTTGCTCAAAGCCTATATAGGCATCCAACGAATCCCTGTATGGGGCTTGGACATTAAGCTTGGGTTTAGTAGCTTGGTGTTAGAGAACGTTTTTTTTCTACTAGTGAATAAACAATTGTTAGAAATAATTCCATAATATATTATTTAAATTCAAAATTATTTAATATATTTTATCAATTGATTTAAAAAGACTTAATCTGAATCCTTGAATGCTATAGCAACCATTTTATGATCATCACCCAACTTCAAACAAGTTTTTGGAGAAAAATTCAACTTTTCAAAATTTTAATTTTGTAAGTACAATAAATCATGGAATTTTATTATTGGAATATTACAAATGAAGAGGACTACAGGAAGAAAAAGAAATTGTGGAAATAAGATGGAATACAAAGTGTTCAATTTGGCCCTAGTGTCAAAATGAATATAACAAGGGAAAATAACCAAAATTTTACCATCATTTTTTTTCGCATCCAACAATGTAAACTATAGTGTTTTACTACAACAAATTAATCACAACAAATTTCAAACCCTAAACCCTAGAATTATATTTCTTCTAAATTTCAAGGTTGAATATCTCTATATACATGTAAATATATTTTGAAATGATATGAAAAAAGTAACTTCTAAGCATAATGCCTAACATCTATTCTTTTGATGCAATTTTTTTTTCAAACGACATAACCATAGTACATAATACATTTAAATCTTAAATCTTGTCCCATAAACCTTGGGGATTAAATGACTATTTCAACTTGTATAAAAATGGAAGGAAATACTCTTTGGCACTTAAGACTTGATATGTGTTACAAACACAATTCTTCAAGATACATATGAGTGATGTTGGCACATGTACAATGTATCTAGAATATGTTTTTATCTCAATGGTGATAACTAGGTGGCCTTCGTAAACTGAGCTTAACTAGATTCTATGAAAACTACTCCCTCTATTCCAAAATGATCTTCCAGTTGGACAAGATGTTCAGACTTTTTGTTGAAAATAACATTATTTCAACCCATTTCAAGCTGTAAGTAGAGTTTGGTGCACTCCTATTGTCCTAAAATTTGTATTTGGGGCTTTCTTCAATGTGTAGTAGTAGTAAGTTTATTACGATAAAATGAAAGTGAACCGGAAGATCATTTTGGGACAAGGGGAGAATTTGTTAACTAAATGATCACACAAGAAAATTATTCTCTAATATTTTTTTTTTTCGACCATTAAAACATATCTTTTTTTTGTGTTGTTAGGGTTAATCCCCGGCTGGCCGGAAGTGAGTGGCATGGGATACAAATCCGCCATAGCCAAAATCAAGGGAGACTATTGTGGTGTGACTGTAATATATGGACCTAAAAGCTCAATAGTTCGTACTGCAAACATACAAATGGACCGCGTGTTTGTGGAGATCAACAGTAATTCAACGGTGGTTGGTGTGCCTTATGTTGGCTAAAAGCTTGACACTCCATGAATTATATTATGCTTGTTTTCTACTAGATAGGTAGTCACACCATGTGATGATTCAGAACTGATTTTGTAAAAAATTAACTGATAAAAATTCAAAAGAGACCATGTGTCACTAAAGTACTTGTGATCAACTTTTCAAAAAAAATAATTAGTTTTCTGAAATTCTCCAAAATATACTTGTTAAAGGCATATGCAAAATTCTGAAATGAGGCCAGAATGAAGCCATTGTTCTTTCATATGATACTGGTATGTCTTATATCGTAGTCACAACCACCAATATGTCATTTGTGATGGACAATACCTTCTAAAATCTCTTTTCATATCCATTTTTTTATTCTTTAAATTATTTGTAGCACAAATGTTGAATATCATGTATGATATGCATTTGATACAAAAATAACATATCAAGGTTGCTAGCATGTGAGCCTATGGGTTTGGTGTTTTCTTGTTAATTATTTGTAATCATGTACCTAGAACCAAGGTAGTTAGGCTTAAGACGATTGTAAAAAGAATTTACATATCCAATTAGGAAATCCCAAGCTTAATGTGAAGTTTGCTCAAAGGAGACAATTTTAAATAGGACTACTAATAGATAACCCAACTAGATAAGCTCAACCAAAGGCAACTCTTCCAACTAGGTAAATGCAAATTTCCTCACGTGTTTGACTAAGTGCACAATTTGGCACTCCATTCTTAGTCCCTAAAGTCCCAAGGCCATTTCTTTTTGTCAAAACCACTCAAAACTGCAATTTTGTTGTGTTCACTTAAGAAAAATAAAAACAACATTTTCTTAGAAGTTAACCATAGGATCTTGTACTTCACTTATCTGAGATCAAGTGGTAAAATTTCATGAAGTTTGACTGCACAGATTGGTGATATTAGCATTCAAAGCCATTGAAAAAAAAAATTCTTTAACATTGACCTGCAATTTCAAATGACTTTGACAGCCATGTGTGGAATTTTTGCACTACGGACTTTTACTTTAAAAAATTTTATATTGAAGAATTGAGTTGAAAGTCTAGGAAAAAAATTTCAAAAAAACATACTTGATTTTCATTCTTTAAAAAATTGTTGAGTAGAAGTAGGTCCAAGACTGAAAGAAAAAATAAATTGTTAATAGCTCTAAGATGGGACAAATTAGATTTTGGACAAGTTCTTGTGACCTCAATTTATGATGAAAATTTTTGAATTTTTTTTATAAGATAGAAGAATTGATTAGCTTCATGGGAATGTAATTTTTATTTCAATTGGTGCCCGGGAGCAAAAGTTAGACCACAAAAAGCTTAGAATTAAACTCGGCAAGCAGCACAAAAAATCACAAAAATTGGGACAATGAGACTTTAGAGGTTAACCCCTCACCGCCCAAAGTCCAACCATGCTTTAAAAATGCTTGCCTTTGCAAGTCTGAAAAGTCAAAATTAGAGTGAGGTATGAAGATCTCAACCGTACAATATTGTAGTGTGTATGTTTTAGATGGTGTTATTCTGAACAAAGATGTAAGCAAAAATATGCAAAACTGCAGAAAAGGATAGAGACGTTTACGGGTTAATACTGCAACTTGGCTCCATCTCTTTGAGTGGATCATTTAGATTCTTGATCTCCAAATCAGCTTTCATAGTCTTGGAAGCACAGACTGCTTTTGCATACATCATGTAGTTTTCATCCATTTGATACAATCCCATTTTTATCCATCCGAAGGATACATTTCATTCATTAAAAGTACAACAATAAGTCATCCAATTTCATCAAAATTTCACACATTTAAAACCTTATTTTTATTCATTATTAATACAATTCTTCATCCATTTTCAACCATGAAAGATTGCAATTGCATTCATCGATACAGTCAGAAGTTTTTCAGTCTTATTTCATTATACAACAAAGTTTTCCTATCATTAGAACTGAAATGGGACCAAGGGAGGGCCTCCAGTTCATCTGGAACTCCCAAGCTTGGGAGCTTTGCTCCCACTGAATATGCCCATGTCAAGTAGATTGCTGACGTGGCGGAGATGCTGCCACGTCATCATACTCTTAAAAAAAAAAAATTTTAATTAAAAAAAACAAAAATAGTAAATTAAAAAAAAAAAAAAAATCCTTTTTCATGGGGATCAGCCCTGAAACGGCCCTCCCATGGGCTGAAATTTTCTCTAATGGACTTTCCAATAAAAGAAATTCTAGTGTCATAGTATAGTTTTCCTATGAGTCCCAATTGCAAGTTCTCTGGAGAAAAAATTCCTAACGTTCCCTTTGGAAGAAAAAGAGGCACCTTAAATTCTTCTACCGTTTCTCTCATTGAGAATCCAAGGTAACTTTTTGGGCAGGACGCTAAAGTGGTCATACCAAGTGGGCCTTGTAGGGTAAATTTACACCAAGAAGAAAAAAAAAAAAAAAAATTATTTTGTCACCTATGGTAAAATTTGGAAATTTGAAATCCATTTTTGGAATCAAAGGCCCCTAATTAGCTAGGAGAGGTGAAGAACATAGAATTAATCAAGCACAAATAGGAGACAATTTTCTTACAATTACCTTGCAAAGCATATAATGCCATATTCACCTTGCAGCGCCCATTTCAAATGACCACTTCAATAATTGGTATGGATTAGTATTTTTTTTATGCACAATTTTTCACCAACTTTTACTCACAACCAAAAGATGTTGGCTAATTTTTTTAAAAGAAATTTTCATTTTGGAGGGTCAAAATAGCCAGATTACTATTATATTTTGAGACCAAAAGCCAAATTTTACTTAGGTATCACCTCATTTTCAATGTAGGTATCACCAAGTATCACATGAGTATTGAAGAAACAATTGGCTCCTTCTTCAAAATGAAAACAAAAACACCGGTATAGACTGTCATGTACGTCTCGTTTTGTTCAAGATGTAGTAACTAAAATTGAAATGAATAGTTGTTTGAGCATGCATAACATTCAATAGTAGTCAATGCTATTGCCTTCCCCTAAAAGGAATGATCTGGTACATTCCACATTTGTTAGTAACTACAAGGACAAGTGGTATTCTACATGGGACTTGTTAGTAGTGTATACAAAAAAAAAAAACATTAAATGCAGTGGAGCTTAACATTAATCAAAGTAAAAAATAAGCACCAAAACTTTAAAATTTAACTTTGAAGTATTGAGCAAAAACTTCATCAATAACAAGGAATTTAGTCACTAAAGTCATTTATTTTTTGTTAATAGAATAGAAAAGAGAAGCTCTTTATATACACATGGGGTGGTAGAAGGTAGAATAATTCATGTGGGATATGTAAATTTAGAATTTGTAGTTTTTCAACCATTCATATTTATATCTTAATTAGGAATTGTGTTAAAACTAAAATTTTAGACCTCATTTAGGCATAGTAGAATAACTTTTCTCAAAACACTTTGAACTAGAAAAAGTTGGTAAATCAAGCTAAGTTTCATTTCCAAAAATCCATTTGAGATTTCAAGCCTCCAATCAAAAGTTATGGATAGGGAATTTTTTTACATTTTCAAACATCCTCTTTGAAATTTGTCTATAACTTTTGAGTAGAAGACTGAAATCTCAAATGGACTTCTAGAAATGAAACCTTACTTAATTTCCAACTTTTTGTAGTTCAAAGTTTTAAAAGAAAATTTATTCTACTATAGTCTAAATGAAGTCTAAAATTATACTTTAAACATAATTCCTACTTTTGACTTAAATATGAGCAGTTGAGAAACTACAAATTCTAACTTACATATCCCACATGGATTGTTCTACCTCCTACCATCCCATGTGTACATAAAGAACTTTTCTTCTCTACTGAAAAATCAAGGTAAGTTATTGATGGCAAATAGTTAGATTTCATTGGTACAATACTCAATGGATTCTTTGGGTTTGTGGCAAATCATCTATCTTTACAATTACTTGTTTGTATATTTCGTCCTAGAATTACCAAAAATAATTGAGTACACATTAAAAATATTGCTATCGCTCCAGAACTGAAGCTTAAATTAATAATAAGTAGATGACATTCATGGATGAGGACTCTGAACTCTGAAGAGTAAAAGGTAGTCTCTCTAAATGCTACTGAATGTTATGCGTGCTATTCATGGTTGTCAAATAGAAAGCCATAATTCAACATGTATGAACCCCAAATTTGTGCTTCCATTTAATTCCCTGGGTCCATTTCCACATATTCATCAAATTGTTTCCATTATTTGCTTTGAACAGCACATTCATGCATCCATAGCTATGTATATAAAATTTGCAACTTACAACCTAAGGATTTTATTTCATGCAAGTGAATTTCCTAAGGATGTGTGGACACAGGTCTTCTTATGAGAGGTGTCCTTAGTAACTAACTCACTATTCACAATGTCATAGCCATCCAAAAGTACCACGTAACACAATTGATCCTAATTAGTTGTGTTTATCCACTTGACTACTTTTGCTATGACCTAATTTTGTAGTTGGTGACTACATTGAATGTTCTTTTCCTTTCATGCAATTCCTTGCTACACCACTCATTGACCATGTCTAGCTGTACTAAGTTTTCCCAACAAATCAATGATCAACAAACAAAGGAGAATTTGAACCAAACCTAGTCTTGATCAAAACAACATCTTGATGTAGAGGGAAATTGCCATATCATTATGGATTTAGCATTTCGGTCAAATGGCCCATGATGGACACCTAATGACTCCATTGTGGTTTTTCATACCACAATCAATGCCTTACATGGTAGTTATGGAGTAATTAGTGACCTCAATAAGTACTTCCAACTTTTCAGAGTAAAATTCTTTGTAAAAATTGATTTTTTAGGTCTTTCATGTTTGAAAACGTTGTGAGTGCATTAGGTAGGAAGATGACCATATTGGATTTAGATTTTGTTGGTCATGAGGTGGCCTATAGACCTTTATGAACTAATCACTTCAAAAATTCAGAACTAATTCATACTTGGTCCAAAAAATATAATTTCAAATGTCAGCACTGTCTCTCACAATTATCTTCGTGTGGGAAAAAATTTGAAAAATTTCAACAATAGCATGAGGGTAGACTCTAAAGTTTGACCACAATGGGATGGTTTACTTTAAGTGCCCGAAAAACAAGATTGCCCATAACTTTCTCATAAAAAATTTAAATGAAATGAATCAAAGCTTTCCAGATAGACAAAAATATAATCTATAAGTTATTTTTATTTTTATTTTTTATGCCAATTTTTTTGCTGCCCCGTGTCCTCTAATTTGAGATTATTTGGGCATAACTTTTCTTCCCAGGCACAATTAAAAAAAAATTATATTCCCACAAAGCTTAACCATTTTTTTATCTTCCAAAAAGAATTCAAGAAATTCATGACAAAAATTCAGCCTATAGGTACCTGCCCAAAATCCCATTTGTCCCTCCAAAGGAACAACGGGCTTTTCGGGGTTAAGTGGTCGACTATGTGGTTCTACCATACATTTCCCAAAACTGAGATCAAATTGAACACTGTCTCATTGTTCTTCCTGCTCCTGTTGCCGCAGCTTCCTCACATGCCTTCGCTCCTCAGGACTGTCGCTAGCCAAATTCATGGCTCTTGGCTTCCTGCGCGAGAGCTCTTCCGTGGCATTGGGCTGAGAGCATCGATCACCACCCGGCTTGCAAAATGCAAGCCAGGTTACAAGCCTGGCAGTCCATTTTGCAAGCCGGGGGAGAAGGGTCGCCCCATCCACGACTTCTTAAGAGGCCATTGCCATCCAATGAGCTACGTCCACATTCACAGATCATGTCCTTGCTTTTTGGGAAAGTGGAAAATGTGCTTGTCTCATGCGGTTTGCAAGCTGGTTTGCAAGCCACCCTTTGGCTTGGCCTCTTGACAAGTTCATGCATTATGCAAGACGGGTGGGGCAATTTTGCAAGCCGGTGGCTACAAGTCATCCAATATGCAAGACAGGTGGGGATGCTCTGAGCTGATGAATCCCCTTTGCCCTTTCGCACCCTTTTGCGTGGGTCGCACTGAGTGATTCGACAACGTTCTCCGCAACCACCACCCTATCGCTGTAGTTTTGGAAAGAAATTCCCGAGTCTAGTATGTTTCCGAGATACGGGAGTGCCGGTCTGAATCTTCCCGATTGTGGATTTGTGGCCGAAAATTTGCCTTCACCTTGCCATTGGATCATTTGGATGTCATCCTCCTGTGAATCAGGCTTCAATTGTTGTCCCCACTCCCCATCTGCTGATCTGCCCTCCAAGCTGCTTGAACCCCAATAGACCCCAATAAACCCCAATATTGATCTATCCCCAAAAATGTGATAGGATCTCAAAAAACATGCAAATTTTTGGCTTGTTTTTTTTCTGACGTCCTATAGAACGGGGTCTTCCAAGCTCACAAAATGAAGGCACGTGGAGGCCATGTAGGCAAATTTTTCATCCATAGAGGACCATGTAAGCAACTTTTTCCTCCAGCCCATTTTTTTCATCTAACCGTTTTTTTCATCCAATCTATTGCAACTGAGCTTGGATTTGCCCTCTACTGTTCGGGGTTTTCTGCGAGAGCTGGATTTGTCCCCTTGCTTGGGCTCTCGTGTTTTTTTCGACCTGTTGCGTTGGTCCAGCCCTTTCGTGTTGGCTAAGCTCGAAACCCCAGTTCACAGGCTGGACCCCAAAACTTCACCGACCTACACCCTGAATCCACACTAATTCAAACGAGTTCTTTCCTAATTATCAGCCCTTCCTCTAGTCTCCCAAATCCTCCAAAATTCAAGAGTGAAGCCCTAATTTTTCCCATCATTCTAAAACCAACTCCCAATCTGATTTTAAAACTCTCCATTTTCATCAATTTTCTTTCAGAAACAGTGAACCTATTCAACAAATGGTTTAAGTTTTATACTTAACCCCTAAACAACCGAGGGAGGATTTTTTCTAGAGAGACTCACATTGTTAAAAACTGTAGTTTTTTGGTACGTTATTCAAAAATGAGAACTGAATAACAACTGTACAAAATTATTGAACTAAAGTATTTTACTAGAGTGTGGAAAAAATTTCAGCCCATTTGACCGCACGGATTGAAAGATTATAACGTTTGAAGTGAGAATTTTTTTTTTTTATTCCTATGAAACAGGGTCAGCAGATTTTGGGGCCTTTTGGAGTAAAATTTTTGCTCTACACAAAAATGAGGATTTTGACCATTCATAAGTATATGATGTTAGCTTCACTCGTGAAAATTATGAGAAGCAACTAAGATGTCTAGCTTACACTAAATCACCTTGAAATGCAAGGAGGTTAAGTAAATTGGCAATATACTAGTCATTTTTTGATGATTTCTTGTGCAATGAGGAAATTTTTTATTTGAAATTCGAACAGTAAAAAGCTAAAGACAAACATTTGAAATATGTGGAAAAAATTTCAAGAATTTTTTATTTCATAGATTGCAAGATAACAGGCCTTGAAGTTAGAAGAAAATGTTTTTTCTTGAAACCGCCCCAATTTAGCTAACAAGGTTTGACTCCTCTTAGAATGTGATTTGAAAACTAATAATTTACTTTTTTTGGACAACTTTATGCCATATTTTATTAGTTACATTCAAAAGTTGATGATCTTTTTTGCAAAAGATTCCCAAAAGCTTTTCAAATTGCTCGAGCTACCAAAAAAATTCAAGGTAGCATAATTTTTAATCTGGGCACTAGATCGGAAAAAAATTATTTCTTCACCAAGGAGGTACATATTTACACATTGTGTCCAAATTTCATGAACACCCAACTAAAAATGACTTTGTAGAAACCTGCTTGAGATTTCTTGTGTACGTTGAATAGACACTGGGTCCTTCAGGGGTTAACTCATTGCAATGATTTTCTAACACTTTTTGTTCATTTTTTGCCACAATTTTGCAAGAGACCTCTCAAAACATACACACAAGAAATTGAGAGAGAGAGAGAGAGAGAGCTCCAAGATGTTGCATATATCAAATTTTCTAGCTTAATAATTCCAATGACTAATTTCATCCTGCCTTAATTTACTGTTAATATTCTAATTTAGTCTAAACTGCGCCAAATGAGTGCAAACCCTATTAATTTGGTATAAACTGTGTTGATTTGGTTTAAAACTCCCTAAATTTTTGTGGTCTATTTTCACAATAGGTGGATATGTTCCTACTAAGGGGCATCTAAAAATAAATTATTTTATACCTTCCACATACGTACAAATAGGGCTCCGTGGTGGATACCCTTCTAAACATCAAAGATGGTTTCTAGCTCATTCTTTTGGTGAAATTTCATTACCATTATTAGAAAAAAAAGCAGCCCTTTGGAAGGCTGCTCCATATTGACAGGCCAAGCTATTTCAAGCTTGGCCTGTCAATCTCAATGGACCTAATATATATATATATATTTTTTAATTAATTAATTAATTAATTAATTAATTTTTTATTCACAAAATTGACTTCCTGCGCCATTGTCACTACAAAATTTGCTGTGCGGAAGTAGGGAAAAAAAGCAATTTTCAACCCTATTAAACTAAACTTCAGGGTCATTTGGAGGGTTGATTTTTTCTCTAGTGGAAGTAATCACAAATTGCCAATTTTTTGTTGTTTTAACCCCTAAAGGACCATTTGTCCCTTCGGAGGACAATTTGGATCTAGGCAGATTCCTATTGTCTCAATTTTTATTGATATTTTTGGGAACTTTTTGAGGTTGTGTATTTTTGCAAGAGCTTTGAGAATACATAATTTTTATTTTTATTGATGCCTAGGAGCAAAAGTTATGGCACAATAAGCAAAAATGGAGTTTGGCGGGCAGCACAAAAAAAAATCACAGAAAGTCAAAGTAATTTTTTTTCAAATTTTTTTCTCAAAGATTATATTATTGTTTTTATGTGAAGCTTTGTTCCATTCAATTTGGACTAATAACGAGAAAGTTATGGACAATCTTAGTTTTTTGGGCAATCTAAGCATCTTCTTGAAAAAATAACTTGTAGGAATCATCTTTTAATGCAATTTTTAGAATTTTTCAAAAAACATTGGTAGACAAAGTTAGATTTTCTTTCAAAAACAATCTCACCATTGGGATTATTGTGATTCAATTCCATCTAAAAGCTATTAACAATTTAGCTTTTTCTTCAATCTTGAATCCAACTCTACTTAACAATTTTTTAATGAGTAAAATTAATTGCTTTTTTTCCAAATTTTTTTGTAGACTCTCAACTCTACTACTTAATATAAATAAGTAGAAAATCAAAATCAATAGTGCAAAAAATTTGAACTAAAAAGATTCAAGGCCAAAAAATCTAGTCAAGCAAGGTGCAAAAAAACTTGTTTTTTTCACTTTAAATGCATATATCTTACAATCTACATGGTCAAAGTTTCTGAAATTTCTTTCATGTATTCATATACTAGTCAAATATAAGATCTTATATTTGGATATGCAAACAAATAGTTTTTCAAGTTTTTCAAGTTCTTTTCTCTTTGCAATAGATATGGTAGTTTTGAGTAGTTTTTGATAAGAAAATCACCTTGGTCCTTTAGGGGTTAATCATGATTTTTCATTAATCATGAATTTATACCTTGTTTCATCTATTTTCTCAGCATTTGAAATTATTTTGCTAAAAAATACTCCTAGTATTGCCATCAAAATCCCTATTTTTGCCAAAACACTACAAAATCAACGGCAAGCCTTTTCTGCAATCACCCTTGATTACAAACAAGTTGTTGACAATATTTGAATAGAATTTGTTTGAAATGTGACCCTCTTAATATGGTAATTTTAGTTATCTTCTATTGCTTAGACCTATGATTTTTAGTGCTAAGGCAACCAAATGAAATTTCCCATACTTCTATTTTCTCATACTTCTATTTTCATCATTCACATAATTAGAGCAATTTCAATCCTATCTCCTACAAGAAGCTCTGAGATGCATTGATAATCTATAGAAGCTATGTGGCAATTAATTCTTTCACATTAAGGCAAATGAATTGGAATTTTTAATTTGGAGGGGGATGTTGCATAGGTTAGGATGGATAGACAAAATGGATTTTAGTGAATTCAATGAAGATTGTGTAACTTAGGCCTAACCTGCACAACGAAGAAGTTTGAAGATGTAGATGCAAATGAGAAAAAGATATAGAAACGTACAAGGAGATGTTAGTATGTCAACTAAAGAATACTACACACTACACAAAATAGTGAAATTGGATTTCCTTAATAATTAGGTTGCCTTCAAGAAAGAAGTTACCTCATGACTCATTGCTTGTCCACATGGAGGCACATGCAATTCTCTAAACCCGAGCTATAAACTAGTGCACCAACCCATGGAACACCCATGGTTCCTACATTACTACATCCTTCTACAGTAACTTGTTCATAGTTATATGATGTACATTACTACATCCTTCTATAGTAACTTGTTCATAGTTATATGATGTACATTACTACATCCTTCTATAGTAACTTGTTCATAGTAAATAAATCATCATAGTAATGATGACTCTCATGCAATAGTTGTAAAATTGATTCAAAGATCATATCCATACAATTAAATCAACTCGTACACAAACCCAATGTTTTTCAACAAAATTTGAGACCCAAAAATGAAAAATTGATCCCTTTTGAAATCGATTGTACACTGAATATTTGAGATGTTCACATGAATTTTTTCCCTTGAAGTTCAAAAAAGTTAAGTTATAATAATAGTGATTTTTGAAGATTTTCATTTAAAAAAAATATTTATTCAAGTCATTTCTAAAGGTCACTTTCTGAATTGGAAAGGTTACTTTAATTTTGAGGCTAGAAAGGTCTACCAATACCTATTTAATCATTAAATTAATATTTGCAAAGCAAAGTCTTCATAACCTATATGGCACAACTATTAAAGTACTAACACACAAGTCTTCAAAAAAATTTGATGGATGAAAACACACACTTTCATATGATTGGGATGTGAAACAAAGTCTTTGTAACCTATATGGCACAAATGTTAAAGAACTAACACAAGAATCTTCAAAAAGTTTGATGCATGGATGACAAAACGCAGTTTTGTGTGATTGGGATGTGTTAGCGTTCATCTGTTCACAATTTGAAGGCCTGGTCCTTTACTGGGTGAAGTCGCCTTCTATACAAACCGAAGCACTTACCCGACTGATCAAATCCAGTGCATCCCAGAGGTTGCAGATCAGAGCTTCCCAGCCCATTCCATTCAGTGCCTGAAATTAAACCCGATCGATATCGATCATGGCTAGCATGGTTGCCAATCTGTTTGCGGCGAACGTGAAAACTCAGCTCCACGGGCGCCGTTCGTCTCGAGTTTCCCATTGGCGGAAGTGCTTGACAGTAGTGACTGCCATCGCTGCACCACGGATCAATCAAGCCTCTTGAGCTTCCGCTGACCCTGCCAACTCCGTCGTCGCCCAACGACTGGGCCAGTGCCGGCTTTTGGTGACCATCTGGAGAGGCAAGTGAGGGCGTGGTCGACTGCGAGGGAAGATCTAGATGCGTGCAAGAGAGACGAAGTGATGAACTTCCGTCTGGCAGAGAATGACGCCCCTGATGCGGAGATGGCGCCCACGGCCAACCTCCCGTTGTGGGCACCATCCCTGCGTGTCTGAATGGGCAGGGCAGTTCCTGCGGAATGGGCCGAACCCCAAGTTCCAGCCCGTTGGTGGATACCACTGGTAATGTCTGACTCATGAATCTTTCATCATCTCAAGCTTGCTACTCTGATTAATTTCTCCTTTCAGTGCGTGTGAAGCTATCTAGTATGACAAAGTCACACACGTAAAGCAGGTTGCAATATTATATTACTGGAAGTGTTGCATTGGTACGTACTACTGAAATTCCACAGTTTGTAGCCACTTCGGACTATATATAATAGCTAGTAGCTTTTGTAGATAGATGGCTCTAATCATGCGTTGTCACTGATAGGATACGTAATTGTGAGGTTAATTTTGTTTTGTCCAATGTTACCTGCAGATGGTACAGATAGAGTTGTAGATCTGGAAAATCTTTAAACGTCAATCACGTTAAACTGGCAGTTTTCCATTACGTAGTCTCCTTTCAGAGCATCTGTCCTCTTATATATAATTAATCATCCATACGTATCCTAGAGGTTGGACCTTGCTGTACATACATGTCACTACTTTTGAAGCCTGAAGCACTCCACTTTAACAAAATTGACATTTTAAGTGGAATGTTATGATGGAACTGTAGGTTTGATGGGGACGGCATGATTCATGGATTGAATATCAAAGATGGGAATGCGAGGTATGCGGCTCGGTATGTTCAAACGTCTCGGTTGCTACAGGAGGAGCGCAGAGCTTCCAAATTCGTCAAGGTAGCACACAAAACCACACCCTAAAATATAAGTAATCAACTGGAAATGTCAATTTCTTAAAACTGGTGGTGGGCAATTTCATTAAAATGGCGATATTTTTTTAAAATGGCCTGAAAACAGAATAGAACGGCCGTTCTAAATCTATACCTGTCCTAGATGTTTCAGCACGGCCGTTCTGAAATCTATACTTGTCCTAGATGGTGATGGTGGCACACCGTCAAAGTGGTACTTAGGATGCTGCCATTTTAGTGAAATTGCCCATGCATGGTTCAGACTGCAGTACTGCACACTTGAAACCAAAATTTACACCAGTTTCAGTCTGTGACGTGCAATTTTACCTTTGTGAAGGTATATGTCACAATTTTTGGCTTTCTGGAATATTGCCAATTTCATGAAATTGACACTTAGAGCATTGGATTCAATCTACGCTGATTATATCTATGATCTCCTGGTTGATCAATTGTGGCTTTAGTGGGTTTCAGATCAACACAATCATTCATTTTGAATCCCTTTTTTGAAAAAAGTGGATTGTGACTACGTACATTATCCATAAGAGAAAATTTCAAACCTCCGGAGGGTTGCCTCACAACCCTCCGAGGTACCCTGAAATTTGCTTTTATTTTGCAAAAAAACTCATTTTTTCCCTATTTCCACCGTGTTGAAATTGCAGTAGCAGTGGCGCAAGAACCAAAAATTCTGAATAAAAAAAATTAAAAAAATTATAATAATAATCTTTAAAAAAAAAAAAAATTATATATATATTCTCATTAAATTGATTGCTTCGACGAGCAATCAGAGACTCTGACTGCTCACCAAGAGCAATTTGGAAGTTGACAGGCCATGCAAACAATAGCATGCCATGTCAACTTCCAACAGCCCTGAAATGGGCTGAAATTTTCTGTAATGCTTGATCACACCAAATCATGGGCCCATGCATATGAGTACTCTTTGCTTAATATTTTCATACTCCGTACTACTTCATACAGTTTTCACACAGGGATTCAATATGACCTGGTTGTTACTTCTGTGAAAGTAGTCACTTTTCAAAGCTGTAGATTCTAGCTCATGTTTATACAGATCACAACTTTCCACAAAATACACTTAATGTCAATTTTCGTTTTTGGCAGAGTACCAGTACTTTTAGATAGCACGTTTCAGTCCTGAAACATAAATCTATTTGTCTTACATTTGTTACCCTTATGTACACATATGTCACAGATTTTGGCACCAGAATCATGCCAATTTTAAAAACAAAATTGACTATATTGGTGAAGTTATAATTGTGTAGTTTAGTGTTGTCTTTGCAGTTAGCAGACTTGTCAGGCGTTGCAGGATTTTCTGATCGCAATCGAGAGGCTTTGGATGATGTTAGGCGTCCTGGATGCCTCCAATAGGGTTGGCACAGGTAGAAACTTACATTTGACCCTCTCGTATGCAACTGTGCATGCGGAACTCTGAAGAAATGTATGAAACTTTGCAAATGTGAAAGATTATCACTTCCCAAATGGGCAATTTCACTAAAATGGCAATATTTTGTTTAAATGGCATGAAACCAGTTTGGAATGTCCATTTTAAATCAATACCTGTCCTAGATGGTTCAGAATGGTCGTTCTGAAATCTATACTTGTCCTAGGTAGATGGTGAAAATGGCACACCATCAAAGTGCCACTTGGAATATCGCCATTTTAATGAAATGGCCCATCTTCCCAAGTAATTCTTACACTTTATTTTCATCATTACCAATTGCAAGCAAACCCTTCAATTTAGAGTTTGCTTCAAATAAAGATGCTATCAAAGATGTTCAAAATATGATTACTTGATTTTTTGATGCACCTTAAATCAACACTTTCAAAATTTGTAAGCAGGGTTGTCCATCTTGACGTGAAGTTGGCTTTTCACAACGGGATGTCTGACAATGACGGTCCGGACGCGTCCAGACGCATCGGGATTGCGTTGCGGACCAACCATCAACGAGACAACAGACCGTTAAAAAAAAAATCTTTTTTTTTTTTTGGGATACTGACGGATGTTGGGGTTGGATCCTGATGTTTCGTTAAAGTCACGTCCATCCAAACATGACGTGACGGTGACAACCGTGTTTGTAAGTTATTCATAGCTATGGGGGCCAAGAAAATAATTTTTTAAAAATTGGAATATTTTTTCAGTGCCAAAATAATTTCCAACAACAAATAAAATAGTCTCATGCAGACTTGGACTCACACTAGAGGTAATATAAACTAATGGACAATCCACAAGTAGAAGAATGAAACAAACCATGATAAAAAGAGTCCATGTGGTTGTTTATGTCCTTTTCATGTATTTTATATATAGACCATATTAGCCATTTCTTTTTTTGCACCCACTCAAAGTCTAAAAGGAATCCCTTAGGATTTTTCCAAAGCCTTTATTATGTTAGGATTCCAATTCTTGACATGTTGTGATGCAAACTCTACTTGAATTGATAGAATTCTACTTTGCAACTAACTTGACAAGGAGGAAATTGAATGTTATTCTTTGTATTCATCACAAATATTGTAGCACGATAATAGAAGTAACTTATATATGTACAATGATGTGAATCATTAATTAGATTTTTCTAAGTGTCTTAATATCAATGCCAATCTTTGCTTATAAATAATGATATGGTGGTGCAGGCAATACAACACTTGTCTTCCACAACAATAAGCTTTTTGCGCTTCATGAGCAGGATAAACCATGTATGTTTGCTACCTCTTAACCAACTACATATGAGATTATAAATTAAAGGTCCACTTCATGAGGTGCAAACATATCAATTTTTAGCTTCTTGAATGATCATCATTATAAACAAATTTTGCTAGAAAATTATTTATGTTTTAAACCTTGAAATATCTTAGTTTTTGAAAATACATTGCAAAATCATCTTAAAGGATGGATATCATTAGGGAAGATTTGAGGGCATTGGAGGGCCATTTTAGGCACGTTCCCAAATGTGGCCCAATGCTGTAAACAACCGGTATAGGCTGTCAAAATTTTTTATTTTTTTTCTCCCAAATATCATTTTAGGCCAATTTTATTTTTTTATTTTTTATTTTTTGAAAAATAACGTGGCACTCTCTCGGCCACATTAGCCAACAATTATCTTGTGTTTCCACAATCTAAAAACGCAAGATAACTTGCAGTCTTTTAGAGGCCTCAAGTCGCTTCTAATGATGTTTACCCTAAAAGTCAAAGACTATATTTTCACCAAAACCGCTCCAAAACTGCCATTTCTAAGACAAGTACCAAACTTTAGAAAAAAAAATATATTTTTGTATAATGTAACATAGGATCTTGTAGTACACTGGTTTGAAAAGTTGTGGAAAAATATCAGAAATTTGCACTGTGTGGATTGTAAGATAATAGCATTTGGATTCACAAAAATCCTTTTTTTGTCCCTGCAAAAATCCGGGCAACTACACTTCACAAGGTCACGTTTGCATTGAAAAAATTCCAGAAAGGTGGTTACTCTTTGGGTTCATTTTTCACCACAAGCTGGCTACATGCTTGAAAAATTTCAAATCATTTGGACATTAGAAAAAATATGAGCCCTTTGAAGGGCTGCTCCGAAGTGACAAACCAAGCTATTAAAAAGCTTGGTCTGTCACTCTAGTTGACTGTTGTAGTGAGCAATCAGCCAAGCTGAATGCTCGCCAAAATAGTCAGTTTTTTGTGATTTTTTTTTTAATAATTCTTTTAAGGTTTAAAAAAAAAAATTTACTCGTAAATTTTGGTTCCTGCGCCACTGCCGCTGCAGTTTCAACTAGGCAGATATAGGGAAAAAAAAATTTTGAGCAAAAAAATAAAATTTTAGGGTACCTTGGAGGGCTGGGGAGCAGCCCTCCAAAGGCCTGAAATTTTCTCTAATGGTTGCACAACATTTAGGAAACAAATTGTAAGTAGAAAGAAGTAGAGAATGATTCAAACTACAAAATTGTTAAGAATTTAGATATGGAATTGAAAAATGCCATGTAGTCAAAAGTTATGAAAATTGTTGGCCTCAAAGCTACTCCTCGGGCACATCTTGAATGAAAATTTCAAAGAAAAAAAATAAAAGCTTCAACCATAGTGAACAACCTAAATTGCTATGTTGTCAAAAAACGATGTTTGGTCCTTCACTAGGAATTAAGGATTGAAAGAACCTAGCTTCATATAGCATTAGCTTCTATGAATCAAAGACAGGACAATATGTTTCAACATGAATACTCTCTTATTGCTTTCATTAGCATATGATACGTTGCAAGTTGAAGAAAGAAAATGATTTAGATTTGCAATCCTCTTGTCCTTGGAATGCTTTCAAAGAGTAGTAGACCTTGTAGATTTTTGAGATTTGACAATATTTTTATGGTCTAGAGGAGACAGTTATATATCTCATTAATTACTGCTTTGAATATGCCTACTAGCCCTAAGACCTTATATCCGTTAAAAATATTTCACTTTTTGAGCTCTAATTTGCTTTGTATAAATTTATGAATGCCAATTGCAGACGTTATAAAGGTGATGGCAGATGGAGATCTACAAACAATTGGTATTGTAGACTACGGGCAAAAATTGAATCATTCATTTATAGCGCACCCAAAAATAGACCCCACAACAGGTATTCATACCAAACCTTAGGGACTAGAATCAACACTTTCAAAGTTACATCACAAAGAAAATACATTGAAGTAGAAGTATGCCAATTGGATTTTCATTGGAGAACTTATATATAATTTTAATTTCAAATTAGAGAAAATTGAATTTGGTGCTGATGTCTTCCATTTTATCTCTTAAAGTACTAAATGCAAAATGTTACAACCCATTTTCATGATTTCATCCATTTAGGGGGCATGTAAAACATTCTTATATATTTTGATCCAAAATTTGAGAAGATATTGTGTATTCCTAGTTTGGAAAGCTAAAGAAAGTTGGGTAGGGATGTACTTTCTTTTTAATGATGAATATATCTTTTCATTTGCACCCGTAAAAATGAAAAAAATGAAAAATGAAAATGCTATATTTCGTATGGTGGTGTTGCAAATGTCACAACAATTGCATGCTTAGTATTTGAAAAAACTCTTAAAATATGACAAGGGAGATGTTCTTTTCTTGTACAAGATTCTTAATGCTCCCTACTTGATTTACCACATTATATTCAAGGATGGCATTGTGGGAGAACCAATGCCAATCACAATTCTTAGGCCTACAATGATTCATGACTTTGCCATCTCCAAGAACTATGCCATCTTCAAGACACTTCTGTTTCTTGCAATCTCAAGGTATACAAACAACATGTTTTGCTTACAAAAACAAAATTCTATAATAGTCAAATTTTGATTTTTTGCAATTTTTTGCATTCAACCTTTTATTTTTTTCTAAAAATATATATATTTTCAAAAAAATTGTCATTTTAAATTATTACTTTATTTTTCTAAGAAATAATAAGATTCTATCGTAATAAGGTTTGGATTATTTAAACAAATATAATCCTAATTTTTTTATTGATCTTGACTTACGGTCTACTATCATTGCTTCTAGGGCACGGCAAATGGTGGCTCAATTTTTAACTTTGATATCAACAAAGAATCCCATTTGGGCATTTTGCCTTGCTATGCAACCAATGACTCTCAAATCCAATGGTTCAAGATTCCTGCATATTTCATCTCTCACACTGGTAAGATATAGTAACCATCTTAATTTTTTAAGAACCAATAAGACTAAATTGATTTTCATTCAATTTTATTCACATTTTTCATAACAAAGTCCATGTTCTCTATTGATTGTAGTAAAAGAAAATTTAGGCCCTTCTAGATTTTATATATTTTTTACAATTTAATCCAAAAAAATGGTCATTTACAAATACTAATCTTTATTGTATAGGGGATTAAAATTATGGTGTTGAGACTTGAGACACTTCAATAGAAAGAATGTAAGATCTATACTGCAAGTTTGTATAGTATTTGATGAATATTTTCATCAGAATTCCAAAAAAGGTTCCACTATTAAAAACTAAAAATTAAAAACTTATTTTCTAACATTTAAATACATTTAAAGATGCATGTAATTTCTTTTTTTTAAATTTACCTTATCCACAATTTTGTTTTGGAGGTCTCAAGTTTTTTTTCATTATTTACTTAGGTAGGATTAAATTCTTACAAACTTGCTGGATGTACAAGAATGATACGTAGCATTTGTTATGAGCATAACTATGAGTCCTTGTAAATTGTGTAATGAAGTGAATGCTTGGGAAGAAAGGGATGAAGTAGTTCTCATATGCTGCCTAAGAGATCGCTTCGATCTCAATCTGCATGTAAAATTGGAGACAGATGCGGCCTTCGGCATTACTTCTAGATTGTGAGCACTCTAAGCCCTTGACTAGCATGACTTGTCTTTTTCAATTGATAAGTATTCTACAATTGATAAGTATGCTACAATTGATAAGTATTCTAGAAAATTATATGGATCGATTAATGAAGTGCAATATGCTTTTGTTTATAGAATTTAATTCTACTAATTGACAATTTGTGTTCTAATTTCAGACATGAATTTAGGATGAATTTGGAGTTCGGTGAAGCGAAGCACAAACAACTTTCAAACCATTAGATGAGATTCGGGGGTCTTGGAGGGCTTCGAGTTCCCCTGCTGTCTAACGTGGTCGAGCGACTACCACATCATTTTTTGAAAAAAAAAAAAAAAAAAAAATTGCTTAAATTGATATTTTGGTAAATTTTTATTTTTATTTTTATTTTTTTGCTTTTTAAAAAAAAAAAAAAATTCTAACCCACCCGTACCGGTGTTCACTGAATCTGGGCAGATCAAGGAACAGGCCTGAAACGACCCTCCAAGACACCCAAATATCATCTAATGTTGTCTGTGGAGCTCCCTCAAATCAACCCTGAATACACCTCCAGGTTAGTGTAAATTCACCAAATATCATCACCATTTATGTTAATTAATGGTGGATTTCAAAATTTGTGAGACAAGATACACTCTACAAACAAAAGCTTTTAAAGAGATGTGTACAAGCCATTTTAGGGGTTGGTTTTTGAAATATTTAATGTGAAATTCATTTCCTATCTTTTCCAATTGCTATGAGCATCATATTCAGATTGAACAACATGCATGGCTTGCAATGAGAAGCTCTTAGCAGTACTTAAACTAATTTTTTTTACAATATTACAAAATTCAAAATATGAATCTATATGATTGTGAAGTTTGGCTCCTGAAATTTATAGTTTGTACTTTGCAAAAATTCACAAAGTTTTTAATTTTTCCAAATTTGTAGAGTAGACTAAGAAGTGGACACATGTGACAAACTTCATTTTATCAATTAAATCTAAACAAGATTTGTATCTTGAAGTTCAAAACTTGAGTTTAACCCCTAAAGGACCATTGTCCCTTTGGGGGACGAATACGTTTTTGGGCAGGTATGTACGGGCTAAAATTTTCTCCTGATTTTTTGAAACTATTTTTGGAGGTAGAAGAGCTGATTAGCTTTGTGGGAATATAATTTTTTTCACAATTGGTGCCCGGGAACAAAAGTTATGACAAAATAAGCTCAAAACAAAGGACGGAAGGCAATGCGAGCAGCAAAAAACAATTTGCAAATTTTTAATTTTTTTTTGGTATTTTTTTCTTGTAGATTATTTTTTTGTCTATCTAGAAAGCTTTGATTCATTTCATTTGGATTTTTTATGAGAGAGTTATGGACATTCTTGTTTTTTGGGCAGTTAGAGCATCTTTTTGAAACAAATAACTTATAGGATTCATTTCTGAATGAAATTTTTCAAATTTTTCAAATTTATTTGTTTGCATGATTTAGTTTACTTGCTAGAACAATCTCGTCATTGGAATTAGTGCATTTTAATTCCATCTAAAATATATGATAATCTTAGATTTTCCTTCTATCTCGTATCTATTTCTACTTAATAATTTTTTTAATAATGAAAATTAAGGTTTTTGGAATTTTTTTTTTGCTAGATTCTCAACTCAGTTCTCCACTATAAACGTTTAAAGCTCAAAACTCTGTAGTTCAAAAATTTAAAGTTAAAAATGTTCAAAAGTCAAAAAATTTAGTCCTACAATGTACTAAAAACTTGTTATTTTCACTTTAAACGCAAATATCTTGCAATCTGTGCGGTAAAAAATTCTGAATTTTTTTTCACATATTCCCATACTAGTTAGGTGTACGATCCTATGGTTAGATGTGCAAAAGAAACATTTTTTAATTATTTCACTCTTTGCTATAAAAATGGCAGTTTTGAGTGTTTTTTGGCAGAAAAAAGGCCTTGGCCCTTTAGGGGTTAAGTAAGGCACATACTCTTTGGGGATACAAGAACCTTTTAGGTTAGTACAGTTGAAAGGAGTAATTTTAATAAGTTATTTTACTTTCGGTGATAATATCAAATGGAAAGTATCAATTTTTATTTTATTTTAAACAAAATGAGATTAAATTATGTTTTTGTACTCGATCCATATGTTAAAAAATAAAAATTGAAAAATTACAACAAGATATAAAGCTTACAACAATTGCATAGCAGCATAGAGTCCTGTTCTTGATGTGAGGAGAAAACAGTGGAGAGTTGCAGTCAATATTTATCAATGTGCAAGTGGATGCTTGGTGTGAGTAAGGTAAAGGGACCCATTCTCAATCTGTAGGGGGTACTATTTCAGATTTTAGCTAGAACAAACCTAAATAAATCCAACCTAAGTTTGGAATGTTTTTTCTTAAGGTTGGGACTAATAAGGTTATGACACATGTCTCAAAGTAGTGAGCAGAAAAGCAGTTCTAGATAGACTGGAATTAGAAGAGTCTAGAGATTGGTAATGAATCCTGAGTATTTTTTGGCTCCCAAAATTCACAATAATTTCAACTTTGGGATTAAAATTATGAAAATATTTCAATCCTCATATTTCCTATCTTTCTACAGGCAAAAAATTTGCTTTGTCATAAATTGTTCATGATCTATTGGAAAATCCCTTAAAGATTGACAATGGGTGCTCGTACCTTATTTCCATTCTTGAGTCTAAAACTTCACTAGTAAAAATTTATGCTTGTCAGACACGTTTTGGTCCATGTATGTCTTGTAGGACGTTTGTCAAACACTAGCATGTTAGAAATTTCTAGTATGTTAGATGCACTCTAAAAATATTCTCAAATATTTAAGGTATATTTTTTAATATCCTTAAATGATTTCAATATATTCTAAAAATATACCTATCAAACGGAAAGGAGGTCTTTTAGATGTGTGACCTCATAGACTAAGAAAATGACTACTAGAAGACTATTAGATGAGATTTGGGGGTCTTAAAGGGCTTTGAGTTCCCTTGCGTTTTGCTGCGTTCCCCTGCACACAGCGACTACCACGTCATTTTTTGAATTTTTTTTTTTTGCTTAAAATGAGAAATATGCCACATTTAACTACTTTTGGACTATTCAATGAATTTTGGACAAAACATCATGGGATCTCAGGATGATAACACCATGGGATCCAACGATGTTTGTATAGATCTCGATATTTATACAGATCTTGATATTTGTACAGATCTCTGAATGTTTTAGATAGATCTTGTGATATTTTGTACTATCTCTTGATGAGCAATTTTTTTCTATTGAAGACCGTTATTAATTTTGGACTTTCAAAAGTCCAAAAGTAGTTAAATGTGGCATATTTTGGATTTTTTTTTTTTGAATTTTTTTTTTTTGACATGCCCGTACCAGCATTCACAAAATCTAACCAGATTAGGGAATGGCTTGAAACAGCCCTCCAAGACCCCCGAATCTCATCTATGCTCACTAGTAGTCAAGTTCAACATGTAGATCTTCTTGTGGATCGTTTCCCTAGTATACATGGCTCAAGTTTGTACAAGTGCTTTTTAATCATGAAACAATGGAATATGAAACCCAGGATATAACATAAACATTGAGTTTGATGAAAGCTCTATATTCACATGCTCTTTATGGTGTGGATAATGAATTGCAGGAAAGTGAAGTACGCATACTGCTCAATATTTGATGACAATGACAAAATCAAAGGGGTGGTAAAGTATGACCTTGGCATGGAGCCATCACCAAGTAATTCCACCTCTAGAGAATTCAAAACAAGAGGCAATGTTGTTGGAGTATTCCACTATGGGCAAGGCCAAGCTAGAGAAGAGGCCAATTTTGTACCTCAAAAGGGGGGCATGGAACCTTGCCTAGAACATGATGGATATTTGATTTCTTTTGTCCATGATGCCAATACCAAGTGAGAGACACAAAACCTTTACATCACTTACAAGAAGCACTACAAAAAATCTTAGACTTTGCAAGTTTAGAAAGTAAGATAGGCGCAAATACATTACCACTTTTTCCATTGCAAAAATTCTATTAGTAGATAGTTTTAAAAACTTCATATTCTTGGTTGCAAATAATATGAGATTTCAATGCACCAAAGAACACATCATTTGGATTCATTATGTAAAATTTATGCTAGGTCAATGATTCTTTGTTAGATATTTCGAACTAATTGTTTCTTCAAAATAGATACATGGTGAAATAAGAAGACAAATACTTATTGTAAGTATCAAATAAGTGACACCTTTAGGCACCTAGTACTTTTAAGTGTCCCTACCTTAACACCAAAATTGGCAAAATAAACAATTGATTCCTATTATTTATTCAATTGACAAAGATTTTGTTAGAGGTCAAAAGGAGACTTTAGATTCTTGTAGAATGCACTTTGATTAAACCATGAAGTTTCAAAGTGCTAAAAATAAATGTACCCAACATTTACTTTAGGTCCTCATAATTAGAACGCTTATATATTTTAGTCAATAATACGTAAGGGTTGAGTTTAGAGATGGATCACATTTAGATACAATTACCTTCAAAGTTTGATGAATGAAAGATGATGGATGGTTTCAGAAAGTCAAAAGTGGTGGTCATTGATGCAAAGACAATGGCAACAAATCTAGTGGCTGTTGTGAAATTGCCAAGACAAGTTCTTTATGGATTTCATGTGTTTTTCATCTCCCAGGTTTGTAGCATTTGGCCATATTTTAATCTCAAATTTGCCTCCTGATGGACATCGTGATTGTCATTTTATTTCCTAGCTTGTTTTAACTATAGTGATCTAAGGAAAGTCATCCTATATTTATTTGCACCACTATAAATCAATAGTGTAGAAATCAAAAAATTCAAATTTGTACATTAGAAAATGTACATTATTGGTACGCAATGACAAAAATAAGTCACAACTAGATTGTAAGCTTGTAGCACTCATAGAAAATCAAGAGTGGTTATCAATAACATCATTACTAGGTAATGGACGTATTGAAAATTTTGGTGGATATAGCTTGTACATTCTTTTTGATAACCATGGCCTTCATTATCTTTAGTGAATACAATGCCTATAAAATGAAATTTTATTTTTAATTCTTGTTCTAGATTAAAACCAAAATTCAATCCTCTTAAAACTTATTTTGTTTTTTATTGCACATTATCTATCTATCTTATTATTAGATCTTGAAGAATGAAGAGGATATGAATGTGTCCTAGTTTCAATAACTCAAGTAGTTGATTCTAGGTATGTTAGAAATAAAACTTTTAAAGATTTCAATAGATTTAGTGAAATTTCAATATCTTTAGGTTTTAACCCAGTCAGCTTCACATTGCTATAAAAATAAAATAAAAAATTTAGAATTTTTTGATTTGTAAAGTAGATCATCAATTGAACATCTAATGCTTCATTTCATAGATAAAATCATAAATTAAATAACTCATCTTCAATTCTGAAAGCAAGACTGATATAAAGGATACAAGTAACTTGGGACAAATCAATAAAACAAAAGATACACTACTATTATAGAACAAAAAGAACATTCTTTAGTGGGTTGTAAGTAAAAATCAAAAGGCCTAGTATTATAAGTTTTAATTCAATCATAACTTTTGTTCTCAGCCACTAAAGGTACTATAGAAGCTTCAATCAATATCTTGCAATGCTCCTCTATAACAAGAATTTGTATTGTGATATTGTGCAAATCTCTAGGAGCAACTGCGACAACAAACATGAAGTATTTTTCTTCTATTTGAACAACAATATCCAAAGCAAACTCTAATTCAACTTCAACTAAGCAAGAGGGTAGTGAAATAGACCTTGTAGTGAGCTACAAGTACTTCAATATGAAAGGTGATGAGACAGATCTTGTATATACAAATATTGGTACATATAACCACATACCAATATATCAATACATTTAAATCATGTACCGGTATTCTTAGACATGTATTTGTATTAGTGTATCAATTTCTATATATTATATTTTTATTGGGACATGGGACATAGACACTAGGCAGGTGGCTATTTTGAAGAAATAGAGATATATTGGACTTGCATTAGTCGCAAAGCAAATAAGCAAATTCCATAGCATTACTAAAAATTCACGAATACTTTTCTCTTTACAAATTTGAGTACAAGATATTTATTTAAGAGGCTTTTATTTCTTGTAGGCCCGCAAGGATTATATCACAAGATTTGTGCCATTGAATAAGTGAATAAATGCTCAGGATTTCATTCCAAAATTCTTGGCTATATGTAAACACTTCTACAACTCAAATCCAACAACTTTTAAGAAATAACACTACAAGAGACATGGGTGTTTTAAGTATAGTCCTAGAAGTATAGTCTTTTAAGTAATGACCTATAAGGCGTCTTTTAAATAAAATTTTACGAAAAATACATGACTTAAAAGACGCCTTGTAGGTCATTACTTAAATTACTATACTTCTAGGACTATATTTAAAACACCCCTGTCTCTTGTAGTGTAATGAATAGAAGGGGAGTAGTTTTTAGAAGCAACCCAAATGAAAGTTGAGACATTTCATGCTTCAAAAGTGTCCATTCAAGGTGAGTCTAGTGTTAAGTATAGGCTACTCTATGTTTTCAAAATTTGACTCTTAAAAGTTTTTGTAGAATATTACCACAATGTCAAGAAAATTACAAAACCACTTGGGTTGAATTTCTCTTGAGTTTGCTAATGTAATAACCTCATCTAACTATTTTGGTCATTGGACCTTTGAGGAAGTGGGAATAGAAAGACTCCTTGAAGTGTTTTGGAGACTATTGTTTGCTTTATATTATTCCCAAGGTAGTTTTTCACCTTGCATTGAAACCCTCTTTGAAAAAGTTTTGTTGTCTTCTCTAGCCATCTTGGCTCGCCCGCAGTGAACCGGCCCCTCAATCATCCCCAAGGAAAAACACTGAAATTTTTTATTTGTCACGGATGATAAAATTTGCAAATTTTGAATTCATATTTGCAGTAAGAGGCCACAAATTAGCTATGGAGCAACAATCTCAGCAACTAGCCAAATATTCATTTTTGGAAGATCTTTTTTGGAATTACATTGAGGGCATGAAGAAATTAAGTAGCAACCGAGCAAAATTTAGCCAGTTTTGAGATCGTTGCTAAGTAGGGAGGTGTAACTTAGAAGATAAATGAATGAAGCACAAAATAGAGAGTCTTTTTTTTACATGCACCCGTGGAATGACTTGGGGGGGGTCGGCCCTTGCTCCTGCAGCCGGAACCTCTGCATTTGGGTTTCGGCAGCGGCTTCAACCTGAACGAGATTCATCGGACTGATCGGAATCGCTGGGAGCGGCTCCGCGCGGCTCCAACCTGCCGTGTGCGTGGATTTGAGGTCGTCGAGCTTTCTCGCACTATGGCAGCGTCGTTGTCTGCATTTCCTTGTCTCTGTAATTCTCCGCCACTTGAAAGACTATCTGCTGTGACGAGCACTTCATACGGTGTGCTGACGCGAATTGGTGTGAGTGGGAAGCGGATTTCCAAACCCTTGGTGAGAGCTCAAGCGCAGCAACAGGAGGGTGGAGGAGGTCGAGAAGAGGGGGAGAGGGATGAAGTTTCAGACCTGGAGAACGCTCTCGGGATAGAGAACAAGACGGTGCGGAATGTCACGGCGGACAAGAAAGGTCCTCCCAGAAGGTTGTTCTTGATTTTGATTTCCCCGTCATCTTTTCTTCCTAACCGTTTCTTGTTCATTTTCATTTGAAATTTCCGAAGTTGAGCTTTAAGAATGCCGAGAATAGCCAGTTATGTGCAAGAGAGGTAGGCAGAGAAGGATTTTTTTGAGTTTGATTCACGTTTGATCTGTTTTTCTTCGACGTTTCTTGTTCACACCCGGTTCCAATGTTCAACGTCGAGTTTTAGGAACACTGCAAGTAGCTAGCTATGTGCAAAATTCGTAACTATCTGTTCAGGACAAATTCTCCGGAACAAGAATCAGCTCTCTCCTCTATCTATGGTGTCTGGTACGCACATCCAGTTTCGAGAATTCTCTTTGTCGTTGCCGTGTTGACAAGACTTATGCTAGAATTCTGGAATACTTCCTTGGTCGTTGAGCGCAGCATTATCCTATCTTCTGATATGCTCTGTTTGTGGCTGGCTTTCGGTACCCGACAGGAAGAAATCAATGTTGGACGCTCTTGAGGAACAAATACAAGTGAACGATGAAAATAAGCCACCTGAAAACAAATTTTTCCAAACTATTCGCGTTACTGGTGACTGGCTTATTGACAAGACTGAAAACTCAGGCGGTGAGTATCTGGTACCCATTGCATTCGATTCCGTAATCGGAATATCTTTCTTCAGCTTACCTTTGTTTCTTATTGGATTTTGTTTCTTGCTCTGGTGAGAGCGAATGTAGGTCGCTTGACCATGCCTTGGGAGTTTAGAACTTGTGATCCTTGCACCAGAGGTTCTCGGAATTTGAATGGTTACACAAAACTAAGCGGCCGTTCCTGTGATTGGTTCGGGAATTTGCAGGCCAGGACAACGTCGTGATTTTTGCATTTGCTGTCTTTCCCGTCTGGGCCTTGGCAGTACTTGTCACGTCTGGAGTCATTACTTTGCCCTTCGACCTTCCCTTCCTTCGTGACTTGCCTCAGCACTTGGCAGAAACTCGGCAGTTATAATTTAGTCTTTGTAGGAAGGAAAGTTTCTTCGTCTCATCTGTGATTAAAGAAAACCTTACTCTTATTTACGGTTGCTGTCGCTCCAATTATACGAGTTTACTACTTTTTCTGTGTGGTTCAATAAGAGGCGTGCTTGTAGTCTAGAGGATTGTAATTGGTAGCAAATTCTCACACCCTGGTAGCACTTGCTCAATGAAGGTGCTGCAGGGTTGTTATGTGCTGTGCAAATGACCATAACCGGGGCTTTCACAGTTGATTGCTGGGAGCTTGCGGTTCAAGGGAGGTATTGGGCAAGCAACACATGCCAGGCCACGAAGAAATGTAGGCATTTAGATGAACATCTTCTCACGTATTTGTATCATTCAAAGTTGTAGTTAGCGGTGGTTGATATTTTGATGTCAATTCAATGAAAGTTACTTTAGGTAAGGTCGGTTCTGAGTGGAGAACATTTATTTGGTTTGAATTACTTATCATAGTCATCTATAGTACTCGCCTGTCCTATGGCCCGGAGATTGTCTGTCGGGATTACTTTGGGTGCTGGGGTTTCTGCCGTCCTAGCTCAGTTGGTAGAGCGCAAGGCTCTTAACCTTGTGGTCCAGGGTTCGAGCCCCTGGGGTGGCGTTATCTCTTTGTGCTCATGCCGGAGTGGTTATCGGGCATGACTAGAAATCATGTGGGCTTTGCCCGCGCAGGTTCGAATCCTGCTGAGCACGTTTTCGGAAATGATTTTTTTATCATTCCTTTGAGAAAACGGCATTGTGGAGTTCTTCGTTCACAATGTTTTGTGTGACAACAATGTTTTTGTGTAAAACTTGTGGGAAATCCCGCTTTAGAAAAATGACGTAATTCTTTAAGTTTTGGGAGGGAAACTGAAGTCCCCTAGAAAAAATTCAGGAGCAATCAAGTAGCCACTATGGAACAAACAGTTTCCCTGCATACCACCCAGGTAATTTATTATCCATATTCAAGTGATTCTATTGCATCTTCGATTGACAAAGAATAGCTCCCTTTTAGAGCCAGCATTACGACAAAAATGACAAAAATAGCAGTTTGATCTGTACGTGGGCAACTTGACCAAAAAGAATACATGCACAACTTGACTGGTTTCTAATGCCTGGTGGGTGTTCCGAGTCTTTTGATTAGATTTTCTCTAGAGTGGTTGGTTTTGTAATCTCTGAGTGGAACTTCTAATGATTGGTTGATTTTGAAATCTCTTCTTGTGATTGGTTGGTTCTGTAATCTCTGCGTGGGCTTTCTAATGAATGGTTGGTTCTATAATCTCTGAGTTGGTTTTCTGGGATGGTTTCCTATACTCTTGAGTTTGTTTTCTAATCACTGCCTGCCTAGTTACCTGTTTCATACATGCCGCAGGAACTATGACCCTGCTGTGCACGCAGCAGGCTTGGAGATTGAAAGAGGACTCTTCATTGCAGGTACGTAGTATCTTTGAAGGAAAAGGGCTCTAGGATACACAGACTTCAGGCCTGAGCTTGAAGACAAGGATCCCTCTTATTCTGCTCTACCACAATCTGGTAATCTGATGGGAAGTAAAACCATTTGGTACTACGGAGCACAAGATCCGGTAACAAGGCTACAACCACCACTAGTGGTTGCAGTAACCAGTACGTAAGCGAGGGAGCCAGTACTTCCAAAAATTCCTGGTAGGCGATGGACGACAAAGTGACTGGTAAGGCACCGTACACGATAATGAACAGGTACCAACTCACAATGCTAGCCCAGATGGCCACATGATGAATCCAGGTAAAATAATGAAATGCAGAGTAGATTTGGAGGTTTGGCACGAGTACTAACACAGTGAACATGACCGCTCCAAATTCTTGCGCTGCAGCCACTTGGCCGTCATGTCGGAACGCACTCAGCCCTGAGTAGACCAGAAGCGGGAAAAAGAAAATAACTGCAGAGGCGTAGAGCGAATTCGCAAGCCACCAGAGAATCAGTGTCGTGTTGAAGAGCTCGCCACATTGCCCAGATCGATAGAGCTGCGGGTTGTGGAAGGCCTCTGCAGGTGACACATCCTGGTCCAGGATACCAATCACGATGATGGGGAGTGCTGTGAACATCGTGTTGTAAAATGAAGCATACCAATCGTTGTACAATGGGTTCCCTGAGAAATACGCGAGAATGTTGGAGTAGAACGATATCCAGCCCATAATGCACACTTTGTAGAAAAAGTACAGTATCTGTCGACAACAACCAGTCGGTCAGGAAAACTTGAATGGAGGTCAGCTCTAAACTGAAAATATTACTCTGACGTATGTGCACATAGGTATTTTGTTTGAGTTAATTTGAATTTTTAATTCTTGCCAAGAGCAAATGAAACACAATGTATTTTGTTTCGGAACTTCGTTGTGTCGAATTATTTATGAATTTTCAAAGTCTCTAGACTAAAACCTGGGATTAAAACTTCATCCTTTCCTAGAACCATGCACCAGACTATGCTTACCATGAGAGAGATTCGTCGGTAAGACCATCTTCCATGAACAAGTAGCAGCCGCTCCAAAAACCGGAATTGCCCAATGGCGAAGTCGGCTGCCATTGCGGCCTGGACACCACATCAAGCAAGTACTCTGAGCTCTCGCGTGGAGGCAAATATAAGAGTTGGCAACGTTGGAGAAAATCAGAAATCAGTCAGGTTTACAAATGGGACATAAGGGAACCAGTTCAATTTGCAGAATGCAGTACCTGGGCTCCTTCCACGCCCAAAATACCGACGCCGACGTTAGCTGCTTGAATCATGCCCACGTCGTTGGCACCATCTCCAATGGCCAAGCATAGCCGGTGCTGACCCAAACCTTTCCTCACAAGAGTAGTGACCTGTGCTTTTTGACGGGGTGACACTCTACAGCAAAGAACGGAGGAGCAATTGATACAAACTTCTAAGAAGCGTTCTTGGAGTTCTTCTTCAGCCAGAATAAATGCAAGCGAGTGTCCGTCTATGACAAGCGCATACTCAATTGACTCAGCGGGGCGTGTCTGTCGAGATCGTGTCAATACACTCTCTCTACGAAATGCGCTTTCTCTTTGATCCAACCCTTCCCCGTTGATTCCAACCTTTTGACCATCCACCAAGGGCAGCATTTCAAAGCCTTTTTGTCCAGCACTTGGGTTACGCGAGTGACGGCCGCTAGTGTGGCTCAAATTACGTGCCAGAGCTGCACTGCTATTGCTCAGGCTGCGAGAAAGAGCACTTTGCATGCTCTCAGAGAAGCTAGTCTGTCTTCCACTGGTACTCGTTCCTCGAGGATTTTCGTGGCCTCCTATGACGAGCTCCAGTGCGTCTGACAGCTTCTTCGCAACGAACTCCTTCTGTTTCTGGAGAATGAATGACCACACTTCCTCAGGTGCAAATCTCATGCCCACTGATGGAGATTGTCATAGGCTTCTCGTTTGGTATTAAATTAGGGAAAGAGAGATCCAGTTAGGCCAAAGCAAGAGTAGATAGCTTACCTCAGATACTTTCTCACGGGGCCAACTCTCCCTTTCTGCTCGTTCATCGATTGCTCGCCCTTCTGCACCCTCTAGAGTGACAATTAGATTGTCCATCCCTTGCCTTAGTAAACTGCAGCCAATCAGACCCACAATAAATGTCAAGGAAGTCCGATCCTTCGTAGGCGCAGCACTTCAAACCGTAGGTACAGAAACAATCAATTCCGGATTTTGTAATTGTCCAAAATCAGGATTATAGAATTGCAAGTTAGTTTAGCGGCAGTTTGCAACGATTTGCTAACTAACACAACTTGATAAATGCCGGCATTTTTTAGTGACTTTTTCCAGCTAGCTAATTGACGGTCCTTGGTAGGTGCTGGCGGGGGCTTTGACGTGAAGAATAAGTCTACTAGCAGAGAGAAGGGAGGAGCAAACCTGCAAGCATAACCAATGTTGATCGCAGTTTCCACCTTGTCACCAGTCAAGACCCAGATATTGATCCCTGCGCGAGCAAGACGATCAACAGCCTCAGGAACCCCAGCTTGCAACTGATCCTCCACGCCAGTACCACCAACGACAGTGAGACCCTGTTCAATCTCCTCAGCCAAATCCTCGGTGCGCAACTCCCTCTCCTTCCCGATAATAGACCGTGCCTCCGTATATTTCCTCTGCCAGTTCTGATATTCGTCTTCATCCAGTTCCTTGTACGCCACCACAAGGGTACGAAGACCGACTTCTCCAAATTGTTGCAAGTGTCTGGCCGTCTCTCTCACAGGCCCGCTGTGCTTTTTGTCCACACGCTGGAAAATCATAGAATCAGCTCCTTTGGAGAGGAGCAGCAAGCGACCATTAGGGAAGCGGATAATGACCGACATGCGTTTTCGAGAGCTCGAAAATTCCAGCACGTTCAGGAGCTGGTACGCTTGATCCTCAGCTAACTCTCTAACATGCAACGTCGTAGGAGTTCTCTTGTAGAAGAAGAACCCGAACTGCTTGGCGGCTACAACGAGTGCAGCTTCGTCCGGTGACTCAGCCCTGTACCGCATAGAAGAAGGCTCGTCACCTTCTGGAATGGCTGTGTGACAGAGTGCAAGAATCTGGAAGAAGAAACGGATCCCTTCCGCATTTGGCTCCTCAACCCATTTCCCTCCGAGGAGACGTTCGTCGTAGAAATTGAAGCCCTTTTCTTTGTAGGGATTATTATCGACCCCTGTCTCGTCAGTACCTTTGGGATCACGAGGTGAAGGACCCATGGACATGCCGAGTTTCTGTGCCGCCCTCTCCACCTCCGTCGAGCCTTTCCCAAACGTAACTCCTTCGATTGTGCACCGGAAGAAATCCATTTGGTTGCTGGTCAGAGTGCCCGTCTTATCTGAGAAGATTGTATCCACCTGACCTAATTCCTCATTCAAACCAGCAGATTTCACCCTCGCGCACTTGTCTGTCAAGGGATCATACATGTGCAGGTCATGGACCATGAACAGAGCTTGCGCAACGCGGACCACCTCCAAAGAAACGTAGAGAGCGATGGGGATCAAGTACCCGTAAAGTACGAGGCCGCTGAAGAACCCCACTATGCCCATGATGGGGGCTCTATTAGGGTTGTAATAAGGATTTTCTTCCGTGGGCCGCATGTACCATAGATTCGTGCCTTGTGATTTGGACCGAAAAGCCAGAACCAGAGCTGTGAGGGTGGCCATAGCCAACAACACCAAGAACATGAGCCAGATGACTTTGTCCAGCGATCGGTCCACCCGACTGCGCTTCGAAGGAGGCGGGGTGGCGTTCTGCATCGACTTCGTGTCATGGCCCGTGTAAACCACCACTCCCAAAATACTCCCCGTGTTCTGTAGGCTGGAGTCTCGAAGCAGCAATTGGGGAGGTCCCACTGGAAGCTCCGCTTGCAACACCTTCAAGCGACCTGAAAATGTGTATAAGGAAGCGTTGGGAGCCTCACATAGCAACTCTGCCTGGAAGTTTTGCAATTTGCTTTCCTCCTTGCCGTCGATATCCCATGTCACCTCCAGCGCTTGCCGAACCTGCAGTGCAAACATTCATGAGAGTCGATCTTCACATTGCGTAAGGTAACCTCTCCAAAAGTCGACACCTTTTTTTGATCCTACTATTTGATTGCGGCACAGAAATTCAGAAGCAAATTCATATTGCAAGTCGTTTCTAAACTACCGATACTTGAAATTAATATTGAAATTATAAAAAAACCAGTCTTGATGAGGCCACACCTCTTCAATCTACAATAAAAAAAATTCTACCTCCTTGAAGCGGGTGCTAGCATCCACAAGTGACAAATAGTATCAAATCCCGTGAACCAATCACCAACAGTGGCAAACGTAATAAATGGCCTCATTTGCCTCAAAGAAGGCTTTTACTTCCATTGATTCCTTTCAAAGCTTGTGGCACAATGTGTTTCTCTTTTAATGCTAAATCTAAGTGTTGCGTACTGGTCCGTGTCTTTTTAGGAGTCCTTTCCTCATGCGCAGGATTTTGAGCAAGTAAAGAGTCTGACCTTCAAATTGGTTTCGCCATCGAGATTCATGGTCTCGACATAGCATATGCCGTCAGGACCGGTGGACGAGATGAGCAGGAGGTCGGAGGGGAAATACTCGCCATCGTTCACTCGAACGAGATCGCCAACTCGCAAGTCTTTCCACTTCTTCTCCACGAGATGGCCATTGCCGTCGTGCACTTCAACAGCTCGGTTGTTGAGCTCACGGTCGCCCCTGCTGCGCCGCACATCCTCCCATGCTTCCCGCAGAAGGCCCAGGACCAGAACGAAGATGAGCGGCAGCCACACACTGACTGGGCTGTAGGGTGCGAACGGGGCCAGGGACAGTGCCGCCATGGCCGTGAAGTACCAATACGCTGCTCTTCGGTACTGCACAAACAGCGCCATCGGGACGAAGCTCCACCATGAGTACTTCGTCGTTGACGTCCTGTTTCCTGCGTAGCTGCCAACCCACAACATTCATGAGAGACCAAAACTGGTACAACAGATTTGAGATTTGAGCTCAACACTCTCGAGACTGAACGAACACTTTTGCAGTCCTCCTGTGCAGAAAACAACATCATATTTTGCAAGAAATAGTTGAAATTGGGGTGTTGGTTTTTGATGATGTTTCAACAGACGATCTGCATGATATTCTGCCCAGGATTGCTTGTGACAGATGCAAAGCCCTCGCACAATTCAATTGCAGCTAGACACTATTAAGTCGCACCTGAAGGTGCCATGATCAGGGCGATTGCAATGAACGGTACGCGAGTCTTCATCGCCATTTGTGCCTGTTATCCCTAAATTTGACCGTCGCTTCCATTTCCAAAACTTCATACTCCTGGCCAAGTGAAAAAAACTCGTCTAGCCTTCTGTCAGCTTCTATGCCTCATCCCCGTCGTGGCCACCATGACTGCGGAGCCTATCCTACAGCGCCTTGAATCCTTGTACCTTTGTCTAGAAATCTAATCAAAGCTGCTTCCATCGTCTTCGCGTCTACTAATCTACTCCTTACCGTTATCAGAGGTTTCTAGGTTGGCGATTGCAAGCACGAATTCAATGCCAGCTCCATCTCACAGAAATAGGGCAACACCGGCGGAGCTGAACGGGATATGCACGAAATCCAAGAGCCTCCAAGATGCTACAAAAGGAGTTCCACAACCTCACACTGGATCGAGGTTTCAAGCTGCAGAGGCAACGAGTCTAAAGCCAAAGGGGTCACCACCGCGCTCCTGAGCTTATCAAAGACACCGACTCGGGTTGCAGTCTCGAAGAAGATGGAAAGAAATGAAACCATTAGTTAGTTAGTAGAGAGTTCTTGCATTTCTGCAAACTAAGCAGCTAGCTTAGCTTGTCCCTGCACCTGCCACCACCAACACCTCCGAGAACCTGCTTCTCCTCATTACCAAGTCACCCGATTACAAGTCACCCATACAGAAGGTCAGTTGTTTCCACCATTGTTTCCACCAATGTTTCCACCCAAGCATCAGTCACAAAAGAGTTTCATCTCAACAACATCTAACTTCAGTTAGATTCACAATCGCTTTCCAAGTCTATGAAAATTTCTGATGAAAACTATGCGTATAGGGTCAAGACGGAGATGTTTCTACACTTCTACCGCAGGTTTGCCATCAAAGCAGGAGTTGTAGAGGGGCTCACTGGGTGGAGCCTGGCAAGACGTGGTCAGGGTGTGTCAGCCTGCGAGCAGTGGAGCGCAGTAACTTAATGATCAACCATCTTTGCCAACTTCCTCCTTGAAAATTTCAATTAATAAATTGCGATGAATGGCGTTTGTTACAGTGTTTGTTCGGCTAACTGTAATGGGTTGCTATGTACAATGATAGGGGAGTACCGGCATCTAGTTACGAGCTAGCCGAAATTTTTTGAAGTTTTCCGAATGACATAGAAATGTTTAGGATGAGGTTCCGAAGAAAAAAAAATATTGTAGGAAATGGGACCGGGTAGAAAAATAAAACCTCGGCATTTGGGTAGGCCACTATAAAAATATGTAGGAAAATTTCCGATGGAAAACCCTTTTTCCCGGCGGGTAGCCGACCGGGCACACACATTCTAGGAAATATTAGTTAGTGTATAAAAAAAAATATTGTAGTAGTGTTAGTATACTAACTACTAAATATTAACTAATAAAAACTAAATACATATGCTTTGTGGAAAGCATCTGACTTCATCTCTTGGCCACCAGTGACCAGTCCATTACTGTATTAATTTACCACAGTAACCACACTAAATGACTAAAATCACTAAATGAAGGCAGGAGATTACCGTTTAAGAGACACCCTGCAAGCCGTCGATCGGTCGATGTGGGGTCTTCACCGTCGATGCTGGGCGGCTCATCGCGCTAATCGGAGCCGTCCATTTGCCGCGATGGGACTTCGAGGGCCACTCTCCACCTTGTCGCCGTCGTCTCTCTGCTTGTCAATCACGCTGAGCGGCTGAGTTTGCACTTTGGGGGGTTTTGGGTTTTGCAAAATTTCTTCATTCCCTGTAGTTCTGATTCTGGAGTTTGCAAATTGCGCCGGACTTGTGAGCTTTGCGCCTCAATTCTGTTGGTTTCATTTTCGCGTGACTGCGTGAGCAATTGAGCATCACCAAATTCTGGCGAGGGCTTTGGATTTCGCGTGGTTGCATTAGAATTGTGTTACTTTGGTCAATTGGTGGTGTGGTTCCGACTTCCGACTTCCGACATTGGAGCTTGCGAAATCAAAGCTTGGGGTTTCGCTGCGGAGTGCGGAGTGCGGAGTGCGGAGTGCGGAGTGCGGAGTGCGGAGTGCGGACGCGCTTGAATGCTTGATCAGCGTTGCTGTTTTTGGACGTGTTTGATCGGAGCCTCGGAGGAATCATGGCGAAGAGACAAAGGTCGATTCGCGACTTGTGCTACGCAAAGTCCCGCGAGGTTGATGTCGTGGACCTCAGCTCCGGTAGCGATAACTCCAAATCGGTTGAGTCTCCTTCTTGCGGTATGGATCCCCCCCCTCTCAGTCAGACATTGCACGAGCTTTGTGGAAAGAAACGTGGGCTGTTCAATTTCCGTGGCTGGAGTTCTGTGCTTCTTTGGGCAAAATTTTTTGCAAGATCTGCAGGGATAAGGGGGGCCGCTCTGTGTACGCTAAGGACGGCTCTAAAAACCTCAAAGTCAGTGCCTTCCTGGATCATGCTCGATCCAATGAGCACAGGCGTCTTTCTTGGGCTTCAAGCACCGGTGAGAAGACGCTGGAGAAGGCGATCCACACTTCGCAGCGCACCTGTGATGAGGCATTGCGAAGTCTGCTGCAAGCCGCGTACTTCATAGGGAAGCAGTGCCTCCCTTACGCTAAGTTTCCCCCTTTGTGCAAGTTGTTGTTGGCTGTCAATGCTCCTATTACAGCTTCAATGTACCAAGACGACAAAGCTTGCGGTGACCTTATAATGTGCATTTCTGTAGTTATTCAAAAGAAAATTATTTGTAGGGTCCGGAATTCTCCTTTCTTTGGCATCATGGTGGACGAGTCCACTGACATAAGCGTCACTGGACACCTTGTAGTCTTTGCCACGATTGTGGAGGAGGGGTTGCCCGTAACTCTCTTCATGGGCTTGCTGCACATTGCAGGGGGAAAAAAAGACTCCGCTGTCATTTACGATGCTGTGCTCTCTCACTTGCGGAAGTGGAACTTGGACTTGCGCAGATTCGTGGCGTTCGGGAGTGACGGGGCCAGCACCATGGTCGGCTCACAAACAGGGGTGGCAACACGACTCCGTAATCAGGTGAATCCGTTCCTTCTTGCGTGCCATTGCGTTGCTCACCGCACTAACTTGGCAGCCTTGGATGCCGCAAAGGCACCTGACTGCAAGTCGATTTCAGGTGAGGTGGATTCCATTTTGAATTCAGTTGCCTCTTTTTTCAACACATCCAGCAAGAGGAAACACTCTCTCACAGCTTTGCAAGAGGAATTCTGTGATGCTAAGAAGTGTATGAAGCGTTACCACAAGATTCGCTGGCTCAACAGATGGCAGGCCGTGACTTCGCTTTGTGATTCCTTGGAATCTGTCTTGGTATTCCTCCGAGATGCTGCAGGTAAGGACATATGTAAGGCTCGTTCCCTTGTGCAGAAGTTAGGGCAGTTCAAATTTATTTACATTTTGCATTTCTTGGCTGATATTTTGCACTCTTTGGCCATGCTTTCCAAAATTTTCCAAATAAAGTTTGTGGATGTTACAACAGTTGGTAGTATAGTCCGGACTGAAATTGCACAAATACGTATGATGCTCATTGTGGAAACTTGTGATCTCAATGCGTCTACGTTTAATGAGGACACGAGCTATCATATTTTGCCTGACTACGGTCCACATGGGGGCCACCTGCGACGTCTGCAGTCTGAGGTAAGAGGTAAGTTCTTTCACACATTTGAAATGGACAGGTCTAGGCTGGGCGCAGATCTAGAAGAGGCTTTGTCATTTCAGAAAGCTTTTGCTCAAGCTGTTTGCAATGGGTTGGATGCACGGTTCAGTGATAATGATCTCATTTCTTGCTTCAAAATCTTGAACCCTTCTAACATGCCTTCCAAGCAAGTGGGTCTGCAGAACTGGTGCGTGAAAGAATTAGAGACTCTGCTGGCCCACTACGGAGTGGACCGCTCTCACGGTGGTTTCTCTCTCCCTCCTCTTTTGAATGTTGCAGCATGCAAACGGGAATTCTTGGCATTTAAGTTGCAATGCACCACGGAATGGGTTCATAAAAATTTCAGGGACCTCTGGGGTATGATTACCTGGAACCATGCATTGCAAACCCGGTACCCTAACCTCTTAATACTTTCAGAGTTGGCTCGTGTGCAATGTGTATCCACTGCAACATGTGAACGTGCTTTCAGCGTGCAGAATTTGATTAAAACTAAGATTAGAAACAGGTTGGGCAGTGCAAATTTGGAGGCCATGCTGCGGATTGCATTAGAGGGACCAGATGAGGGAATTGATGATATTCTTTGTGATGCTGCTCTTCTTTGGAAGAATGATAGTAAGTACAGGTTTTTGTATGCTAACCCTTCTTTGTATTTGCATGTTTCAAATGGTCTTAGTGCAAGTAATGCATCTTGCACGTCTGGGCCACTTGAAAATTCTGTTGATGTCTCTTGATTTATGATACTAACTCTACTAACCAGCCTTCGGAAAATGCTTGGACCCTTGTTTGGATCCTTGCATTTTCTGAAGGCTACATCCTTGGCCCTAGGATGGTAGGGGCTTGGCCAGGTTCAAATCCTGCCAAGGATATTCAAAGCTAAAAAAATTCAGAAACTAAAGAATGATAAAAAAAAATGGGGAAAGTAAAGAATGAAAAAAAAAATGGGGAAAGTAAAGAATGATAAAAAAAAATGGGGAAAGTAAAGAATGAAAAAAAAAAATGGGGAAAGTAAAGAATGATAAAAAAAAATGAAGAAAGTAAAGAATGATAAAAAAAAATAGGGAAAGTAAAAAATGCCCCCCAAAATGAAGAAAAAAGTAAAACCGGTTCCATTTCTCAAAGTCAGGAAAACTGACTAATTGAAAAAACAAAATCCGGATATTTGACTAATTGAAAAAGCAATGAAAGGATTTCAGCCGATGAAATTCTCAGAGTTTAGGTTGGCTTCCGGGTGAATTTTGGAATTTCCGAGCTACCCTACAGAAACTAGGAAATCCACCGATTTTGCCACAGAACTTCCCGGACCCTGGCTATGTACTCATGCTCTGGTGTTTGGCAACGTGCAAGCTGGTGTCAAAGTATTCTTCTGGATGTTCCTGAATCCTGATTAGTTCAGGTTGTTGCCTTACAAAGTACAACACGGTTAAGGACGAGTCTTGTTCCGTGGCGAGCGCGCACACTTGAGCGATTTTGAACTTTGAAGGGTTTTCTTCTCAGTCTAAGGTACACTCCCATTGATTTATCCTATTAGTGAGAGTGACATTAATTTTAACAAAGTCGCACTTTATTAAATGAACTTGAACGAGCTGAAATATTACTATATTGTACTCCGTTCTAATTTCCACCCATTTGAATTTTGAAGTGACGTTAATTCTTTATACGGAGTACTTTAATTCTGTAGTTTTCGAGGTTATTTGTGATATTTTTTTAATGCGATTTCCGTCCTTACCGTACCGTACCGTACAAGTTTTAAAAAAGCTATTTTAATCTTACCGTACAAATTTTAAATTTAAAAAGACTTGCTATAAGAGACGACCAAGCGTCCAGCGTGGAAGCCAGAAACACGTCGTGCATGTCACACTTGTCAACGTGAACAGTGTCCAGCTGTCGGGTGAATAGATTAGAGTATCTTATGATTCTTAGCTACCGTAGTTGTATATTCGTATACTAGAAATTCTGATTGACATATTCTTGCGCAAGAGACTCTATGCCAGCTATACGCTACAGTAGTTTTCTTTCGTATTCTAAAATCAACTGTACATTTATTGAAGAAATTGTGCATTTATGTTTCCTTTCTAAAACAGAAGGGGCAACTTAAACAAAATAATTATATCGGAAGCTACCAAGGTACTGCCTACAAGTGTACCCTTCACATGTGTGCCATCAGAAAATGAAACATATAATAACCAACTGAAGCAGTTCTTCAGTTCTTCTCGTCTACATTCGTGCAATGAGAGTCTGTTGCATGATTCTGAATGAGCCTCTTGTCTGTACGTTAGGTACATTATTGGAAACTCTAGCAGAGTGTATGTTTTGATGTAACGCATACCGACCAGGCATGACATCATCAAAATGAGAGACCAAAGGCAAGCTGAAACATATTAACCCTTAAATGACACTGCGGTTGTTTTTCGGGCTGATGAATAACAAAGAATCTTTCTATGTATGAGAAAAGTGTAATTGTTCATTCTTGGTACACAATACCAAAAGGATGATTTCCATGGGCACCAATCCAAGGCTTAATCCAAGGTTTAAGGATTAATCTTGGAAGGACACAACCCTTGTCATTGCAATTGAATAAGATTCTTGGATGAATAAGAGCATTCTTCAATACTACAATTCCCCTACAAGTCAAACTACATTGGACACTTTTTATCCTCGGCATCCAAACTAGGTCAACCCTCAAAGGACACAGCCCTACCATCAAGATTGTTAGCAAAAATTTGTCAAATTCCTGAATCAATAGGAGTTTTCTTCGTTTCTCCAGTTTCCTTAAATGTCCTTAAATGTCCTCAAAATATCCTTAAATGTCATGAATCGAACAATATAAAGTCCTTTGCGTCCATACTAAATTAATCTCCTGCATGCAATTGAAGCCTGGACCACCAAGTAGTGTAATGTCCTCAATAGTTGATGCAAGGAAAGCTACTCAAGGGAGTGCAATACGAACCCTAACCATAACATAACCATGGCAACTCAAACGTGACAACATCCACAACCAACAACAATCTGTAACCAAGTCTTATTTTTATAAACAGATGCAAATGCACAAAAACGCAGCCAAGAAGAGGACAAAATGTTTTGTCAATTAATCTACACAACTGAACATGATGGCACGCCCCAGATTCAGCCTCAGATCACAGCGTGTAAATCCAAAGCTCGGAGAGTTCATGTGAAAAGGAAAGTCTCCGCCGCTGTGATGATTTATAGCACCATGCGGGAGGCAATATACCATGAATGGAATGCAAGGCCACCAAAACAGAAAAGGTTGGCAAGCGAGGAGAATCCATGCACCATGCCAAAGGTCTTGTTCATTTGGGCCAAATCTGGATTCGACTTCGCTACCTCCACATTCTTCGACCACCCAACCTCGGCTCCAAGCCCTTGATCCTTCTCAATCTTGTGTCTCTGCTTCATTATCTGCATTGCAGAAAGAGAGCAAGCGTGTTGCAGTGTCAGAAACCGGATTCGAGAAACAAGAACAGAACAAAGGAAACTCCCCCAATTAACCCCTCAGTGATTAGATGGTCAAAAGTGGTTACCTTCCTATCTGTAGGAGTTAAAAATGAATAAGCTTTTAGGAAGCTTCAAAGAAGGTCCTCAAAAATACCATTAATTAAATGAGGTTGTTTGTTTTGTTTGTTACGGAGATCTCTTCGGAACCATGCGTTTCCAGTCACGTGCTTGGTAACATTAGAAAGCTCTGTCCGAGGAGGAGGGGTTCACGGACTTTGTTCGTGGTATTCCAACTCACGGCAGAAAAGATATTGAATTTCGAAATTTTTATGAATTAAAAAATTAAAAAATTACTTTCACTTTTATTTTATTATACTGTGGCAACGGCACAGGGCATACTAGTACCATTGGAAAGAAGAAAGAATTACCCGACGATATTGGATATTGGATGGTAAGGATTTTAAAGTTACTATAATTAGATATGGTACTTCAAAGCGGGCTTCCTATTTTTAGTCTGGGAACTAAGGAGTTAATCCCTAAATGCCCAAATGGCCAACATAACCACTTCCAAGAGTTCAAAAAATATCATTTGAGAAGCTTCAAGGAAGATAACAAATTGTACCAATACAAAGAAGAAATCATACCCTACAATTTTGAACTCCTTAGTTCCTGAACTGTAAATAGAAATTTGAGCAACAGAAACATGTTTTCAAAGTTACTAAAATTGACAATTAGCTTCCAAAGCAAAATTCTATATTTAGCTTGGGCACTAAGAGGTTAAAGCAGGAACGTACACAATAAAGGAAAAGTGAGGCATGAAAGAAATTCAACGAAAGTGACTAATCTCTAGAGTGACAAACCTTTGCAGTCAGAGGTTGAAAGACCAATAAGTTGAGAACCACGGTGAAGAGCGAGACTCCCAGAGCAACGATCTGCAGTCGCTCCCTTTTAGTGGCGCCCATCCAAGGGTGAGTCGTTGCCATCGCACTCACGCACAGGGAGCAACACACGATCAGCAGCTTGAAGTAAGCTGGAAACATTTTGGCTTGCAAGTTGCCGAACTGATGCCTGGGCAAGTTCCTGAAACAGCAAAGTAAACCAAGTATGAGTGATCGTAATGCAACCCCTTAATAAATTCAATACGCAATCACATCCTTCACAGCACATGATCTGTCAGTGCCCTTGTGTTCGATGATGACAAATTTGAAGTTTCTCTCCACAAATGGAGGAGAGATATTAGATTTATCCTTTGATTCATAGTAGAGTGAATCCAAAGATTTCCTCGATTAGATTCATCCTTTCATTTTACTGACGCAAGGTTAGCAACCCCCAATTTTCTTAATATCCAAAGGTCCGTCACCAAACCCTAATTTCGATTTCCCTAAGCGAGAGATCGCAAGGCACAAGAATCATCGCCAGCGGAAAATTAACCACGGACTCAAGGTTTGGAAGCGACCATAATGATTAATAGTATAGCAAACAACAATAGGGTCAAGAAATTTATCACCAGAATCAGTAAAGAACATTGCACATGCTTGTGAAAAGGGGACCACTGACCTACAGAAAAGGCTTTCAAACAAATAAGGTCCAATTGGTTCCTGGTGCAGGTGCTTCAGGGTTTCATTACGACCCCAATGCACCCCAAGCCCCCAAGCTACGCAGGGTTTAACCCTTTCAAGCCATGCTAATTCGGTCTCCTATTTTTAAACAATTTCAAAACGTTCATAGAAGATTATTCCTTCTTTCGAACCCTTATTTCTCCTAACCAACACATGCAATGTTCTTCACTTCACTCATTCTAGAAACATAAGAAAAACATCCCCCGTATGATCCACCCAAATTGTCTTCTTAAAACTAAGAATGCATGGCATCTTAATTTACGAGCTGCCCTTCCTTACTTGTACATGATGATTGCCCCAATGAAGGACGCCCACAAAGACGTCCCAAACGCAGTGGCAAAGCTCAACAAATGCACGAGACGCACAATCCCCTTGGCAGTCACCGCCGTTTGCTCCCCGAGGCCTGTATCCGCAATCTGCACCGGGAACAGCACCAGCCCTCCTGCCACGCAAGACATGATAACCACGAGGTTCGTAAACCAACCCATTTTGATTCGATTGCTGGGATAACGTAGATCACTTCAATAGGATCACTTCCTCCGTTGCGAATGCAATGCAAGTACGAGAGAGAGAGAATGTTTGTTAAAACTTCAAGAGAGAGAGAGAGAGTGTGTGAGAGAGAGAATTGTAGAAGGATGATAAGCCTTCGATCAGTTCAATGTGGAGAGAATTGAACCTAGGAAGCATTGTTGTTGTTTGTTGTTGGGGGAATGGTGAGCACATGACGGTGGACGTCGGAAGCAGGGCGACGTGTGCGCAGGAGAGCATCGCCACCGTGGGGCGGCCAAATCCACACGGCAAAGGGGCGTCAAGGAGGCATGGTAACTCCCAGACCTCAGCGTGACACGTCATCCCAATCCAAGAAAGTTGAAGGAAAACATTAAAGTGCAGCCTGAAATGGGGAAAGCTTAAGGAAAACATTACCCCTTAAAGGACAGGCTGGTGACCGTGGAAATCATCCCTTTTGCTACTTAAAAGAATCTTGTTGGAAATCAAACTATTTTATGTGAAGGTCAATATTGACACCTTGCTGTCGAAATAGTTTAACCTCTAAAGGACCATTGTCCCTTTAGGGGACAAATGCGTTTTTAGACAAGTACCTACGGGCTGAAATTTTCTCCTAATGTTTTGAAACTTTTTTGGAGGTAGAAAAGCTTATTAGCTTTGTGGGAATATAATTTTTTTCATAATCGATGCTTGGAAATAAAAGTTATAACCAGATAAGCTCAAAACAGAAGACGAGGGGCAGCACGGGCAACAAAAAAATTTGCATTTTTATTTATTTTTATTTTTTAGTATTTTTTTCTCATAGATTATATTTTTGTCTATCTAGAAAGCTTTGATTCATTAAATTTGGATTTGTTATGAGAATATTATGGACATTCTTGTTTTTCGGGTAATTAGAGCATCTTTTTGAAAAAAATAACTTGTAGGATTCATTTCTGAATGCAATTTGTCCAATTTTTCATTTTTTTTTTTTTGCATGGTTTAGTTTACTTGCTAGAACAATCTCACCATTGGGATTAATGCATTTTAATTCCATCTAAAATATATGAATATTTTAGATTTTCCTTCTATCTCATACCTATTTCTATTTAACAAAAATTTTAATAATGAATATTAAGTTTTTTTGAATTTTTTTTGCTAGAGTCTCAACTCAATTTTTCCACTATAAACATTTAAAGCTCAAAACTTTGTAGTGCAAAAATTTTAAGTTAAAAATCTTCAAAGTCATAAAATGCAATCCCACAATGTGCTAAAAAACTTGTTTTTTCACTGTAAATGCAGATATCTTGCAATCCGTGTGGTCAAAAATTCTGAAACTTTTTCCATACATTATCATACTAGTTAGATATAAGATCCTATGCTTAGATGTGCAAAAAAAAACACTTAAGCTTTTTCACTCTTTGCTATAGAAATGGCAGTTTTGGATTTTTTTTGGTGAAAAAAGGCCTTGGGCCTTTAGGGGTTAAGGTAACTAAATCTAGAATCACCTGCTTCCAAAAAACGCACACTACAGATTCTTGCCTAAAATGTACTCCCACTATTCATGAGATTTTATGATCACTTTTAGGAACACCATTATTCAGCACTTTGAAAATTTGTAGTTTATTCACATGGTGTCCAAAAAATGTGGTCTAAGAGAATCTAGAATTCTCTTTTAACTACCAACAAGACCTTACAAATAGTTTATCAATATAATAATGGGAACCATGCTGATTTGCTTATTTGTGCAATTTAGGGTGTAGTTACCATAGTTTTATAGTTCAACAATTTGACAGCTTGATTTGGATTTTTTGTCTTTCAGCATTTGTTTTTTCTAATTTTTTGACACTTCTAATTTTGCATTGATGTTTTCTATTCATGCATAGTGTGCTTTATTTTCTAAATTTCCTTAAAAATAATTTTTGGATATTCAAAATTAGCAATAATGAAATTTTTTCAGAGTTTCAAAAATAGTTGTATAAATTTTTTAAACTTTAGACATGATCCAAATTTTCCCTATTTATTTCTGAAACTAACTGTCACGTATGGTATTGTAGAAGACATCCCTTTTTCACACAAAATTCCAAAGATTAATTGTTGCACTTCTGTCCTACAAAAAAAGATTTCTTGTTATCCAGCAGACAAAAAACGTCTGCCAGGTCATTTATGGATTAAAGCGTTGCTTGTGCATTGAAGGTGCTCAACAAAAAAAACAGGAAAAAATTGAAAAAAATACAAAGAACATTACAAAGATGGGTCAACTCCAAACTCCACCCAAAATTCCCCTGTCTATGCCAAAGTTGAGGTACTTGAATAGAATACAGTGTGCCTTGTGTTTTTAAAAAAGCCAAAAAGGGCATTGTTTTGGCTTCCAGGCTTAGAGCAACCCCACTCCAACACGGGGAAGCAATACTTCAAATGTTCTATACCATTGACCTTAGAAGATTTTCTAAGATCAATGGTGCAAAACATTTGAAGTGTTGCTTCCCCATATTGGAGTGGGCTGCTCTTAGAGCATGGACCCCGTGAGGATATACTGAGCCTCAGTGCCAATGCTCTAACTACATCATCAGCTTGTCATCACCTTAGAATTTTGGATACTTATTAAAGTAGAAATACCTAAAATTGTCAAAATAAACAATTCAACATTACTGAAGGCACCTTTTTTCTAGAAAAAAATATTTTTGTAATATTAACAACTGAAAATCATGAATTTAAAAAAAAATAGAATTATTTCAAATATGACATAAGTTTTGTGAATTTTCAAAGTAGAAGCTCCCTGGACCACTAAAACAGTCATATAACTAGATTGAAATCCAAAATCTAAAAAAATCAACAATCAACCAATCGCATATAAGTATAGGGACACTTGGGATTTCGGGCAAGCTCATGTAATCTCAAATTTGACTTGATTTTTTGAATTTTTTTTAAAGATAGAAAATTACATTATCTTTCTAAAAATATAATTTTTATTTCAATCGGGGACCCAGGAGCAAAAGTTATACCATCCAAAGCAGTTTGTCAGACAAAACCAACAAAACACAAAAGAATTAATTTTTTTTAATTTTTAATTTAATTCTGAAAGATTATATTTTTGTCTACATTTGAAGCTTTTTATTCATCCTATTTGGACTAATAATGAGAAAGTTATGGACAATCTCGTTTTTGGGGCAATCTACGCATCTTCTTCAAAAAACAACTTCTAGAATTCATTTTTGAATGCAATTTTTAATTTTTTTCAATTTTTTTACAAGGTGAAGTTTGTTTGCAAGAAGAGCCTCACCGTTGAGATTATGATGTTTCAATTCCATCTCAGAGCTATTAACAATTTAGAATTTTGTTCAATCTCAGACCTACTTCTACTTAACAATTTTTTACTAGTGCAAATTATGTTTTGATATTCTGAATTTTTATCCCCAACTCTCAACTCAAATGCTCAACAAAAATTTTTTAAACATATGCTCCGTAGTGCCAATTTTTTCACAAATGGCAATCAAAGTCATCTAAAATAGCAGATAAGTATTCAAAAAAAATTATTTTTTCCACTTCAAATGCTAATATCTTCAATCCGTAAGGTCAAACTTCATGAAATTTTATCACATGATCCAAGACAAGTAAAGTATAAGATTTTATGGTTGGATTTTAAAATAAATGTTTTTTTTGGTTTCTTGGGTGATTGCAGGTAGATATGGCAATTTTGAGTGGTTTCAGAGCCAGAAAATACATTGGGCCTTAATTGACTAATTATAGCTCATGTGGAGGCTCAATGTGATGAATAAGGTGCATGAAGGGAAGGCAGTGGGCATGAAGGCTACTGAATGTTATATTTGCCAACTTTGCCATCTTATAGAAAGCTACATTTATTAGGGGGCTAAAATAATGATTTGTCTTGCAAAAATCTAATTACAATAAAGAGATATCTCTTTTCAAAATTTTGGGTATTGGACATGCTTTCACTAAAATCTCTCTAGAGGGCATTGTAGAACATTTTTTTAGATGCTTGTTGAAGAAAAGATGTGCGCACGGATGTTTCCTACATATCTCCGCAAATGGATTTAAAAATTTCATCACCAATGTTTTTTTGTGAATTTTCACATGGAACCATGAAAAAAGAAATTTAAAATTCACCAAAAAACGGAATTTTGGTTTTTGAAACTAAAAATTTGGTTGAGGAGGTTTGCAAAAGACATCAATGTTGATTTTCCAAAACAAAAAATGGTAACTTTGTTTTACATTATGCAAAGAAAATCGAATGGTCAAAACTACTATTACGTATCTTTTTGTAGCCCTTTGAACAACAGCCTACCAAAAAGTGATGGTTGTTTGGACTATTCAGTTTTCTTGCATAATGTTAAATAGAGCTGACATTTTTTGTTTTGCTCGATCAACATTGATATCTTATGCAATCCCAATCAAGCATACCAAATTTGAGTTTCAAGAAGCCAAAAGTCTATTTTTGGCAAATTTTTTTATTTAATTTTTCATGATTTTACATGAAAATTCATTGAAGAGCATTAGTGATGAATTTCTTAAATTCAATTGCGGAGATATGTAGAAAACCTCTATACGCACATCTTTCCTTCAACAAGCATCTCCAAAAAAAGTTCATAATTCCCTCAAGAGAGATTTCCATTTTTTGTACGATTGTGTCTTCACTTTGAAAATAAATATCTCTTTATTATAATTAGATTTTTTGCATTTTCTCTTCTTGCTATACTAACTTTGTAGATATGAGCGTGCTGGTACAATTCCTTTGCAAAACCTAATTTCAATGAAGAGATATTTATTTTCAAAGCTAAGGGCAAAAGCACGTATCTTTTTGGTAGGCCACACTACAATGAACAATGGAACACTCCCGCCCCAAACTGACGTACTGACGACGTACCGACACAAACGTACAGACTAACGTTGACATTTCGTTCGTCCGTTTTCTTTCGTTCTTGTCAATAAAATGAAAAAAAGATTTCAAACGAATGAACTCGACCAAACATTCATCCACAATTCAAGGTCTCCGTTGTCGTACTCGGTCCGAAAACGTGAGTCTCTCCACCATCATTTCACAGCAACAGCTAAACTTAAAACTAGAAGAACGCCGCGGACACGAAGTGTCCGATGGGTTAAGGTCGATGGGTTAAGGTCGATGGGTTAAGGTGGAAACACCTAAAACAATTCGCTGTGTGAATGAATTTGTTATACTCTTTGAAGCTTGAATGCTTGTAGCAGCTGAGATAGCAATATAACTAATGTTGCTGTAGCTACTGCTTTCTTAATTAATTGTGTAGATTCGTTCTGTAGCAATGGCGCAGTAAGGATCGGAGGACGCATTTTGGTGAACTTCGATCTCGACGCAGCGCTCCATTCGACGTGCTCGCTCGCTCGCTGCCCAGTTTATCCTCAAAATCAGGTTAGTTTTTCCTTCCGTCCTGTTTCGCTCTAGCTAGCTAGCGCTAATTCTGCATTAAATAAAAATGGAAGGTTTTTTATTACGCAATAGATAGATATTGGTACACGAGCATATTCTTAGTTTAATTCCTCCTCTTTGTGCAAATTAACCCAGCTCCGTCTTTGGTTCTAGTATTTATAACTTTCTCGTTATCCCATGTCGTACATTTGTGCGTGCCATGGACTTTAGAACTGCAAGTAATAAAACTGGACTGTAGGACTGTCATCCGACGAATTGAAACCCTTGCGCTAGTTTGTCATGAGGAGATAATTACCGACCGGTATGTATGTTGTGTTTGCAAGCGTTTTGCTCCGTGTTAATTAATAATTTATTGATGTGAGTTAGGTCATTTGTGGTTGCAGTTTCAACGTCTATGAGAGACATTCACGGATTGGTAGAGATAAATTGATCGTTGTGGGCCACATTTTGTATAGGAATTGGCCTGGATATATCAAGAGATCGATTTCCAACGTTGTGAGTGTTGAGTACGCTAGAATTGCTGTTGATTTTAAGCTGGGATTTATGTACGTTATTGAGCTGGTCGACACACTCATAAGGGATTATTCCTTAAAATGGCAATTTTATTTTTATTCTGGCAATCGTCATGTATTTCTTTTTGGCTGACCATCTAGATGAGGCGCATGCATTTTCTTGCCTGTTTGTATCCAATTCCTTGCTAAATTCAAGGAATTTATAGAGATACAACATGGTAGATACTTTAGGTAGAATATATCTTGGAGTTCCTTCCGTGAATTTTCCGGTTGCATACTATGTGTCGGCAGTCGATCCATCGATCGATCGTGTGTACAGTACCTATTTTCTCGTCAGTCAGATTCTTGAGCAAAGATGGGTGCGTAAAGAAGGGTGATTCATACTACGGAGACCGAACATGGTTTCGATCACAGTAACTCTGCATGTTACAGGGTACATTGTGCACAGTTTAGAATTCAAATTCTGAAGTGTTTTCATGGAAGACACCATGGCATTATTCAGCAATGTAACTAGGGTGTCTTCGGAATCACATGTGTGAGATTTCTTTGCTTCTTCTTGAACAGTTTTGTCCTTATGATTTACTTCTGTGAAATTAGTTCCCATTTGTGAGTACCAGTAGTCAGTTACCTTGAGTTTGCTTTTGAATGTGAGTTACAAGGAACATGAAGTTTCACTTACCTAAAAATTTTCGAAGCTAATTATTCAACATCTGGTTATGGCATGCAGGATCTCGAAATGGCTGTGGAAGCTGTGGCAGTATCCGTGGGCATCGCCGTCTTGAAAGCAGCGGTGGGAGGGATTCTAACGGAGTTGGTGAAAGAGACCGCCTCTCCGGTATGGAACCGCAACAAGAACTGCGAGAGCCTGGGCAGAATGCTGGCTCAGCTGGAGCCGATCGTCGAGAGTATTCCTACGTCCACCTCCACCTCCATGAATGCGGTCAAGGGGTGGCTTGAGGTTTTGCGCACGAGGTTGGAATCCGTCAAGCATGTGCTGCAAGAGGGCAGCAGGCATAGTAGCCACTTTGACATCAAGCAATTCTCCATATCAAAGAAGCTGGTGAAGGAGATCAAACACCTCAGCGAAACTCTTTCTACAGCTTCAGTTGTTGTGTTGCCCCTGTCCATTGCAGCTTCCACAGGTAGGAAATGGTGGCTAAAACGACACCGTCCTTACAACATTATTATAGAATGCGTTAGAAAGACATTAGGATGTCGTTCAAACCTGTTATAACGACTTGATTATAATGTCCTTTCAACGTGTTAGAAAAACACTGTTATTACAACATTTCAATGTCGTTCTGAGTGTCGTTATAAGTTGCTCTTCCCACTTGTGTTCTGCAGACTTGGCGCGTCTGCACGAGTGCTTCAAGGAGACCAGTGAACGACTGGAGGAGCTTCAAAACGAGTTGCAGCGGCAGGAACTCGCTCGGATTACCCGCGAGGCACTGGAGACACCTACCAACTACTACGGCAGCTCCACCAACTTGATGACTGCGAGCAAGGCATGCTCTTCGATCAAACAAAGAGCGGATTCTATTCTTAATTTGATAGCTAATAATGATCCCACAGAATTAGATGGTTTGAATCGAGCATTAACCAGTGATCAGGGAGTCTCCACTCACAGGCGCCTGGACAGCGAGACGATGTTTGGAGGAGATGCGGTGGTGGACGACGCAAAGAAGCTGCTGCTGGTTGCGGAGTTGAATTGTTACAAGGTGGGGTTGTGGGCGTCGGGCGGGACAGGGAAGACGCATGCTGCATTGCGCGTCTTCAACGACGAAGCCGTCCAAGCACACTTTACAGGAGGCTGCTTCTTGCTCACTGTTGGGAGAATCTTGCCCTTGGAGAGAGTCCTCCTCAACCTGCAACTGGAGGTCACAGGTCGCGCAGACGTCCGGCGTAATTACATTTCCATCGAAGACCTGAAGCATCGACTTTGCATGGAGCTCGAAAGGAAGAAAAACATGCTCATTGTTTTGGACGATGTATGGGAAGAACATGTGCTACGGTCGCTGCTGGATGTGTTGCCCATGGCCAAGGCGGGTTGTAAAATTCTCGTCACAACTCGCAACTACCAACTGTTGGACAAGAACAATGTGACGAAGCTCCAAGTCCCTTTGCTCTCTCCCGAGCACAGTTGGGAGCTCTTCTGCTGGCAAGCATTTCAAGGGGTTAATTCTCGTGTGCCCTCCGAGCTTGAAGAGCTTGCAAAGAACGTTACTCGAGAATGTGGAGGGCTTCCATTGGCCCTCAAAGTTATTGGCAGGGTCTTTGTAGGGAAAACGGACAGGGGCTACTGGAAACACGCATTAAAGAAGCTGAGGAACGCGGATATTCTAGACCAGGATCACGAAAAGCAGCTCTACGAGCGACTCAAACTTAGTGTAGATGAGCTCCCAGACATCCACCCCAAGCTCACGGATTGCTTTCTTTACTTCGCTGCCTTTCCAGAGGCTGCAAAAGTGAACGTTTATCAAGACTTGCTTCCGTTGTGGGCAGGGGACAGGATTGTGGGAAATTATGCCAGTCTGGGAAATCGTTCGTATGATCCCAAGGAAGAGGCATGTGAACTGATCGGCTGGTTGGTCTCCCGCTCGCTGATCGAGCTGCGGAGCAAAGAGACAATGGGATTTGGCTTCTCGTCGGTAGATTTTTTGTCGTGCACGGTGCACGATGTGCTTCGGGACCTGGCACGCTACATGCTGCAGCACAAGATCGCCGTGGCCCAGAGAGAGTGTCTGTATGAGGCAGGTCGCGACTTGGAATTTCCTCGTGAATGGATTTGGATTGAAGCTGGCAAGGATCATCGAATTAGCTCAAGTGATGGCAGAGCAGCCTCAGTTACTCTTTCCGCTCGTCGGATGTCTGTCATGTCTGCAAGCCTCAAGACGCTACCTCCAAAACTATGGGATGCTCCTAACCTTCAGGTTTTGCTCTTACGAAACAATCCATTCACAAGTATTCCCAATGCGTTCTTTTCCAACCTTCAAAACATCCGCGTTCTGGATCTCAGCTTTACTTCTATCACTTCGCTGCCGAAGAGTATTGGGACTAATCTCAAGCTTCTTGTGGTCCTCAATGTGTCCCACACGAAGCTGACAAAGCTCCCAGACTCTCTTGGAAGCCTAACCAGCTTGGAACATCTCATTATGGAGTATTGCGGGAAGCTTTCGCATCTTCCTGCCAGTGTTTCTTCTCTTACCACACTAGAAAGTCTTTCCGTAACTGCTGCATCGAGCGAACTGTGGAAAGATCGCGGACTCATTTTGAGCTTCCTCAAGAGGAAATGTGGGTTGGAAGACCTGCTCTCCTTAGTTGCCTTGAAACAATTGCGCATCAGCGGTGGTTCTCATACGAGTGCTCTCCCGGCTGGCTTTCTTACTGCACTGAAAAAGCTGCAAAAATTGAAGCTACAGAGTTTTGAGCAACTGAGACAATTTCCAGAACCGAGAGTACCTGACGACTTACAACACTTGCAAGTCCTTGATCTCACCCGGTGTTCAAGCCTCACTTTTCTTCCTTCCTCCTTTGACTCCCTCCCGCTTCTAGACACCTTGATTCTCAGCGGCTGCAAGGGCTTGCTTTCACTTCCCGCTCTGGATGGCCTCCAAAACGTGGTGAATTTGGACCTCACTGACTGTGCTGGACTTGAGTCTCTTCCAGCCACGTTTGGCAGGAAAGATGGCTTTCCATCTCTTGAGAAGCTGGCACTATATGGATGCGATAAAGTGGCATCTTTTCCAGAGCTTGAGAATGGTGCCATGCCGTGCCTTAACTACCTTGAACTGAGTGGATGGACTCAGCTTGACACTCTTCCCAAGTCGCTTGCAAACCTCAAGAACTTGCGCTTCTTAGGTCTGGCATTGTGCGTCAAACTGAAGACGTTGGAGCATGAGCATTTGAGATTCACCAGCTTTGGCAGCCTTGAAGAACTAGTTTTGGAAGCCTGTGGATTGATCCCTCATTTGCCTGCAAGCCTTGCACTCCTGCCCAACTTGAGACTGCTGAGGATGAGAGGGTGCAATGCTACCATCCCTGAAGAACTGCAGCGGGAGATTACAGATGGGAGAGTGATATTGCGGCTCTAGCTTCTCCCCTCAGGTGAGAAAATATGTTTGCTTCGGTTACCTGGGGGCGCCCCCCTTTGTTTTTGCTTTCGGGCTTTTAGAGAAAATATGTTTTCGTGATTGCGGCATAAATTGATTATTTAATTAAGGGATGATTTTGGTTTAATTTGGTTTGCAAGACGAACGATCCACTTTCAGTTTTACTTTAGCAGTCAATTCATTACAAACAAAATGAGGCTTCAGGAGGACCATGAGTTTTTGGATGATATTATTTGTTGGAATTTGTTCTGAAATAAACAAATAGAAATGGCATGGCACGGCAAAGAAGTGACATGTGACCTTAGACAAGCCATGTCATTTCTATTCAGTTCATGAGTATTTGTTTGTAATGCTAGTTTTGGGGGAAACAGAGTTATCCTATAAGTCCACCCCTTTTCGATCCCACTTTCCAATCTAAATTTTTTGATCTGACAAGGCGCAACTTTGCTTTCCCCGATTTGAGGAGAGAAAAATGGCACGGGAGAACACAATGGAGGCATGGGGGAACGCATAAGTTGCTTGAGGGGAACACAAACTGAAGTGCCTTGGGGAAACTCTTCTTGCTTCAGGTAGGAATCGTATCAATGAAAACTAAAAACATGGAAAAGCATCCATTGATTAACCCTTAGAGGTGGAATATGGATTAGGGTTAATCAATGGATTCTAACAACAGTAGATTGAGTCAATCAACCACCAATCATAGGCCATTCATTTCTATAAAAGCCAAAAACAGCCATAGCAACACCTATGCATGGTGAATTTCGACCCAACCAAATAACCAACATTTAGCACCACCGCAAAGGGCACCGTGTCTGTGTACGGATCAATAACTATATTGGTAGGTTTCCTTTTGCATTCGGACTTCCCTGACTTTGCCACTTTCTGCTTTTGCGAGACAAGTTCTCAAACTGCAATAGATGTTCTCAGGTGAAAACACCCAATTCAGTCCTTGCACCTATTCATGCCAAGGACACTTGCTTTCAAATTGTCTCCCCATAAAGTGCATTTAAAACATCTCCAATTTTAGTGTGGATTGATTGAGTTGAATGTTTATTGGTTGCAACTATACTGGTGCAACGAGCCTAATGTACGGTCAGGGCTGGCAGCCTGGCCAAATCCTCCCCGCCCCGCCCCCACTGAATATGCTGCTACCGCTCCAAAAACCTGACGCGCTGTTGCTCAACCTGCCGTACACTTCGATTTCTGTGTTGTGTCGCGACCCTATGCTGATTCCTTGTGTGTTGGATTGTTGTGTGCAGCAGCAGTAGCTCGTGGGCATTCCGAGGGAGTCACCTGCAGGCAATGACGCAGTTCAACAATGAAATTTACGTTGAATGTATGTTCCGCCACTTTAGCAGTTCAGTGAATTTTAAGTTAATTTTTGTAGTTGCAGATCGGCTCCCAACATAGCTAGTGGGAATGGATGGGACAGATTCCTGTATTCCGGTGGTGCTTTCTTATTACTGGATTTAGGAGCTAGATTGTGCGGATTGATTGAATTTGTTGCCGCATGGCATACCTCACGTACATTCTGAGGTCTTAAAGTTATGGATTTATTCATTGATCATAAATCTTCACTCTTGGTTTAACCCTGGAGCGCTTCGAAGTCCAAAAACTGGACTACGACCAGAGTAGAAGCTTTACAGGAAACGGAGACTGATGGGATTTCATTCATCAATTTTTCCCGAAGTGTAGAGATTAGTTCCGCTTGCATTGCAGATGAGAGCGACACAATCCGTAACAGTAGGTGGAAGAGAAAAATCCAAATAGCGAGGCATCTCTCATTTTGGGGAAAATTTTGGCTTGGCCCAAGTCCGAAGTGTGAAGAGAAGACGTTGCCAGATCTGAAAATGAGACTAGGGCAGTATGTGTCGGGCTGAGCTTCTTATTATCGTTTTTGATTAAAAAAATTTCGAGGTTAGATTATAAAAAGAAATCCACAACAGCTTGCAATATTTTGTGGAGGTCGTAAGTAATTAAAAAATAGCACGGTAGTTGGCCACGTGGTCTGGAGAGGAGATGCTAGATTACTACAATGCATTCACAGAGGATTAGTGGGTCGGCGTTTGAAGTTGACGCCAACATTCAGTACGATGATGACATGTGTTTCATTTCTTTTATGGTATTTCGAACTCAGTCAATGCGGTAGTCACTCTGGGCACTCTTCAAATATGTCTGCATATTTGTTGCTGGGTCACTTCTATGGGATGCGGTCCGCTACGTGAAAATGACTCCAGCTCTGTCTTCCTCCAAAGTCATGTGCATTGCAAGCTCAAGAAAATCAAAAGCTTGGCAGAATTGTCCGTGAAAAATCTGTTCTGTAATTCTTGTAATCGTCATGTACGCACTCCAATTTTCCTCATAATTTTATGAGCACATGACTGGCTGTAGTAGCGGCGTTTCCTCTCATCGGAGCAACTGTCCGTCAAAGTCAACGCCAAATGCATGTTGGTCAAACCTCATGATCTTGAATTCAGCTACGCCTCTGTTCAATTCTCTTGCATCGGCCGACTCTTTCCACGGTAATGCAACAGATTCTACGGTAACTTCTTGTATGCACAACACCCATTTCCCAACATCGCTCTTGAATTTGTATCCGCATTGCACACCTTGTTCGACTTCTGGAATGAGTCCGAACGTTATAGGGTTAAGCTCAATCGTCTATCATTTTCTGTTTTAGCGACTCTTTCAGTTTGTTGGGGTGGGACGGAAGGGTTGTTGATCATGTGACCTCAAGTATATAAGCAATAGCTAATTAAGCTAGCTTATGTAGTTATACAATTACACTGAAGAAAGGGATACAATTGATTTAGTTGGCCCCCGACTAGAAAAGGGAGCCAGTCTTCCTTTGTTCAACGGTGTAATTAATAAGGAAAAAGCCTTAAAAGTTTTCCCATACAATTACGATTCAATTCAGAAGAAGTCCAAGGATATTTTTTTGGCCATTCGGAAATTGCAGCTGAATTGGTAACTGAATCCCACTCAATTCCTATTTGGACACAAAAGACGGTAAAGAAACACCCAGATGTTGACAACACAATTAATATGGAGAATCCTTCATGGAAAATGCATGTATGTCGTGACAATTAGAGCTGTACAAGAGAAAGGGGTGTTTCAAGTGAGTTTTTAAGTATAGTCCTAGACATAAGATTATAAGTAATGACCTTTTAGAAGATATTCAACAAAAATTGTGTTTCTAGTAAAAATTTACTATTAAAAATCTCTTTAAAGGTCATTCCTTATAATCTTATGTCTAGGACTTTACTTTAAAACCCACTTAAAACACCCCTTTCTCTTATAGTGGAGGATACCATGACTTATTACAACAACAACAAGTGACACTGCTGCATCCAGCCAATACATGACTCAGTAAACATCTAAGAGCACAACTTTCTCAGCATACAATATGCAATCTTTATAGTCTATCTAGTTTGCATTAATACATTTATTTGAATAATTGAGCATCTCTAGGCCCTTCAGGCCCCGAAGTTGGTGCCAAGAAGTTTGAAAGATACAATCCTTTAGACTCTTTATTAAATAGTTTTTTATTGAGAGCAACAGAATAATATATTAATGCGTTACACATTATTAATACCGTTTCAAAGCCTTGCAACCATATGCAGTAGTTAAGTTTTTTTTTGTGTGAAACTAATGAGAATCGAAGAGCCCGCCGCAATGTTTTGGGACCCTGGTTAGTTTTTGGAGGGCGGATGGGCCCCTGTTCTTTTCTTCCCCATACTGTGCACCCTTTTTTTTTTCTAAATTGTAAAATAAAAATCAGCTAGCTACCTTCAAATGAAAAAAAAAAAGAGACGATTGCAATGACAATATTAATACAACTCTTGGATGCAACCCAATAAGCAGGGACAAGTCAGTAATGCAATGCACCTAACATTATTGCTGGCAATGCATGACACTTTTGATTGCATAGTGCATCATGACAAAAGACACATTCTGCCAATTAATTTTTGTATTCTTTCATTTTGAAATAATTGAATTAATTAAAATGTATTTTGTATACCTCCCCCATGTTTATTTTTTTTGACTACTGTTGTGAGTTGGCAATCGATATGGGTTATTGGCCTTATATCCTGTATCAATATCCACGTAGGTACATTGTACTATACTACTATATTGTATACCATATATCTATATATCTTTTGCATTCCCTAAATTCATATGTATATTCTATACCATATCATAAACCTTAATGTTGACAGTCAAGATTGCTAAGGACGGTGCAATTGACGTCTACATTTTTCCCAAATCAACAGCATTTGGAGGGGGGGTACTTTTTCCTTCTACAATTCAATGATGGATGTCCATCAAGAATTGATTCCCAAAAAAATCATGATCGATGGCAAGTAGGGTCTGCAGGGAGGTTTCACTTTCCTCATTGGAGATCCAATAGTTGGAATTTTTTGGAATTAAGGGGCCAATTTGGTGGCAAGTGCTGCTACTTTCTAGGGATAGTAACGGAATACACCTAATTAACAACCAAACACACAAAATGCTCTTACAACTTGGTCTTCCAGTAATGCCAAAGCACTACATTGTGTTTAGACCAAAATTTGGTCTTTTGCAGCTACTCTCATTTGGAATAACTTGTTCATAACAACTTGTTTGAGGGTTTTCATGAGTTGTTTTTGAACAACGTTTATAATGATTTGTCTATAATAACTTATTTTAGAATTTTAATGGGTTGTTTTTGAATGGCAAGAGTGGTTTGTGGCCAATTGCAAAAGACCAAATTTCTACTAGTATATATCTTGTTCCCAAATGAAAAAGAACATTTGGAATACCCAAATCAAATTCTAAAAACAAAATGCCAAAAGAATTAAAAATAATAAATAAATTCCATTTTTTATAAAACAATACACTTGTAAAATTAAAATTATTACTAATATGACTTCAACTCAAGTCAATAATGTGTTTATATTATTAACAAAGCTTTTTTAATGAATCGCATTAAAAAGTGCTTCTCTGTTTTTTTAATCCCTCCATCCTATATGACTAGTCTTTTTTTTTGTAATGAATTTTCAATATACATAATGTTGAAATGATTTTTAATGCATATGATGTTTAAATGATTCTAGAGTGAATGTACAATGTGTCCTCTTAAGTACAAGACAAGTGAACGTGGCTATTAATTGCAATCAAGAAAAGATAAAAAAGTAGAAGGTTGCAATTAATATAAATTGCCATACATAAGAAAAGATAGGCTTTATATAGAAAAAAGACTTCTTGTGCAACTACCTAGTCCTCTTTGTGTGCTTAGATTTGCAAAAGAATGGCTTGAAATTCATAAACTCAATGTCTTTTGGTCTTTGATTCAATCAACTTCAAATTGCTTAAAATTTTTAATTTCTAAAAAAAATTAAATCTATAAAGGGGATAATAAAATAGACTTTTGTTCTTCATTTCATTAGTTAATGTCAAAAATTTAAAATCTTCTTCAATCCTAAAATTAAATATGAAATATTTTCCTAGAAGGAACAAGTAATTTAGGACAAATGAAAAAAATAAAAGGGACTGGTATTATAGGTCAGATGTATGCAATATGAAAGCCTAATTGTTTATCCAATTCTATATTGCACTCTAGCATTTATTGTGTAGTTGAGGCCTACTTCAAAATTTCACCGTACAAGATAAATGTAAAAATCTACCAACTATATTGTGGTTGGTTGATTTTGTATTTTTTTGCCATCTACAACTCATTTTGGGATTTTTGAGTCCAAATATAAATTCAAGTTTGCCAAATTTAATCATATGACCATAATAACAACTTTATTCATTTTCTCCAATGTGTGAAATTTGGAGTCACCTCCACCCTATTCACCTCTAAAGTTTCATGACTATGTTTTCACCAAAAACGCTGAAAAATTGCCATTTTTAGTACAAGTACCCAATTTTGAAAAAAACAACTTTTTTTTGACACATTAACCATAGGGTCTTATAGTATGCTGACTTGAGAACATGTGGTAAAAATTTCAAAAATTTCCACCACGTGGATTGCAAGATATAAGCATTCAAGTTCACTAAAATCATTTTTTTGGCCCTGCAAAAAACAGGGTAGCAGCACTTCACAACTCACTTTTTGATGAAACAATGTCCAAAATGATGGTGCTTCTCTGGATTTTTTTCCCTACACAAGGTAGCTTTATGCTTGAAAATTTTCACTTCATTTGGAATTGTACAACATATAGGAAAAAATAGTAAGTAGATAGTAGTAGAGAATGATTTCAAAATATTAAATTGTTAAGAATTTAATTATGGAATTGATAAGTATCAGTCCCAATGGTTGTAATGTTGTAATAAATAATCTACATCCTACAATTTTATTTTTTTCAAAAAAAAATTGAAAATTGAGGTTTTCAAAGTTTATTTTAGAGTAGAGAATCCATAACTGCCCACAAACTAAAAATCTTCATAAGTTTTTGATTCATTGATCAAAATGGGATGATTCAAAGCTTTTTACATATATATAACTCTAGAACACCAATTTTTTGTTTCTGAAAAAAGTGATCTTTTTTTTAATTTGCCCGGAGTGCCCAATTACAAAAAAAAATAACATATTAGGCCGTAGCTTTTGACTCACATTTCCAAATGTCATGAAATTTAGTGCATATGAAAGATATTCCTTATCCCCACATTTTGTTAAAGTTTGGGCCAAAAACATAGAAATTTCCAATCACACGTACCTGCCCAAAATTTCTATGTAGCCAAAAAACACATGTTGGTCCTTTAGGGGTTAATAAGTGGTAGGTTTAATATAGAGATGAAATCATGATCCTAGCTGTCATTCATGATTGTAAATATGCCCTAAACCAATAGCGTAGTCAAGACCAACATAATGTATTATATTTGTACATTTGATGTCCTTAAAGTAAGATTCTAATATATATGGTCACATTTATTAGTTTGTTGCTTTTGAATTTTTCTACCTTATTTAGTCAAAAGATGCTCCATTGAATTGACAACCTCAAGTATTTAGTTGTAGAAGATCAATGGTCCCAAGACCTAGGAGAATATGAATGCAATGAGATAAGGACAAGAAAGTACATACTAGTCAATTGCATCATACATAAGAAGACAACAACAATTTTTGGATGAAAAGTATGACATCAATACTTGAAGCTGCCTAGAAATTCTTTTCCAAATGACAAAAATTGCTTATTTAGCAAGTTTGCCTACTATTCCAAATACTACTTATTCATCTACAAATAATATAGTGGCATATTGATAATGATGGAAAACATGATACTTATGATTGGACAAAAGTTCATATAGTGAGATGTATAAGTAGACAAAGAAGTGGCCCATTGTTCTAGCATAATAAACTTCATTGCATACTCATTGAGATGCTCTAAAGGCGTGGATGGAGGAAGGATGACTAAGACAACTCAAAGAATGGTGTTGACAAGCCCCCTAAAGGCTTGAATACTTGCCAATAATGCACCGGGCAATGCACCTAAAAGGCCAAAACCAACAATACATACTATTAACGCCTAAAGGACCAAACACCATTTTTGGCAACATAGCAATTTTGGGCAGCTCACTACAAATGGAAATTTTATTTTATTTTATTTGAAATTTCACACAAGATGTGCCTGAGGAGTAGCTTCAAGGCCCAATAATTTTCAAAACTTTTGACTACATGAATAAAACATTATTGCATGATATATAATTTATCCCATTCGATAGGCAGCTCAGGTAGCTCAAAAATATTCTTTAAAAAACACTTTTTTGAAAAACTAAAATTTGAAACTGGTTTTATAGATTTATTTATACTCAAAAAGCTTTGAATCACTCCATTTGCATTCCCAATTCAAAAGTTATGAGGAGGTTTAGTTTGAGTGTAGTTATGGAATCTATACTCTAAAATAAACTTTGAAGTCCTTTATCTAACTCAATTTTCAATATTTTTGAAAAAAACAAAGAATGTTGGGTGTAGATTGTTTATTATAACATTACAACCATTGGGATTGGCATTTTCAATTCCATAATTAACTTCTTAACAATTTAGTATTTTGAGTCATTCTCTACCTCTTCCTACTTACTATTTTTTTCCTATATGTTGTACAATTCCAAATGATCTAAAAATTTTCAAGCATGTAGCCAACTTGCCTTGAAGAATGAATCCAAAGAATAACCACCATTTTGGACATTTTTTCATACAAATGTGACCTTGTGAAGGACAGCTGCCCAAATTTTTGCAGTGACAAAAAAAGGACTTTTGTCAATTCAAACGCTATTATCTTGCAATCTACATGGTGGAAAATTCTGAAATTTTTTCCACATCTTCTTAAACTAGTGTACTACAAGATCCTACAGTTACATGTGTTCCAAAATGTTTATTTTCTAAAATTTGGTACTTGTATTAGAAATGGCAGTTTAGAGCGGATTGGGTGAAAACATAGTCAAAATCATTTAGGGATTAATTGTTGTTCATTCTATGTACTATTGTTGTTCATTCTATGTACTATTGTTATACATTCTATGCACTGTTGTCGCACATTCTATGTACCATTGTTGTACATTCTATGCACTATTGTTGCACATTCTATGTACTATTTACTGTACATTCTGTGCACCATTGTTGCACAGTCTATGAACTATTGATGTACATTCTATATACAATGTCAATTTCTGTGTTCGTTATTTTTAGGTGTACTTACTTGCAGAGTTTACCAAGTCATAGGACGGCCATGATGCAGCATTGAAGCCGACTGAAAGATTGGGGCAGCCTTGAAGAGTCGGTAGCCGCCCAAATCGGAGTGAGAGACAAGTTAGGTTTGAGCCAGGCCTGGCCGACTGACCAGGCTCAATTAATCACAATTTAAAACTCCATATTCTTTGAAGTTTGACTAAAAATTGTACTACGAGTAATTTGTTTGTAAAATATTGAAACAAACATAACATTCATTAGAGTTATTCGTAAAGTAGGCTAAATCGGGGTTTAAATCCGTCAGTTTTGCGAAAAAGCATGATGAGTTCTGAAAGTTGTGCATAGTCTGGACAAAACTGGGTGTGAAACTGAATTTTGCCTCAAAATGGTGCTTAAGAAGATTTGGACCCCACTTCTGAGGACGTATGTCGCAGGCCTTTTAAAAAAAGCTTGACGGTTCGATTGGAGATGCCTTTCTATAGTCCACTTGTTTCCAAAAAAGTCCCGCTCAAACTAGTTCGGGCTTTACGAATAACTCTATTAGCGTTCAGAGAGTTTGTCTTTCCCTCTTTGAAGCCACATCCACAAAAACTCATCAATGGGAGCACGTGTTGTCCATATGCGCTGATTCGTGTTCTTTAGCTAAATATGGTGTGGAATATTCCACCCCGTTTTGTCAGGAAGAAGGCAGACCTTCAATCTGCTATTGAATGTTATGAATAAAAGCTGATTAAGAAAATAATGGTTTAAATGAAATACAAATTAAAGTACATTTATATGAAAATAACTAATAACTGAACCCTTGTGAAAAGTTGAATCCTGTTTTTGCTTGTAGAAGAGTAGTACTGTAATTTTTTGGATTGATTTATGAAATTAGTTGTGTCCTTCGCATGGAGAAATATGCATTTCTCATTATTTCACATTAGGAAAAATTTCAGCCCTCCAAAAGGCCGCAAGTTTGGCACCCACCCGGTGCAATTATGGAAAAAGATCAAAATCAAAAATTATTTTTTTATTTTTTTAATATTTTTTTATTTTTTAGAAATTGGATGCTGACATGGCACTAGTAGTGCCACATCAGGTTTTAATTTTAATTTTAATTTCTTTAATTTTTTTTATTCATTCTGAAATTGCACCAAAAGGGGTCCCGTATTTCAATTCTTTAGCGGCCTTCTGGAGGGTTGAAATTTTTCCTAATGAAACTTTTAAAGATTTTTTGGGATGTTTTTCAAATATTTGTACAATGGAGATCTTCAATAAAAGATATTCTAATAGTGTAAAAGGTACACATATGTTTCACCTCAAAAGACTATTTTTCCCATTCAAATTTGGTCCTTGAAAAATGACTTCAATTCAAATAAAAAAATTAATGATAAAAAAATCTTAAAAGGAGACTGTAATTTTAAGTTTTGATTTCAAGCTCTTAAAATAAAATTATTTTGAAAATCACTAAATTTCATTTTATAATGGATTTAAAGGAACTTCAATTATTTGTTTCCAATTTTATAGAGAAACATTGGTTGATGAAATGGTACATCAAATTGTATGGATACGATTTATGACTACATTTTTAATCCCTAAAGGATTTTGACTATGTTTTCACCAAAAACACTCCAAAACTGTCATTTCTAATACAAGTACCAAAATTTAGAAAAAGAACACATCTTTGGACACATGTAATCATTGGATTTTTGTAGTGCGCTGGTTTGAGAAGATGTTGAATTTTTTTAAAGTTTTCCACCGTATAGATTGTAAGATATTAGTGTTTGAATTGAGAAAAATCCTTTTTCTGGCCATGCAAAAAATCAAGCAGCTGCACTTCACAAGGTCACATTTGTATGAAAAAAATGTCCAAAATGGTGGTTACTTCTTGGATTCATTCTTCAAGGCAAGTTGGCTACATGCTTGAAAAATTTTCGATCATTTGAAATTGTACAACATATAGGAAACAAATAGTAAGTAGAAAGATGTAGATAATGATTCAAAATACTAAATTGTCAAGAATTTAATTATGGAACTGAAAAATGCCAATTCCAGTGGTTGAAATCTGGCCGACATAACTTTAGGAAGGAACACATGAATTCCACGAGTTATTAATTTATTATCGATACTATAAAATAGGCCCAATTTAGTGATTGACTTTGACTTGCAATAGTATGTTACCACTACTTTACAACCTCCTATCTATGGTATTGAAAATTCTTGTTTAACTCCAAACTGAACCCATAATATACCATTAGAAAGGTATTGCGGAGAACTTTCCTACAATATATCATAAGTTTAGTTTGAATAAAAAAAAACTCCACTTGTAGGACTCTGTCAAAGAATTGACAGCAGCACATTGTGAAAACCGGGACACTTGAGATTACTTTACAGCACGGCAATCCTACACCTTCACTTGTTTCTGCCGACTTTCCATAGAAGTGAGTTCAACAGGAACTATTTTGACATTTTGGTACAACTGAACCTCAGATAAGTTAAAACTATCTTTGTCCTTAAGTTTGCCGACTTTGCTAGCACATGGATAGCTACGCTTATTTTTTATTTTATTTTATTTTTTGACACAAGTAAGCTACCGTACGCCTATTTTAAGGGCTAAAATAACGTTTCTCTGTGTCGAAACATTAAAATAAAAACATCAATTGAGCTTGCAAAGCGCATTCGTTGTACAGTGCAGTGGACTATCGAACACTCCCCACCCTGAAGACGTACAGACTGACGTACAGACAACGTACAGACAACGTACAGACTGACGCTGAAACTTCGTTCGTCCATTGTCTCTCGTTTCTGTCAATAGAATAAAATGAAAACAAAGTTTTCAAACGAATGAAGTCGACCAGACGTTTTGGCAAGTTCTCCGAGTTGTCGTTCATCATATCATAAGGTGGAAACACCTAAACCATCAAAGTAATTCAGCATAGTTGAGGCACCTTTTTTTTCAGAATTTTTTTTTTTTGGTTTTAGCAATTGAAAATCATGAATTTTCAGAAAATTTAAATAGAAGTTTTGGATAAGACAAGTAATTTCTATGAGTTTTCAAAGTGGAACTCCCTAACATATTTTTTTTTCCCATTTTGCTCAAAAATCCCCCATGGCTCCCTAGGCCACTGAAACCATCACATAGCTTGATCCTAAAACCAAAATTTAGAGAAATCAACAAGCAAACCAATCACAATTAAATGTAGGAACAATTAATGACATTTTTGGGGACATGATTGAATGAAAGTCTATTTGTTAGAAGTGGATACATGCACAGTTTGGGGGGGGTTCACCTTAAGGTAAACCAACCTATAATATGCAAAAATGACTATTTTGCCTTATTTAAAATTATAAGTTGAAACTTTTCAATATTTTTTTTCTATATGAAGACAAATGTGAAAAATGGGGAGAACAATCAAAATTTTATTTTTTTGACAAAGTATGAATTTGTTATAAATTTTAAAGTGCATTGTTCAAGTGGCGCAAAAAAGTCTGTAGAATATACCTCAAACCAACAAAAAGTGCATCCATTATAGTCATCTTTCTCACTTAATGCAATCTCAATATTTCTTAATGTATCTATAATATTTTGTAACATGGCAATAACATGTAGGCCTACAAAAGTCACTTCTTGTAATGAATTTACTCTAATAAAGTGAAAGTTTCTATTGAAGTCGCTAATCCCTCCACCATCATCCGAGATGTTGCACAAATCCCATTTATGGAATTTTTTGTCATGGGTTGGTGCAAGACTCTAATGGATTATTCCCTAGGTGTCTATCATAGGTGGTTTGTCTGTCATAGATTGTGGCTTACCTTATTAGAGCAACAACCAAACTCAAAATTGAATAGTCAATCTCATTGTTCATCCTTCACCAACCAACTGATCCATTGCACATCTGTCTATATCAAAGTGTCATTTTTTGTCGACAAAGTCAAATCCACTACTCTTTCTATTTGTTTTGTAATTTTTTTTTCTCCTGCAAAAGACAAATTCAATTGGATCAAATGCAAGTCTCCTTCTTCTAACTTGCCTTCACTTCACTAAAGGAAACTACACCTAAAACTAGCCAAATACAATAGAACCTCCCTAACTCGTTCTTCTAAAAGCCGATAAACCTTTGTAAGCTAATATTGTCAAACTGGTCCTGGACTTGTCTCCAATACAAAGATTATGACTAAAAATGACCCTCTATAAACAGATAAACCTTTCTAAGTTAATCTTGTCAAACCGGTCCAAGACCTATCACTTTAGAGAGATTCTACTGTAAGCAATTGGTAGGGGACTAAGGTAGAAGCACCAGTTATTGACCACGCCCAATACCCAACTTGTAGGGTGCACTATTTCCAACTTTAGGTTGGAAATCACGTTTGGAGTGTGTTTTTGTGTCCTTTTCAAGGTTGGGACTAATATGGTTACGATACATGTCCCGAAATAGTGAGCATCCTTGATGATCGGAATTGGAAGATTCTAGCCATTATCTACTAGTGAAATGCACTTTTTGGCTCCCAAAATTCACTATAATTTCAATTTTGGGAATTAAATTCTGAAAATTTTGCCATCTCCATATTTCCTATCTTCCTACATGGAAAAATTTTCCACCACCTCATACTGCGCACAATCTGCTCCAAAACTCCTTAAATGATCGACTACTGGTGCTTCTACCTTATGCAATTTCTGCCGAGTTAAACTTACTTCCGTGGTCGGTGGGCAGTTAAAAATGATTTATATATATTAAACAAAGCTCGCGCCAGACTGGCAAACGAAAACGGCAAACGGGACTCCAGAGGCGGAGCCTGCCCTCCACAGGCGGAGCTTCGGGGATGTTTCTGAACCCTACTACTTGCGCGTCAATGAGAGTGATATACTCTCATGACTCTTCGCACTTGTCCACCATTCTCCTCAAGAAACCACGGACTGATTGTGCGACAGAGCGAGTACCGGCCTGAGAAAGACTTCCCAAGGCCAGACTGTTGGTCGCTGTCGTTGATCACGTCTTTGCGTGCGGTACGTCTTTCTGTTCCCTGTGTTGCAACCTATGCTCATTAGTTTTGCAAAACTTCACGGAGTGTTGATTACAGCCGGGATCGATCAGAGCAGATTGTTCAAATCTTTAAAGGAGTGTACCACTAGTGAGAAAACCAAGACATTCGACTTATTTTGTGGTCCTTCTGGAGGAGTTTTTCACTGTCGGTATAGGAATTGTCGACAGATCGGCATCACTTGAGTGGTTTGGAGAGTTCAATGCCGATCAATGCTCTATGGACACAATCATTACTAGCTGCACGATTGAAAATTTCAGCGTATTCACGACTGTCTATTTTTGTCGGTATTGGAGCTCTTGTTAATGTTACGAGGAGAGCTTCGTTTTTCATGGTGATAGAACGTATGCATCTGTGAGGTTTTTTGAATTGGTGAGACCCCAAGAGCTGGACTAACATCGTGACCGGCAGGGCTCGGGTGCGTGAAGTTCTGACGCTTGGACACTAACCCGTGCGCTTGTTTGTGCAGGTTTAGTGTTAGCAGCTGCGTTGGAGTACACATAGAGGTGCGTTACATGTGTTCTGAACGGTCAATTTCTGTGGAGACTATAAGTTGCAGTTAGTTCTTTGGTAAACGGCTTTGTCACTGAGGCGAGCATATAGCACCTACTTTTTGGGTATACAGAGTGTGTCGGCGCGGGTTTCAACGTTTGTAGTCGTTATTGTTGTGAACCCTATGGTGACACGACAAGGATGTATTTGTACGCAGCTTGTGATCGTGCGATACAGGAGGGAAAACCTCAAGTTTTGAAGAAAACAAACTGACATTGGAGAAAGATGATTGCCCTTGTGGGCAGCGGAGGCAGCATTACTTCCCTCATGGAAGAACCAGGGAATCAGAGTCTGCTAAAACTATGGAGGGTGAGAACCGTTCTAGCTCTTTTGTGGATTTGAATGAAATGTGCCGGTCAGTTGTAATCCCTAGTATTTATGTAGTAGAGTCTAAACGGTCCGGCCGTGGGAGCTGCACGGTGTCTCGTTCATCTGTTAGACCGGATGTAGGCTTTCTGGGGCTGACGAGCGCATTAACCATTGATCATGCCTTCATCTTAGTTTTTGTAGCTTTTCGTTTCAGATGCGTGTATGTTTAGGTATTCTGTTTGCTCTTTTTCTTTCTTATTAAGTTGTGCAAGCACTGAACTGAAGGTATGTCAATGTATTCTCCCATAGGAAAATGGACTAGGTTGAATAACCCTGAAGGTATATTTCAGTCAAGGTTACAGGGAATATAAAGGGTTTTTTTCTGTTCTCCGATTCTTGTTCAGTAAGAGTACGAACGTTTTTGAACATAATCTTTGTATGTGTACTTGCAGCTTTAGAAGAGAATTTGTAAAATCATAACCCTTTCCTGTAGCTTTATTTGTCATATGTCACGTTGAATTTGAAAAAGAGGAGGGTCCAGAGTCTTAATCCCATCTTACCTCACGTTCTCAAAGAGCAGTAGATCTGATGGTCCTGCACATCTAATCTGGAGGATTGGAGGAGAACAGAGTTATCCCGAGGGTTATGTCCAACAATACCGTCCTAGCTCTCCACCGCATATATATGTCTAGGATATAATCAAATCCAGCGCAGTCTAAGGCAATCGAAAACGCCACTAAATGCATGAAATATAACGGAAGATTCATCCCGTTTTCCAATAGGTTGTCGACCTAATTTCGTAGCATGGTTGTATAATCACGTCTACTGTTATGTTGTTCCTCATACAAAGCTTCTGCCACTCTTGGTTTCCTTCCCATGCAGCAACAAGTGACTCGCATCACCGTCGTTAATCGATTTGCGAGGAAGTACCGCGCGAAGAGCCTCCAGTGTTGTATAGCACCAGGCTTGACGGCTGCATCACCTGAGCAGTTAATCTCGAAAGTGAAGGTAAGGTTCTTCATTTCTGATCAGTTGCTGACTGGGACAACTTTAACCTTGTGAAAAGTCACATTTTCACATGTGAGTTTATGCGGTCTTGCGTATATCTTTGCCAGCAAGTGAATCTTTGTAATTTTTACAGTATAAATTTTTCGATTTATAGCTAGTATCTCATTTTTGCAGGATCTGCTTGAGAAAAGTAGCACTTCGGAGGGTTCGAAAACAAGAAATCTCTCTACAGGTAGGCTCTTCTTGACAATAGGAACAGGAGGGACAGCCATCGGGGATTCTATCATTGATAGTATCAGAATGAAACTTTAAGAATTTTTGTAAGAATTTCGCTGAATTTCGCTGATAAGTCTAATTTTTGTTTAGTTCTACCTATCATTTTCACTTCGAACCTCATGCTAGCGCTTGTTTCTTTCTGATAATTGAGAAGCGCTCAATTCAGGAGCTCTTTTCAGTCCAAATACTCCTGTTCAAGATGCGCCCAAACAAAAGCTCAAGCTTGGGACCTCGGAGAAGAAGAATCATGGAGAGGTGAGTTTACGGTATCAAGGACCGATCCAATGTTGCTGATATTGTGGGATGTCTCACTCTTTAATCCAGTAGTTCAGTGGACGTATAATCTGAAAATGTTGGTAATGAAGCTTCAAGCGAATATATTCTGAACTGTGTATTTGTCTGTAATATTTCAGGGATTTTTCTTTAAGATGGGCGACGTTCTCAAAGATCATCGTGCATTGTCCACTATCCAACTCGTGCTGACCTTGCTCGCCTTCAAGGTAATTGGCGTTGATCAGAATCGAAAAAACATGATCTTGGTTCACTAATTTGAGTAATTACATATCAAGTTATATCCTGCATTAATTACTTACGTGATGTTATTTGGACCATAGGTGAGTCGGGCCTTCACTGACGTGGATATTATGCGTGCAATGTGCAGATACTTGAGGAAGCTGATCTTCTTGACGAGGCCATTGGTGGGCTGATTATCGTAACTGTGATTGCCCTTGATTCAAGACAGGAAGGCAAGTGCATACCTGTCCTTGCCCACTTCTTTATGAACATATAGGTTATAGTTAGGTTTTAGCCGGTTTCTATGGGTGAACATAGCTATATATTGCGTAAAGTACACATTCAAATACTTTATAAGATATGACATACAATTAGCGCACACAATTAGTACTCTCTCTTTGCACTAACCATTACTTCGTAACGTGACCTCAGGTACTACGGCTACGTACAATCCTGTTGGGCGGACTGACAGTCTTAAAGGACTGGTAAAATCTGAACCACTGAATGTATATATTAGCTTCGTATGTGTCTTTGTCCACGGTTCTCAGTTTTGATTGAATTTCAGGAGTCTAAGTATTTTTTTGATCTCGAGCATTGCATATATTTGTGCTTCGTTCTGTTTTAGCAGGATATGTTGACCCTCTTGTCAGCATCCTGACCGACCGTTCTGTTGTTGACAGCTTCTCTTACTCTACTTGAGTACTTTCGTGGAGAGTGGTGTCAATGCTCTGGACGACAGTGAGGACGGGTGGGTACTGCACACTGGCTTCTACATTGTACATAAACTCTGATTTCTTATCGAGCTGTTCACGCTGATATTGAATTTAATTCTAATTTTCCGCCTGCGTATGAATCTTACTAGCTGCTGATATTTTCCCTATATGGCAAGGTTCAAGAACTCACGTGTTCTTTAAATCAATTTTACTGGGTTAGTATGTCTGAAATTCTGACATTCCTATACGATGCAGCAAGCGGGAACGTCCGAACGAGCGGGTGGACCTGCCTTATAATGTTCAGGTACAATTATCACCACTGTTTCTTTCATAGGTGAATTTGGTGAAAAATTCTCTGGTGGTTTTTCATTGTTGATAGCAGATCATTCAAATCGTACGTACAGTGTTCTAAACTATTTTTTCTGCATTCTACAGCTAGCGGCATGGACAATTGTGGCTGGGATTTTCATAATTGCAGTTATTGCTAGAAGAACCAATCGTCGGCCCTTAGTCTCAGCCACTGCCGCAGCTCCCCTCGCACTCCCTCCACCTGCCGCTGCTCCTCCTGCATTGGCAGCGGCTGTAGCAGCTCCTCCAGCAGTTCCACCACCACCAGTTCCACCACCACCAGTTCCAGCACCAGCAATTCCAGCACCAGCAATTCCACCACCAGCAATTCCACCACCAGCAATTCCACCACCAGCAATTCCACCACCAGCAATTCCACCACCAGCAATTCCAATTGGTGCCGCAACTGCCCCTGTAGTTCCTTTTCTTGCCGCTGCTGCTTAAAATGAACTCCTGAAGATCACTCACACTTTGGTTGCTAGGGTGCGATAATAAAGACTTCTGAGTGCAATCCAAAGAGAGAAAGGTGACAATGAATTGAACGTTGTATAAACAAAATATGTCTAATCATCACTCTTCTTTTATTTGTGCATCAAAGTCGAAAGTTTGCTGCTCATGTATTGCGCTTTAATTACTTGTGCTTGTTTTCAGCCACACTTGTAATATTTGCCATTATTATTATTATGTAATTGAGAATGTTACAAGCAGTTCAGTTGGTGCTGTAGAATTAACTGTATTAACACTTGCCTGCGGTGGGTGTCTGCAGGATTTATTAACGTCAATCATGTTTTTGAGGACAATCCCGCTGCCGCTAGAATAAGCGACCCAGATTTTTATATCCGTCCTCCTGTATAGATTTGGATCGATTTGGACCGGTGTACAGGGGACTTCAATGACATGTTAACCCTGAAGTCGTCCATCGGAACTCTTAGGTCCGACTCAAGAGCTCAAAATTGTGGACATTCAACTGGACAAAGCTCTAAAAAAGGAGGATGGTATTGATTTATATTTCAGGGCAATTGGCTGTGAAAGCGCTAATGTTGTGAATTTAGGTCAGTTTAAGGAAATTGGCAACTCGCGTGGGTAGGGTTTCCTAGAGCCTCGTCTAGGCCGGTCGGGGCTATAGATCTATAACTAGTACTTCCGTATCCTTATGTTTTATGACTGCAATGCACCATGTGGGAACTGCAAGTGTTTATTCACTACCCTTAACCTGGAAGGACGCTTGAGAACGTATTGTCCTTTGGTTAGTAAACCAGGCTCTTTGCATATTGAAAAATGGATTATTTTTATCTGATCTTGTTGTGTGCAACTTTGTTGATGGTATAGTCACAAGAGCGAGTTAAGTTCAAGACATTTTAGTTGTTTTTTGATTTTATATGGGGTAAGTTATCAAAATAATGGTTCACTATCCAATGTATTTGAATATTTTGAATTTTCTCTCCCCTAAGAACTTGATTTGGACATTCAAAATGATTTCTTTTTTAGTAGATCTATAATAATAAGATGAAGCTTTTGAAGTGTAGTTTCTACTCCACTTGGAAATTTTTGAAAAGTTCTTTAAAATAAGCATTTTAGTGAAATTTAAAATTGAAGATTTATAACCATGTTTCTATATATGGAGTGACAGAAATTTTCTTTATATCACATTGTTCTATAGTACAATATACTTCTATTCTGAAAATTTTAGATTTTTTGAATATGATTGGTATTGGAAATAAATTTCCTTCTTTTTTTCTTCAAGAATTTATGGTAATTTGAAAATTTTCACAAAAAAAATTCTTTTCAAATTTGAAAATTTTATGACAAATATTGGATATTTGATTTCATCTCTAAAAAATAAAACCAAAAAAATACATTTATAAATAATAAAGAAATAGAAGATACAGAATGAGAGACTTTTAAGTTTGACTACATAGTCATAGATTCCCCATAACAACACCGTGGACCAGATTAGTTCGATGGATGACAAAAAATCCTTCCATGTAAGACATAAAATTTGAAACGACTTGTATTAAGTTCCTGATCTATTTCTCTTTCTTTGAAAAATGAGCTAAAAATATTCCCATCCAAGGGACCACATGAAAAAGGCAAATCAGCCCTTAAATGGTCAGTTTCAGAGTTCCTACCTTAGTGTCTTATGGTTATTCCGAATAGTATGACTAAGTGTCCAATAGATGACCTCACTTGAGTGTAGGATGGAAAAAAACATTTTTTCATCTTTTTTTTTTGGAAGTTGCTTGAGTACATTTTCAGTGAATATTATTGAAAATTCCCTCATCGTAATATTATTGATTTTTCTAAAGAAGAAGATGCTTGGCCCATGGATCACTTCAATAGTGTATTTTGGCCATTTCTTGCTATTTACTCTTGATTTGAAGTGTAACCATAAAAATGATATTTTTTGAATTTGAATCCAACTAATGAAATGAAGCTTATCCAGTGCAGTTTCTACTCCAATTGGAAATTTTGAAAAATTTATAAATCTTATTATTTTAAAGCAATATAAACTTTGGACCTATAACCATGGTTTGTTGATTTTTTTAATTTTGGAGTGACACGGTAACTTTTGTCTATATCTTGAATTTCTACACCATAATATACATCCATGGTGAAAATTTTAGATTTTTCAAATGTATTTTGTATTTAATATGAATTTTCTTCATTTTTTCTAAAACAAATCAAGATCATTTCAAAGGTTCTCCAAAAGAATTGAAAATTTTATAACATCTCTAAAAAATAAATAAATAAATTTTCATTCATATCTAGTTCCAACATGGCAACAAACAAAGTGATAGACATTGAGGCTTGAAATTAATGATCATGGGCCAGTCCTTCTAGGTAATTGTCTAGGTGCGAATTTGATTTTGGTAATTTTACTGGTGGTCTGTCCGGTTTGTAGCCAACCAACTGCTTGTTAGAATTGATTTATCTCAATTGAAGTATTATTTGAAATATTTTGTGAAATATTTTCCATTTTTTATTGGAAAAAAATTAGACAATAGAAATTCACCCAAAAATTTCAAATAGGATGAGGTTACCACATTTGGATGAATAGACATGCCTTTGGATCTACTATTACTTCTTCACCTTCAATCTACAAGTTTAAAATCATAGCTTTCATCACTTCAGTTAATCCTTTAGTGATTGATCAACCACATTTTGGTCAATTTATGGACTCTATGCTTGTTGTAGGTCAAAATACACCTAATTTGTAAAAATCCAAAGAAGAACGGAGTTAGAGCATCTTTAGAAGCTCACTTTAAACCAAATTGTTTGGCAAGGCATGCAATGCTGTAGGAGCTATGCTAGTTTGAATGTGTTTGTGTTGGCCAAAGAAATGTACAAATAAGCTTCAAACTAGGCAAATTTTTATCAAAATACACAAGCCATGAAGGCAACAATGTTGCTTGGCAAGCCCACCACCGTCTAATCCATGAAATCCAAAGATGTAAATCGATTAGCTAAGGTAGGAGGGCCAAAAACTACCCATCTAAGAGTTAAAACTTGAGTTTTGGGGAGCTAAAAAATTTCGAATTATATTTCATTAAAATTTCCTTGAAAAACAAGTAGAAATTGGCATCTAATCCAAGTTATTTCATATTTTTGGAACTTTATGGAATTAGTTATGAAGTTTTGAAGTTGAAACGGCAAAGGTTTAAAAACCATGAAATGTACATTTTTTGTACATTCTTGTGAAGATGGAAAACCAACATGTACAAACAATGTATATTTGAGGAGTGGAATGTTTTAGAGTGTGAGAGAATTTTGAACCCCCTACTTTAAAGACACTTTTTGCTTAATTGTAGTAGATTCAGTTCTCACTTCAATCTTTGAGCCATTCTCATGTCTAAATGAAAGCTTTGATCACCTTCATTCTTGTGGCAATACATTGCCAAGGTCTTGTATCCTCAATTTCTATGGTCGGATCATATTTATATGGCTCAAAGCTCATCCCAAAATAACTTTAAAAAAATATATATTGAAAGATGACTTGTCCCCCAAATCAACCACGGTCACTAAAGGGTTAAGATTGCAAGTTCTAGTGTTCTGAATATTTGAAAATCAACTCTCTGATGTATGGTGCAAATAAGATGAGTGCTATTGGTAAATCAGCCAAATGCTTGGATGAATCTCAAAAGTGCTCAAGATATCTTTATAATGTGAGGCTTTTGAGTCCACAAAAGACTATCTTGTTAGAATTAGCATGGCCCAAAGTAATTGCACTGAAAAGTTTAGTGCACAAGCCCCTGGTTAAGTGAACATCAAATTGTGGTTCCAACCAATCAAAATCCATATGTTTTTCTTTAATGCTTTTCACTTTGAAAGGCTTGATGTCTGCTTTCAACAACAGGTTTGTAACTCACTATTTAATTCAATCACTCATTCTTGCACGACTGTAGTAGTAAAATCTTTCACTAATATTTACATTACTTGAACCTGCAAGTAACACTAAAATGAGATTTTCACAATATCCAAGGCAAGCTAGAGTTTTAAAAAAATGCTTATTAAATCATTCCACATTGAAATTACTGTAAATTATTACAGAAAATGAGAGCAAAATGTTAATCATTTTATTTTGACTCCAATCAAAAGTTCGAGACATAAGAAGTAGCCATGTTTGATGCAGCAACACAGTATAACCTCTCTAAAGTAATATCCTCTTTAAGGTAATATTGTTTTCCCTGGTCCTGGTCTGGATCGCATACAAAGGTTCAATGATCCTTCCAAATGTTATAACCTCTCTAAAGCAATACAATCAACCCAATCTCGGACCTATTATTTTAGAGAGATTTGACTATTAATAGTTGAATTTCATGTAATAATTCCAAAATAGGAAGACAATAGAGCTTGCCCAAATTCTCAAAAATTCCAAAGTAGACTCCGTAACCCCTATAGTTCCGTAACTATGTTTTCATCAAAAACATTCAAAAATTGCCATTTTTAAAACAAGTACCAAATTTTGAAAACAAAGTTTCTTTGACATTTGTAACAATAGGATCTTGTAGTATAGTGACTTGAGAACATAGGGTAAAAATTTCAGAAATTTCCACCGTGTGGATTGCAAGATATAAGCATTCAAATTCACTAAAATCATTTTGTGGGCCCTGCAAAAAACAGGAGACTTCACTTCACAAGCTCACTTTTCAATGAAAAAATGTCCCAAATGGTGGTGTTTCTTTGGAATTTTTTCCCTACACAAGTTGGCCACATGCTTGAAATTTTTCACATCATTTGAAATTGTACAAGATAGAGGAAAAAGATAGTTAGTAGAAAGAAGTAGATAATGAATCAAAATACTAAAATGTTAAGAATTCAATTTTGGAATTAAAAAAATGCCAATCCCAATGGTTGCAATGTTGTAATAAACAACCTACATCCTACAATTTTATGTTTTTCAAAAATCATTGAAAATTGAAATAGATAAAGGACTTCAAAGTTTATTTTAGAGTAGAAAAATTATAATTGCTCGCAAACTAAAAACCCTCATAACTTTTTACTCATTGATCAAAATGGAATTATTGAAAGCTTTCCATGTATATATAACTCTAGAAATCCAATTTCAAATTTTTTTTTCTAAAAAAAGTGATTTTTTTTTATCTGCCCGAGTTGCCTGAGCTGAGAAACAAACTACATATCATGCAATAACTTTTTAACCATGTAGTCAAAAGTTGTGAAAATTGTTGGGCTTTAAAATGATTTCTTGTATATACCCTCTATTAAAATTTGGGCCCAAAATATGGAAATCTCTAGTCACATGTACTTGCCCAAAATTACTATATTGCCAAGAAACGCATGTTGGTCCTTAAGGGGTTTAATCCCTTTGGGGTTGATAATATGAAAATTTCATCAATATCATAATGATTTCAAACCAGAAAATCCTACCAGATTCCTTCAACATAAGCACCAGCTATCATGAAGGCAATAGGCTAGTTAGTAGAGGAAGAGAAGCTGTCAACAAACACGAAGCCTAGTCAGGAAGCAGATCAAGGACACCGCAACATGGATACGCAATTTACATACTGCATAGGCAACAAAGTACAAATCTTTGATATTGTTGTGAATATGTTGAGAGTATAAAACGAAACAAATTTGTAAAACATAAGAACAACAAAATACACACAAGAGAATACCATCCTTCATTGGGGTGTGAAGTATATACAAGGAGAATAGGAGAGAGACAATGAATAGTTGTCTCCTCCTATTCGTCAAAGAAGATTTCCCCTAATCCTAGTGACAAGTGTCACTCACCATATTGTGGTGAGCGTTCACACTACATTTCTTAACACTCCTCCTCGCTCAACATAATAGTAGTAAAATAAAATTTTAATATGATGTATTTGATGAAGTTTATATAATCAATTAAAAGTCGGTCCCTGATGCCAAGTCGTGGACTTGGTCGGCTGGTTTTATACGTTGGTGGTCAACCGATTGGTCCGAGGTTCGATACTCATCGGCCTCGTCGATTGATTCGGGGAACCCACGGCTTGGCATTGCTAGTGAGGCAGGAATAAGCAGTCGACCCGCTACCCTATCCCTGAGCTGTGATGTGACAAGATGCAGGGCCCCCCAAGATGGTTAACAAGCTCCAGCATTGGTTCCAAAAATCGTGGTTCTCACCACGACCCCACCTTTTTCAATATAATATCCGTATGTTTATGGATGCTGCCTCATTAAAACCTTATCTGGGAAAACCTTGATTATGACCAAGGAAAAAAAAACCATAGATGAAAGAAAAAGAGTACAGCACCTTTATCAATTCATTCTCATAGCAAAACTCAATGGGAAAATCTATAAAAAAGATATCAAAAGGTTTACATGCTTATTGATTGTCTTGCTCCAAAATACTAAGTCGCCTCATGCCAATGCCATGAATGAGTCGGCGATGAATAGATAATGGAAGAGCCTTGGTGAAGAGATCAACAAGATTATCAATTGATGAAACTTTCCTGACTTCAAGTGCTTTATTAGTAATCAAGTCGTGTGTAAAACTAAAATACTTTGGATCAATATGTTTTGTTCGATCACCTTAACAAATCCTATTTGCATTTGTGCAACACAAGCACTGTTGTCTTCATATAAGATAGTTGGAGAATCATCATGTGATAATCCACAGTTTGTTTGAATAAAATTATCAATTGACCGTAGCCAAATGCATTCCCGAGATGTTTTATGCAAAGCAATAATTTCTGCATGATTAGATGATGTTGCAGTAACTATTTGCTTCATTGATTTCCAAGAAACTGCAGCTCCATGTCGTAAGAAAACATAACCTGTTTGAGATTTGGATGTTGTCGGATCAGACCTATATCCAGCATCAGCATATCCAACCAGTTTTGGATCTGTAGATCGACTGTAATGTAGTCTCAAATCTTCAATTCCTTTCAAGTAACGAAAAAGATGTTTGATACCATTCCAATGTCGAAGTGTCGGTTTAGAACTATGTCTTGCAAGGATACTAACTGCAAATGCAATGTCAGGTCTTGTAGACGTAGCCAAATATAAGACTGCTCCGACCGCTGCAAGATATGGATATTGTTCACTCAATGGTTGCTCCTCCTCCTCGCAAGGGCGATAAGGATCATCATCTTTACCACTACGACCAATCGTAGGTGTAGATAGAGGATAAGCATCAATCATGTTGAATCGTTTGAGAATACGGTTGATATAAGTGGTTTGAGAAAGAAAGATGCTGCCATCTTTCATATGTAAAACCTGTAAACCAATGCAAAAAATAGTTTTGCCAAGTAGTTTCATTTCAAACTCAAAAATAAGCAACTGAGTAGCTACAACACATGCAGATTTGATGCCCACAAGGTTCAAATCATCAACATAGACGGCGATAATAACAAATCCATCTTTGTCTCTTTTAATAAAGAGACATGGAAATAATGCATCATTTATAAAATGATGCTCAAGAAGAAATTTATGTCGCAGTCGTTGATACCACATACGTCCAGATTGTTTGAGACCATACAATGCACGTTGTAATTTAACGCCACGATATTTGCCTGAGGTAGTTGAATGTGGGCTAGTGGTTTCAAGATCAGGAGGTACTTTCATATAAATATTAGCATGTAAAGAGCCATATAGATAGGCTGTCACTACATCCATAAGTTGCATATCAAGAATAGCATGAATTGCCATTCCAAGAAGATACCGAAATGTAATTGAATCCATAACTGGGGAATATGTGATATCATAATCAATACCAAATTTTTGAGTAAAACCTTGAGCAACCAAACGGACTTTGTATCGAATAATGTGTCCTTTATCATTACGTTTGCGAACGAATACCAGCTTGTATCCAAGAGGGCGAGTAGTGAGATTGTCTACAATAGGACCAAACATTTGTCTTTTATTTAAAGAAGCGTACTCCTCCTCAATAGCAGCTTTCCACTTTGGCCAATCAGAGCAACGCATTGCTTCGTCAATTGTACGAGGTTCAAGATCATCTTTCTCGGAAGAGAAATTTTGTGCAATCATACAAATGAAGGAGTCATTGATGTCCATATTTGCCCTATTCCATACATCTCCTGTACCGCAGTACATCACAGATAATTCTGTATTCAAATTAGGCTTTTCTTGCTCTTGAACAGAAATATTGCCTTGAGATGTTGATGGATAATTGTTTGCTGTAAGCAAAGAAGGATTAACAACATCCAGAAGAAGTTTGCGTTTTCGTGGTTGTTTATCCGGTTCGCGAGTTCGTTTGCCTGTCAATTGAGGAGCTGTAGTTATTGTAATATCTGGTACAATGATTCGAGCGGGAAGATTATGAGCTTCATTCAACGAATTTCGAGTAATCCGCGTCGCATCATGAAATCCATCAGGTGTTTGATTGGCAATCTTTTGCAAATGCAAAATCTTTGAAACTTCAATTTCAGCCATAGATGTTATTGGGTCTGGATTTGATGTAAATGTCTGAGGTGCTTGAAAAATGACGCTAGTGGAAGTTCCTTGAGAAGATGCTCCTCTTTTAAAAGATGGAAATATGTCTTCTTCAAATCAACAGTTAGCAAATCGAGCACGGAGTAATGTACCAGTTGATGGAGTAATGTAACGAATTCTGCTTGGAGAATCAAAGTCGACATAAATCCCTTCTTGTCGATGATTGCCAATGGTGTGGCGTTGAGATTCCGGAACATGAATCCATACACGACAGCCAAATATTCGTAAATGGGATACGTTGGGGATGCGTCCCGAGAGCAATTCTTGTGAAGAAGCAATCTCCATAGAAGAAGGACAAAGGCGAATTAGGTTTGCAGCATGTAAAACTGCATGTCCCCACATATATGTGGGCAATTTTGCATGAAGAAGCAATGGCCTTGTGATGAGCTGAATCCGTTTAATAAATGACTCTGCTAAGCCATTTTGAGCATGTTCATATGGAACAGAATATGTCAACTCAATTCCCGTAGCAGTGCAATAGTCTTCAAAAGATCTTGACCAAAATTCTTGAGCATTATCCATTCGTAATGTTTTGATTGGATAATCGGGAAAATGAGCTTTAAAACGGATAAGCATAGAAAGTAAATTAGCAAAAGCTAAATTTCGAGAAGATAATAGAGATACACGTGATTGTTTGCCTGATGCATCAATCAAAACCAAAAAATATCGAAATGGTCCAGACATTGGAGATATTGGACCACAAATATCACCTTGAAGTCTGGACAACATTGGTGGCAATTCATGGGGAAGGTTCCATGAAAATGGTCTGGCAATTAATTTGCCTTGTACACATGCATGACAGATTGTCATAGAATTGACATCTGCTAGTTGCAAATTATGCCCAACAATGCATGGAAGAATTCTGCGAAATAAAGTAGAGCCTGGATTGCCCAATCTTCCATGCCAAAGAGAAGTTTGATTATCTTTAGAAGATACAACAAAACTAGAAATAATATGTGGCCGGATTGGAATCCGGTACAAGCCATTTGCCGCAGCAAAGGCTGTTTCCACAACTTTATTATTCTGTACAAAGTCCAGAGCCTCTCGCCTATCTACAATTTTAGTCGAGAGGTGAAAACCATTGGTGCGCACATCTCGATAGCTGATCAGGCTCCGAGGCGCAGAGAGAGAATACATGGCACGCGTGTATGTAATGGTGGTGCCCTTAGGCAAAATCACCTTTGCTGATCCCTCCTGGAAACGAAACACATTCGATCCAGCCATGGTCATTAAATTTCTGGTTTGCTAATTTGATAAATTATGAGCATCAAAAAATTGCTTATTCCACAGAATTGAATGAGTAGTTGCAGAGTCAAGGAGCGCATCACAAGACTCACCAGTAGAGGTATCCTCAGCAATATAGGTTTCTCTATCGTGATCGTCATATGGATCCATAGTCGCATCCATGGTGTGGGCTTCGCGACCTTGAGCTCGAAGTTTCTTGTTTTCTTGAAACATTTTGACAAAGTAGTCTGATATTTGGCATGTATTTGCTAAATGTCCTACTCTGCCACATTTGTGACAAGAACGTGTCTCTGATTGACGCTTACCGTGATTATTAGTAGAGGAAGTGGTACTTTTCCTCTGGCCATGTTAATTGTCACGGTTGTAGCTACCGATTTGTCTATGACGTGGTTTAAAGTGATGTTTTTGCGGTTTAGGTTTCATAGTCGAAACCTTGACAACATGAGACTCTGGAACCGTTGTTCCTAGAGGATGGGCCTCTGCATTTCGCAAGAGGATCTCGTTTTGCTTTTCAGCAAGGAGTAATAAAGACATAAGATCTGAGTGATTCTCAAATTTCATGTTTCTATACTGTTGGGCTAGTATAGCAGAAACAGGTGGAAATGTTGAGAGTGTTTTCTCAATCATTTCAGGTTCGGTTATAGTCTGACCACATAACCGTAGTTGTGACACAATGCGATACAATTCATTGTTAAAAGCAACAAATGTTGGGAAGTCCAACACGCGTAAATGAGTCCAGTCATGTAATGCTCTAGGAAGAAAAATAGTTTTCTGATGATCAAAACGGGATTTGAGCTTTTTCCAAAGCTCATTGGGTTTGTCTATTTCTAAATACTGATGTTGTAGTGAAGGAATAAGGTGGCGGCGAAGTAACAATAAAGTTTTCCAAGAAATAGCAGGAGAAACAGTATCACTTACAATAGAGTCTCCGTCAAATATAATACAGTCTGATAATTGCTCCGCATAAATGTGAGCTTTGGCAGTTTTGGCCCATAGAAGGTAATTACTTCCATCAGCAACCAACGGTGGAAATAGAAGTGGTTGAAGTCGTGGTGCCTCGGTAGCAATAGCAGAGAGTGGAACAGTAGTAGATGTAGCAACGGAAGAAGTGGAAGTAGTCATGATGTAAAAGGAAAAGAAAGAGAAATGAAAATATTTTTCAAAGAAAATAAAAAAATCTGGAAGAAATTAGGATTTTGGAGAAATTAGGGTTTTGGAAAAAATTAGGGTTTTGGAAAAAATTAGGGTTTTGAAAAAGTAGGAATTAAAGATAAAGAGAAAACCTAAGATAAAGATAAAGATAAAATCAAAATAAAGATGAAAATTAAAATTAAATTTAAAGGTTAAAGATAAAATTAAAATAAAAGTAAAAAGTAAAAAGTAAAGGTAAAAATAAAAATAAAGATAAAGAAAATATAGATAAAGAAATAAGTGGAGATAAAGATAAAGATAAATGAATACAAAGTTTATTTATATAAAACTAAAAATGAAAGGTCAAATAAATGTATAAATTAAATCAAAACAAAACAACAATTAGAACTTTGAAAACGAGGGTTTGAAAGGTCGAAGAAGAACCTTGAAGGGAAAATTGCAATGATAGTATAGAAGAACATGGAGATAGAAGGGCAACTTCAAGAGAAGCAGAAAAGAAAGAAAGGAAAAAAAAATGGTTCAAAAGGGAAGGCCAGGAGAGAGGGCCAGGCAGGGGTGTCTGCGAAGCAGAGGGGGAGGGGTGGCTGGGAGGAGCGGTGGCAGGGGGAGCAGAAGGGGAGGGTGGCTGGCGGAGAGGGGGAGGGTGGCAGGCGCAGAGGCGGAGGGTGGTAGGCGCAGAGGCGGAGGTAGCAGGCGCAGAGGCGGAGGGGTGGAGAGGGGAAGGGGGGTGCGCAGGCCGGGAAGCGGAGGTGGGAGGAGCAAGCCGGGAAGAGGGCAGGCCACGGGAGGAGAGTTGCACAGAGAGTGAAGAGAGAACAACAGAGGGAGAAAAAAAATTGGGGAGGTGCAAGCCTCCTCTTCAAATTAAAATCTAAATCGGAATCTTGCAAGAAACTCAAAAATGAAGGACAAAGAGCGTGCTGATAACGTGTTGAGAGTATAAAATGAAACAAATTTGTAAAACATAAGAACAACAAAATACACACAAGAGAATACCATCCTTCATTGGGGTGTGAAGTATATACAAGGAGAGTAGGAGAGAGACAATGAATAGTTGTCTCCTCCTATTCGTCAAAGAAGATTTCCCCTAATCCTAGTGACAAGTGTCACTCACCATATTGTGGTGAGCGTTCACACTACATTTCTTAACAAAATGAAAGGCAATGCAAGCAGTAAGCTTAGGGCCTCTTCACACTATGACCGTCCAAGTCGAGAGGCCGTGGGACTCTGCAATATGATTGGTAGAAACGACGGACTCTCAACTTGGATGGCCATAGTGTAAAGAGGCCCTTAGTGGAAACATGGGCTTGCGAGACCATGGAACACAAGGGAGTTTTAAAAGTTTATCATTTGATGGAAACAAAACAGAGTTCACCATGTAGCAGGTGGTAATTGAGATGATAAATTCTGTTTAATCCTTAAAGGACAAAGGCCTTTTTTCTGCCAAAAAACACTCAACTACCATTTCTATAGCAAAGAGTAAAAAATTTGAAAATTGTTTTGTTTGCACATCTAACCATAGGATCTTACACATAACTAGTATGAGAATGAGTGGAAAAAATGTCAAAATTTTTGACCGCACAAATTGAAAGATATCTGCATTTAACCCTTAAAAGACCAACATGCGTTTTTTGGATACATATAAATTTTGGGCAGGTACATGTGACTAGATATTTCTATATTTTTGGTCCAAATTTCAATAGAGGTGGGGACAAGGAATATCTTTCATATGCACTAAATTTCATGACACTTGAAAATATGAGTAAAAAAGTTATGGCCTAATATGTTACTTTTTTTTGTAACTGGGCAGTCTAGACAGATCGGAAAAAAATACTTTTTTTGAAAACAAAAATTTGAAATTGGTTTTCTAGAATTATATATACGTGGAAAGCTTTGAATAATTCCATTTTGATCAATAGGTCAAATGTTATGAGGATTTTTGTTTGCAGGCAGTTATGGATTCTCTATTCTAAAATAAACTTTGAAGTCCTTTATTTTATTCAATTTTCAATATTTTAGAAATAAAATAAAATCATAGGATGTATATTGGCCATTACAATGTCACAAGCTTTTCAATTCCATAACTAAATTTTTAACAAAATAGTTATGGGATTGGCATTTTTCAATTCCATAACTAAATTCTTAACAAAATAGTATTTTGAATTATTCTCTACTACTATCTACTTACTATATTTTTTCTGTATGCTGTTTAATTCCAAATGATGTGAAATTTTTCAAGCATGTAGCCAACTTGCCTTGAGTAATGATTTCAAAGGGTTACCACCATTTTGGACATTTTTCCATACAAAAGTGAGCTTGTGAAGTGCAGCTCTCTGGTTTTTCGCATAGACAAAAAAAGGATTTTTGTTAAGTTAAAAGTTAGTATCTTACAATCCTCAAGGTGAAAATTTTTGAAATTTTTTCCACATTTTTTCAAACCAGTGTAGTACAAGGCACTATGGTTTTATGTGTCAAAAAAAATTTCAAAAAAAATAAATTGGTACTTGTTCTAAAAAGGTAGGTTTTGAGCGTTTTTGGTGAAAACATAGTCATGGAACTTTAGGGGTTAAAGTGAAAAAACCAAGTTTTTCAGTATATTGCCGAATTAGATTATTTAACTTTGAAACTTTTTAACTTGTATTTTTTGTTACTACAAAGTTTTGAGCTTTAAACCTTTATGGTGGAGAATTGAGTTGAGAATTTAGGAAGAAAAAACTTCATCAAAACTTAACTTTCACACTTTAAAAATTGTTAAATAGAAATAGGTACAAGATAGAAGGCAAATCTAAATTGTAAGTATATCTAAAATGGATTTAAAATGCACTAATCCTAATGCTGAGTTCATTCTAGCAAGCAAACTGAACCATGTGGAACTTATTTTTTTTTTAAATAAAAATAAATCCTAGAAGCTATTTATTTCAAGAAGATGCTCTAATTTCCCAAGAAACAAGATTGTCCATAACTTTCTCATAACAAAACCAAATAGAATGAATTAAAACTTTCCATCTAAAGAAAAATATAATCTATGAGGAAAAAAAAATTCATTTAAATTTTTGAATTTTTTTTTTTGCTGCGTCGTCTTCCTCTGCCCCGCCCCCCCCCCCCCCCCCCCCTCCTCCTTTCTATTGTTTTGAGTATAACTTTTGTTCCTAGATACCAAGTGAAAAAAAATTATATTCCCATGAAGCTAATCAATTTTTGTATCTTCAAAAAAGATTTCAAAATATCAAGACAAAATTCTAGCCCGTAGGTATTGCCCAAAATTCTCAATTGTCCCCCAAAGGAACAATGGTCCTTTAGGGGTTAATTTTCTCCATAGTAAACTTGTAAAATTTCCTTGTGCAAATTAAATGACTCCAAGAAGACCCATTGCCATGACCAAGTAGATTAGTTGTCCATCTTCTTGTGAGCATTCCCCACTCTACAAAGATCATGTTTCTACTAATGAAAGTCCATCTGAAAACTGAAGAGTTGTACATGAAAAGCTAGAATGCATGTAGTCAAGAAGATATCATGTTCAAATTTAATTATGCTAATTACACAATCCTGCAGTACCAAGATTGTCACGTACTAAAAGGTATATTTCATAATCCTACACAATTTTGTGAGCAGAGTCTTGAAGTGCTGCCTCAACACCCTTTGAAAATAAATCATCTTGGTGAAACTTGCTAAGAACCATAGTAATTGAAGAAAACAAGGGCTAATCCTTCACAGATCATCATAGGCATTCATACATACTTTCTATGCTGAATGTTAGACTATCAATTTTGTGGGTAAGGCAGTTCCTGCCTCTTTGGAGCCCATTGCATGCCTCTTTGGAGCCCATTGTGATAAGCATGTTGTTTTTGGTGAAAAACAGAACTGAAAAAACACAAGAGGTCACGTGTCATTTTCCCATTTATATCAAGGCTCTTAAAAAACATCTTGAAGGGATACACAAGTCACTTCCCTGCTGGTTGTGCAACTTTCACCTTCGAAAATTGCAAAGTACATGTTCAAAATTTCCATTATAAAAATCCATGAGCGTTTCAAAGCTAAAATCTCAACATCTTTAATCCTAAACCCTAATCTCCTTTGGGTACATTGTCACAACTTAAATTCTTGAATTCTCGTTTGCACTGCAGCTCCTACCCTTGTGCCTTGGCCGCCGTGATGCTGGGATGATCTTAGCACCCTGAAGCTCCCTCCTGTAGCATTGTTTGTCGTAATGTCTGCATGCAAATGCGTACAATGTGAGTTCCCTAACATGATCTTCTGAACCCCAAAATAAACGTCAATTACTTCATTCGTAAGCACACAATAGAATGAGACGAAATTTCCAAAAGTACCACTCGCATGAGAGTGACCTCATTATACGCCATAAATAAGAAAGAAAGAAACCCTAGCTTACTATCCTCATGAAGAAAGCATCAAAGTAATAATCACACTGGCACCAGCGTATGAAAATCAAAAGGAAAAAATTCCTCACCATACCAATCTCTCAATCCCGAAACCTCCAGCAAGACCGAAGCAAAATCTAAAGCTCAATCCCTGAAGCTCTCAAGCTCTCACCTATCCAAACTCTCTCAATTGACACTCATACCTCAAAAATCTGCCAAGTTGTCGACCTGTAACCTCAATCCGCGAAGCTGTGAAGCTCTACACTCAACCCAAATTTCCCCAAACCCTCAATCTCTCAGTGATGAACACTAGATTTAGCAAGACACCAAACAAACCACAAATCAAAGCAACCAAACCAAAGCAATCAACAGAAGTTCGAATCATACCTAAAGCTCCAGACTCGCACCTCCACTGAAGCTCCAGACTCGCAGACCAAACCTGGAAACTCTGACGTCCAAACCAATCCTGAACTCTCTCGGCCATGAAACGCACCCATAGCCAGGCGCAAACACACCCAAACTCTTGGAGACGAAACCAAAATCGCCAAATTCGCCATAACTCCAGAGAGATCCTTTAACCCCAAAATGACCCTGGAATTTCCTGAGCTTCTAGGAATGTGTTCTAAAAGTCAATTTTTTTATAAATTGTATCAATTCTTCTGAATTGTAACCGTATAAAATCAAACTAGACATGTTAGAGATCACATTAGAAAAGAAAACACAGCAATGTATCTTATGGATTGAAAGATTATAATGTTTGATCATGAGGGTGTTAAAACTATAAAAGTGATTTGAAGTCTTTTGATCCTTTTTACACATGTCAAATCTAAAAAGTTGGTCACCAAAAAAAGACGAGGTTATAGGGCCTAACATACATAACCCCAATCAATTTATGACTTTTCAAAATCTACTCTACAATTTTATTAAATTAATTTCTAATGTGATTTTTTCTCAAAGATCTAGTGGTGTATTTGAGGCTCATTCCCAAGAGCCCTCAACACTACATAAAGTCAAGATTGCAATGGACACCTGTGCACAAAACCTTGAATAGAAAATTTATAATCAATCATTTTCAAAATCAGATTTTTGAAGCTAAAACTAGACTTCAAAAATATTTTTTCAAAAACATAAACTATTAAAAATAATATTTGATAATATTTAATTTAATTTTAAAAATTGGTCAAGGATACATCTGTTTTCAGGGTCATTTGGGGATTAATGCTCAAATCCTTTTTTATTTTTGCACATGATTGTTTATATCTTTGTACAAATATCTTTGTACAAATATCTTTGTTTACCTCAATTTCATCACATTGGACATTAATAAAGGTTGTAATATTTGAAGTCATACTTCAATAACAATACCCACTTCAATAAAAAATTCAAATATGTGAAATTCTTACTAGAAATTTCAAAAAGGAATTATCATCCCCCTCTTACTAAAGAATCATGAAAAATATTAATTTGTATTCAAAGTTTTTTTTGCTAATAAATTTTATTAAATTACAAAAAATTACAAAATTGTTTTAAATTTTAAAAAAAGTATACAATTGTATTACTTGTATTAAAATGTGTCTAAATTTTCATAACATTTACTAGCCTTCAAGGAGGCTAACTTTTCCTCTCCAAAGTCCTCATCCTTCAAATTCATCCATACATCATTAACCCCTAAAGGACCGTTTGTTTCCTCGGGGGACTATTTGGGTCCGGGCAGGTTCCTACTGCTTCAATTTTTAGTAATATTCTTTGGGATTTTTGGAGGTGTGTATAATTTTGCGTGAGCTTTGTGAATATATAGACTTTATTTTAATTGATATCCGGGAGCAAAAGATATGGCACAATAAGCAAAATTGGAGTTTGGCGAGCAGCCCAGAAAAAATCACAAAAAGTCAAAATAATTTTTTTTTTCAAATTTTTCTCTCAAAGATTATATTTTTGTCTACATTTGAAGCTTTGTTTCAATCAATTTGGACTAATTATGAGAAAGTTATGGACAATCTTAGTTTTTAGGGGCAATCTAAGTATCTTCTCGAAAAAATAACTTGTAGAATTTGTTTTTCAATGCAATTTTAAAAAGTTTTCAGAAAAAATTGTTAGACAAGGTTGGATTTTTCTTGCTAGAAAAATCTCACCGTTGAGATTATTGTGATTCAATTCCATCTAAAAGCTATTAACAATTTAGTTTTTTCTTCAATCTTGAACCCACCTCTACTTAACAATTTTTTAATGAGTGAAAATGAAGTGATTTTTATCCTAAATTTTTTTGGGAGATTCTTGACTCAACTACTTAACATAAATTAGTAGAAAACAAAAATCTATAGTGCAAAAAATTTGAACTAAAAAGACTCAAAGCCAAAAAATCTAGTCAAGCAAGGTGCCAAAAAACTTATTTTCTTCACTTTAAATGCATATATCTTGCAATCTACATGGTCAAAGTTTCTGAAATTTCTTCCATATATTTATATACTAGTCAAGTATAAGATCTTATAGTTAGATATGCAAGAAAAAACAATTTTTAAAGCTCTTTTCTCTTTGCAATAGAAATGATAACTTTGAGAGGTTTTTGATAGGAAAATTACCTTGGTCCTTCAGGGGTTAAATAATGTAAGCTTCAGAATCAAGACAATGGCAATGCATTTATGGTGTGCTCCATTTCTTTTGTTAATTCTAAGACCAAACATACAAATCAACAAATAATTGTAAAGAAAGATGGTTTGCCAAAATCCAAAGAATCCATTGAGTCAAATGCCACTGCAATTTAACCATCTGCCATCAAAAACTAATATTGATGGTAAAATGAAGGAATTGCTTCATTGACATTTGTAGGAATGGAGGGTGGAGACGTCATTTTTATAGTGAAATGGCCATTGTTCTTCATGAATCCTCAAAGGGTTTGGTATAATGTGAAGATGCAAGCTTGACCACTCATTGTTAAAACATAGGAATTATGGTCAAAGTAGAATTTCAGACCTCATCTTGGTAGAGGGGTATAACTATTTGAAAGAAACTTTGAACTAAGAAAAGTTGAAAAAACAAGATAAATTTCATCTCCAAAAATCAATTTGATATTTAGAGCATCCAATCAATAGTTATGGACAAAATATAGTGAAGATGTTTAAAAATGTCAATACAAATGTCCCTTCCAAACCCTCTCTGAATTTTGTCCATAACTTTTGATTGGATGCTTGAAATATCAAATTGATTTTGGAGATGAAATTTAATTTGATTTGCCAACTTTTCTTAGTTCAAAGTCTTGAATTTTTTTAATTCTACTGTGCTTGAATGAGGTCTAAAATTTTATTTCGAATACAATTCCTACATTTGACTTAACTAAGAGCGGTTGAGCTCCTACTAATTCTAATTTACATATCCTACATTGGTTGTTTTACCTTCTACCACCTTATACATATATAAGCATCACAAAATTTAGGCCACTCTAATTTCATGCCATTTTGATAGTAGAGTCTATTTCAATGTCATTTTTCCAATCACTTTGATATTGAATTGGCATTGAGGTTGGCACCAAATTATTTTAATAGTGTTTCAATGCACCATGTTGACATGTTTCTAATGAGGATTTTGTTTGCTCTATTCTAAACATAAAAAATAAATGACTTTTAAAACAAAGCAAAGTAGTGATTGACTCCATGACTTTTTTCTCAATATTTCAAAGTTAAACTGCAAAGCTCTTATGCTTATTTTAATACTTTGATTAAATGTTAAGCATCACAATGTTACTGTTGCTATTTGTGTACAATATTGACAAGTCTCATGTGGTACACCATTTGTCCTTGTAACTACTAATCGGTGTGAAATATTCCACATCATTTTGTTGGAGGAAATAGAGCCCAGTTGATTGCTATCGAACGTTTGTTTGAAATATCTGATTCCTTAACCCCTAAACGTCGAGGAGGCCATAGAATGGCTGATGGATGACAGAGAATTAAACTCTACAGGAGAGAAGTGCAACTATTCATCCTCAAAGTTTATTGTGAAAAGGGAAAATCTTCTATAGTAGCTTGACTTCCAATAGATACTTTTGAATTTTTTAATGTAGATGATGTCACACGGTAATGAAACAGGATGGTTTGCAGGGTCACCCCTTCGTCCTTTAAGGGTTAATTAGGTATGGAAAATATAATAAGTGTACAAAACATTCTGAGAGCCATTGAAAATAAACATGCATTAATGGTTGTGCACACTGTTTGGCCTCTCTAGTCTCTACAGTGTGATAACTACAGAGTCCCGAGTCCCGATAATTATTAATAACAAAAGCAAGATTGGGTGATGACTATTCAAAGGGCGTCGTTGAGTACTTTGAGGTTGAGTAATGATTACTTCGAGGTCGATCATTGTTCCAAAGCTGACATCGATCTAATGCCACAAAACAAAACCAAAGTTCATACATCCATTAAACCAAACATACAATAACCAGCATTCTACACCTATACAATGTATATTTTGAAAACTCAAAATATTATTGGTTTTGTATGAATGCAAGCCAAAAGTTTGGTTCATTATTTTTTTGACTTTTGGCTTGCATTCATACAAAACCAATAATATTTTGAGTTTTCAATGGAAAAGAAAGTTGTATATATACACTTGGAGTGATAGGAGGTAGAACAATCCATGTGGGATAAATAAGTTACTAATTTGTAGTTTGCGAAGCTCTCATAGTTAAGTCAAAAATAATTTTGTTAATTGTAGAATTTCAGACCTCATTTAGGTAGAATAACTCTTGTGAAAAAACTTTGAACTAAAAGAAGTTGGTAAATGAAGATAAGTTTCACCTCCGAAATTCTGTTTGGCATTTTGAATATCCAATCAAAAGTTATGGACAAATTTGAGAGAAGGGTTGGAAAATTATTAAAGAAAATGTCCATTCCAACCCCTCTCTCAAATTTGTCTATAACTTTTGATTGGAGATTCAAAATGCCAAACGGATTTTTGGAGGTGAAACTTATCTTCATTCACCAACTTTTTTAGTTCAAAGGTTTTTTGAGAAAAGTTATTTTACTATGCCTAAATGAGGTCTAAAATTCTTCTTTTAACACAATTCTTTGTTTTTGACTTATCTATGAGTGCTTGAGAAACTACAAATTCAAATTTATTTATCCCACATTGATTGTTCTACCTCCTACCACCCTATGTGTATATAAAGAGTGTCTTCTCACATAAAAACCCAAAATGAGTTGTTGATGGAAAATGGTAAGATTGCATTAGTATATTATTTATTGGATTTTTAGTGTTTTTGGCAAACCATCTTTCTCTACAAATATTTGTTGATTTGTATGTTTGATCCTAAAATTAACAAAAGAAAATGGAGAATACTATAACTTACTGCCACTATTTTGATACCAAAGCTTACATTAATGCTGAGAGGATGAATTATGTGGATGAGAATTCCTAAGAGAAAAGGCAGCCTCTAAAGACCAATGAATGTTATGATTGCAAGAGGTGAAAAACATTTGAAGTCAGCAACTCCCGAAGTAAGTTAGTCATTATAAAAATTTGCAGGCCTCTAAAGGCCCGCTCCAGAGTGACCAAACCAATCTATTACTTAAAAATAGGCATGTAGCCACAATGAGTAGTTAGAGTGTGTGAATTTGGAGAAGGATGTTAGGACTCACTAATGTGATTGTAGTACAGGTTTGAGTAATTAGGTAATTAATCAAATTCAATCAAGTACATGTCTGAGTAGTTGGATAATTAATCAAATTCAATCAAACTAACCAAAATGAAGTGGATTTTAATGCTAATTGTCAAAAAAATTAGAAAACACTAAACACTAAAAAAAACAAAAAAAACACTAAACACTAAACACTAACATTAAACACTAACATTAGACACTAATGATTTTAAACTAGCTTTGTAAGCCAAATAGTTTAGTGAATTTGAAGTTGAAAAGGGAAGATATTTATACAAGTGGAATAGAAGTAGGTGCAACAATCCATGTGGGATATGTAAAATAAAACTAATAAAAGCACAACCACTCATAGTTAATTAAAAAATAGAAATTGTATTAAAAGTCAAATTTTAGACCTCATTTAGGCATAGTAGAATAATTTTTTTCAAATATCTTTGAACTAAAAAAAATATGGAGAATCAATCTAGTTTTCATCTTCGAAAATCCGTTTGAGGTTTAGAGCCTCCAATTAAAAGTTATGGACAAAATTCTAAAAGGGTTTGGAAGTGAAATTTTCTTTGACATTTAAACACCCTTTTAGAATTTAGTCCATAACTTTTTATTGGAAGCTCTAAACCTCAAACGGAATTTTGGAGATGAAAACTAGATTTATTCCCCACATTAGTTTAGTTCAAATTTTTTTGAAAAAAGTTATTCTACTATGCCTAAATGAGGTTTGAAATTTGACTTTTACACAATTCTTGAATTTGAACAATGAGTGATCTCTCTTCAAAATATCCCATATTCTTTGAGATTTCACCATGGACAATTGGTTTTTCCATATAAACAACCTCTTCACCCTTCATTTTCTCCAATTGTCAATGAATTATGACTATCACATTGCCATTAAAAAAAATCTTGATAATAGATGTCATTGGACTAATTTTGACATTTGATTTTTTTTCCAAAACTTGGTCAGAGTACAAGGTATGCAATAATTAGGATTAAGGTACATTACAATACTTGAACCCTGATTATTTAATGCCTTGTACTTGGATATTGAACCACTGATACATTCGATGTCGCGATGCAAGGTGAATGACTATACGTTAAAAAGCAATCCTTTACTCAATTTAAATGTTATTGTGGGATCCTTTCAACTACTCTGGAGCGGCCTACTTGAAGCTTGCAACTTTTTGTAATGCAAGGAAACTTAAACTTGTCAAACAAGTTTGAAATATTTAAAAAATTGTCAAAATTGCATTTAGAAATGAATCCTATAAGTTATTCTTTCAAAAAAAAGGCTTAGATCGCTCAAAAAGTAAGATTATTCATAATTTTCACATCACAAACTCAAATGCAATGAATCAAAGCTTCAAGCAGACAAAAATATGATCTATAAGAAAGATAATTTAAAAATTCAATTTCAATTTTTTGTGGATTTTTTTCCTGTTAGGTGAGTGAAAATTTGGACTTTTGTGGTATAACTCTTGCTTCCAAGTACCAATTGAAATAAAAAATTTATTCACAAAGCTGATCATTTTTTCTATCTTATGAGGAAGTTTTAAAAAGTCTCACTAAAAATTGAGGTTTTAGAAACATGCCCAAAATCTAATTTGTCCCCCGGGGGACAATGGGCCTTTAGGTGTTAAACACCAGGTACTCTGATGCACCAAATTATTAAAACTTCCTTTGATGTAGCCTGATTATTAAATCCTCACATCCTTTGTGAAAGTCATACAAAGTGAACTTCCAGTTAGTAAGATTCTACATGGCTAGTGATGACGTGGAAACCCTTAAAGATGTCATTACAAAGCAGTCTTCCAGAGGCTTTATTTTTTTTCTAATGAAGCATCGGAACATAATGAGCATACGTTTTTCATTTTTCAATGAATGAATGAAATAGGCATATTTTCAACCCATATAAACAATTCGTGATATTTGAAATATTTTTGGTGCATTGAATTCTTCTTTAGTTGCCAACAAGAAAATATAAATATTGAACAAATCTAATAATAGTAATTATGATTGAACATAGAAATGACACTTTTGGATGTCTCTACTTTATCAAGTCACTACGAATCATATAATTTGAGGCAGCTCTACAAATGAACTGTGTCAAGCTGCAATATAAAATCAACATAGAATGAATAAGCCTTGAAATAGGCCAAATAGAGTTTGCAAGTTTGGCATAAGTTATTTCTTTTTCATCTCAATCTAGATTTGAGTCAGGCAAAGCTTTTGGTGTGTTTGATACAAGGTACAACAAAAATGAGATTTGCGGTGTATCAAGGAAGATTCTTGTTGTGCTAAGCACTACTTTTCATAGCAAGGAGACTCATTGGATCCAACTTGGGAGGTCAATTATGGCCTCCACATGACATTTTGCAATTTTCATGCCTTATAATGTGCATGATTGAAGATATTCTAAGATGCTAGCTACATGTGAGCCCTATCATTCCATCACTTTCCTTGTATATCCCCTTGTTGATCCATCTACACAGTTATGGAGAAAGTTATGTGAATCATGCCTATGTGCTCATCGAACAACCAAAAAACTTTCTCAAGGTTCTCTAAACTTCAAGAGTTTTGTAAAAATGAAGCTACTTAGAAGATAGACAAAAAGTATTAACCTCATATTTTAGTTTATAAAAATAAAGAAGAATGCTGGTAAAGTTGAAAGACCTCGCCTCATTCCCTTTAGAGTCCCACATTTTTTTGGAAGACCCTTTAGAGAGTTGACAAGTTAGAAAAATAAAAATGAACATGTGACTAACTATATGCCTGCAGCAATACAAGGATGTGGATAATATCAAAACAAACTCTAAGAGCCTAGCCATACATGAGCTCCTTCCCATAATCTTCACAATTATTACCTAAAATGTGTTTCAATCCTTTAAGAATTAAACCTCACTTTGTACCATTACTAAGAGTGCAATTTCAAATGCTGTAAGAGTATTATTAACGTAGTTCAAGAATTTGGAATATGATAGTAGCTACAATAGTGGTTCAGAGTACAATTGCTATAATTTCATATATTCCAATAAGAGTGGGAGAATTGCAATAAACAAAATTAATTTTTATAATGCTTTAGATTCTAAAAAAGTACAAGATCATGAAGTTCATTCCTATTTGTGATGTTATGTTAGGTTCTAGAGGTTATATATATAAACCAAAATTTCTGCGCTTTGCTTATGTACTAGCTTGAGTGTTAGCTCTCATGAATTAAAAATATCCATCAATAGTTCAACAATTGGATAGTCTAGGCTAATACCATTGGACATATTGATTGTGGTATGCATTTCCAAGAGCTGGAATTCATAACAATACATTGATGTCCATAAAGCATTCCTAATTTTATTGATACTTTTGTTTCTTTGTTAAGTACATTCTTTGTTTTTTTGAGTTCCTTTATGAATTCAAGCTCAACATTACAAAAGTTGGGCACTCTAGTTTGATGTCATTTTGACAACACATGCCATTTCAATGCCAACCTCCATGCAAACTTTGATACTGAATTTGTATGGAGGTTGGCACCAAATTACCTTGATAGTGTTTCACTGCACCAAATTGACACCATATTGACATGCCCGGACTTCCTTAATGAATGATATCCTTTGAAAATAAATATTGATATACTCTTAGTATCTTTAAAACCAAACCCATGTCTAGCATTGGTAAGAACCACGCATGTCCGAGACGGAAGCTAGTTAACCCCTAAAGGACCAAGCACTGTTTTTTGGCAACATATCAATTTTGGGCAGCTCACGACGGATGGATTTTTTATTTTTTATCTTTGAAAATTTTACACAACATGTGCCCGAGGAGTAGCTTTAAGGCCCAATAATTTTCGTAGCTTTTGATTATATGGTTAAAAAGTTATTGCATGATATGTGATTTTCATTGGACGTCAGGCAGCCCGGGCAGCTCAAAAAACTTCTTTAAAAATGACTTTAAGAAAAAAAAAAAAAATCTAAAATTGGTTCTTTAGATTTATATAGAAGTGTGAAGCTTTGAATAATTCAATTTGGATCTATGAGTCAAAAGTTATGAGGATTTTAAATTTGTGGGTAGGTATGGTTTTGAAAAGACTCCATACCTACCCTCAAACTTAAAACCTTCATAACTTTTGACTCATAGATCCAAATTGAATGATTCAAAGCTTCACACTTCTATATAAATCTAAAGAACCAATTTTAGATTTTTATTTTTTTTTAAAGTCATTTTTAAAGAAGTTTTTTGAGCTGCCCGGGCTGCCCGACGTCCAATGAAAATCACATATCATGCAATAACTTTTTAACCTTATAGTCAAAAGCTATAAAAAATTGTTGGGCCTTAACCCCTAAAGTTTCATGACTATGTTCTCACCAAAAAAACTCCAAAACTGCCATTTCTAATACAACTACCAAATTTTTGGAAAAAACAATTTTTGACACATGTAACCAGAGGATCTTGTAGTATGATATTTTGAAAACATGTGGTAAAAATTTCAGAAGATTCCACCGTGTGGATCATAAGATATAAGCATTCAAAGTCTTGAAAACCTGCGAAAAACCGGGCAGCTGCACTTTGCAAGCTCACTTTTCAATGAAAAAATGCCAAAAAAGGTGGTGCTTCTTTGAATTCAGTTTCCTAAACAAGTTTTCTATATGCTTGAAAAATTTCACATCATTTCGAATTGTACAACATATAGGAAAAAATAGTAAGTAGAAAGAAGTAGAAAATGATTCAAAATACTAAATTATTAAAATTTTAATCATGGAATTTAAAAATACCAATCCCAACGGTTTTAATGTTGTAATAATCAATTTACATCCTAGGATTTTATTTTTTCCCAAAAATATTGAAAATTAAGTTAAATAAACGACTTTAAAGATTTTTTTAGAGTAGACAATCCATAACTGCTTGCAAATCAAAAACCCTCATAACTTTTGACTCATTGAGTGAAATGGAATAACTCAAAGCTTTTTGAGTATATATATAGTAAACTTGCCAATCACCGCACGGACAAAATTCAAATCCTTCTCCATATAATATAGAGATTTAGATGTTTTGAAATTTGGTGTGATTATTAAATGTCATGATTAGGTTCACCTTCAACAAACAAAATGCAAAAAGATTTCTTCTTACAAATTTTATTGCAATTAAAAGGTGATGAAGTTGAAATCTAATTAAAAATTCCTTGCACCCAATGATCGCACGATGTGCGGTCATTGGGTGGTGTTACAAAATTATGCTTCCGTCCCAAGTGAATTGGTAGTTGCATTGTGCGGTTGGCGTGCGGTAATTGGCAACTATTGTTGTTTGGTTATTAGATGTGTGCGGTGAATGGCAAGTTTACTCTAAATGTAGAGAACCAATTTCAAAAAAAAATTCCGGAAAAAATGATTTTTTCTGATCTGCCCAAACTGCCCAGTTACGAAAAAAAGCAACATCTTAGGTCACAACTTTTGACTCGTATTTCAAAATGTCATGAAACTTGGTATACATGAAGATATTCCTTGCCCCCACCTTCTATTAAAATTTCAGCCTCAAATATGGATATCTCTAGTCACACGTACCTGCCCAAAATTTCTATACGGCCAAAAAACGCATGTTGGTCCTTTAGGGGTTAAAGCTACTACTTGGGCACATGTTGTGTAAAATTTTCAAAGAAAAAAAATAAATAATCCATCCGTAGTGAGCTGCCCAAAGTTGCTATGTTGCCAAAAAACGGTGCTTGGTCCTTTAGGGGTTAAAGAACAAAGAAACACTTTGAATCTTATCCTTCAATACTGCAACTAAAGTATTAAAAATAAAAAATCAATGCATCAAACACTAAAGGGTCATTTACATTGCATGAGTGGAAGTGGGAAGCAGTCATTTATTTGTTTCTACTCATGCTTATCCATGCTTTCCCTTTTTTGTTTACAGGAGACAAATTTTTTTATTCAAGCTTTTTATCTGTGAAGGTAAAATGATGTTGTTATGTAGTAATATAATTTATTTTCTACTAGCATTGCTGCACCGTGATTGATGAGCAAACTAACATTTGCTAATTTACATCGTGTGACTAGGGAATCGCATTGCTAAACACAATTCAATGATTTTTTTCCAAGAGAAAGACATTTTTTTTTAGAATTATTTACTCATTTTAAAAACAAATGTCTACAATATCAAGGATCTGCTCCAACTTTAGCCAGCCAGTTCCTACTGATCCAATCTCAGTGACACAGCAACACGCTCAAACAACACTTCAAATGATTTGCACCATTGATCTAAGAAGATCAATGGTACAAAACGTTTACAGAGTCATTTCAACGTGTTGCAGTGGCCAGGGGCTGCTGTGAATCCCTTGAATGTGTTGGAAATGGTTGGTTGGGGTCCCAGAGCAATAACTTACTGGAACCGCTGAACTTAACTTAACCCCTTTAGGATGTTGGCCGAATGGCATACAAAAGTCATTCAAACGTATTCTGAGGGACACTGTTGTACATTCATCATTTGCTAACTCTAGAATACATCTTTTTGAGTTGAGATTTTTACGCAACGAGCATCTACAAGTGTACCACATAGTCCTGCAATCAAAAGTGGATTCAAGGGAAATGTGCTCCTGCAACAAATTTGTGAGTGAAGACAAGTGATGGACATCAAGTTTTTGAAATTTGTATTGTACAAAGTTGCAGTCAAATGCTGCAGAAGTCTGATCTGACGCATCTGCACCGCTGTCCAGTCAAAGTATTGACCGGAAACATCCCTAGCGGGGCTCTTGACCTTCTGCATAACAGCCATTGCAAGTGGATCTTTACAGGAGACCAACAAACTTTCACTTGTAGGGTTTGGTCACTTCGGTGACGGAACTGAAGGAACCCATTGGGATGAAGGTGAACATTGTAGTGAATTGAAGGCGCTCGGGAAGAAGGTGCAAGTGCCGTTGATGAAGCTGTCAAAGTTGGAGTCAATGTTGGGAACTGGGGGAGATATTCACGTGGTGATGAAGCTGGTAAAGAAGGTACATGAATGTGATGCAGATTGTGGATCCGGTTGGGAAGATTGTGGAGTCCCTCACTGGGGTTCTGTGACTGATCGGTATCAATTCACACAAAGATTGTCGATCTCTAGTTCCCGGACATATTCTGAAGATATAGTATATTTCACAAGTTTTGGCTTGTGAAATAACGCGAATTTCATTGAAATTGACGTTTTGTACTTCTTGCGAAAATTGCGCTTAAAATCATGCGTGCCTCAAACATGAAAACGGAAGAAGAGAAAACCTTGCCATGAAGTTATGCGCTGTCACCTCAAATATGCAAACTCCTGTTCATTACTTGTGCAAGTTTCAAAATCCTCAAGATTGTATCTTAAGTTCCACTTTTTGCAACTCAGATTATAAAATACACAAAGTCTATCAGGACTGCTGCTTGACAGACGTCCAGACAAGAGCCAGACATCCAAGCGCTGCAATCTTCTTCTACAGAAGGCAGACTGGAAACGAGTATTCCACCTCAAAGGAGCCTCTTCCAAATTTTTGACCAAAAGAATGATACAAGTTAACCATTCCTGCTTTAGGGTTTGCAATTGGCACCAGGGAAAATTTAAATGTGACTTATTTTTCCGTGATCAGTTCGATTTCTCCTGTTACTAGTGCAACTTCTGATATTTTCACAAGTGGAAACCTAGCTATGATTAACTTACTGTGATTTTGGGGACGCTGGAGTTAGAGCCCGGGGTGTACTGAAGTCTATTTTACACGGTGTTGTTTTGATTTGGATTCATGGTGGCGTTGTGTCGATCAGGACAATATATATTTTTACGGGATGGATTTTGAGAACAGGTTCGTGAGTATCCAGGACTTTCTCAGGCAGCTCTTCAGCTTTATCGACAGTACCATCTGAAAGGCTGCGTTAACACTTCCTGCTTGAAATTTGGATCGGATTGTGGTCGGGTTCGCATAAAAGAATCGTCGCCCGGTGGACACGATGGGCCGTCAACCGCAAATATCCAGGCTCTCCCAGTCATTGTATCAATGGAAATACGAACGCAATCTACTATACATAGGGCTAATACGCAATACAGACACTTCGGCATCGTCCAGGTGGCGGAGGAAGAACAAAAAAATTACACAAAAATTCCTTAAAAATAAATAGCATCCATGCCATCATTATTGTAGTTTAGTATTTTGCGCAATACATTCATTATTTTGGTGTTTTAGCGATTCTGGGGTTTTCGTAGTCCAGGAGGGGCCTTTGCATCGTTTAAGGGTTAAGTTAGACTAATCCCATTCAAAGTGAGCTCACTGAGCTTGCGTGTTGTTCACAGCTTGAGAAGAAACCAAAAATGAAGATACAGCATACCTCTGCAAACTTTGAGTATGCTGTCTGGCAGAAAGTCCAAAAGTCAAAGAACATTGCAAGAAGATGGATGATACCCTACACAAAATAGAGAAATCAGGTTGTCCCACACTAATTTCTCGACAGTCCACACTAAAGAAATATTCACTGCTTTTGTGCAATGATGCATTCAATTCAAAGCCATGAGTATGGCATAGATTTGTGGACCAGGTCAAGGCTTGGTTCAAAGAGTGGCATCCACCTCCATGTGGAACAAGCATTGATCCATGAGGTAATTTATCTTAGGGGTAAGGCAACTTAATTAACAAGGCAACCTAATTTCTCAACATTCAACACTATATAAACATGTACAGTCATTACAAAAGAATGCAATAATGAAGGAACCATGTGTGTTGTATGGGTTGGTGCACTGTTCATGGCTCAGGTTTAGAAAAGTGCATGCGCCTTCATGTAGACAAGTAGTGACTCATGAGCGAACTTCTTTTAGTAAAGGCAACCTAATTGTTAAGGCAACCCAATTTCACTATTTTTGTGTAGCTCTAGCCAGGCCTTACCAATCTTTGATCAAACCCAAAGGATATTAACCCCTAAAGTTCCATGACTATGTTCTCACCAAAAATGCTCAAAAATTGCCATTTTTAGTAGAAGTACCCAATTTTTGAAAAAACACTTTTTTTTACACATGTAACTGTAGGATCTTGTAGTATGGTGACTTGAGAACATATGACAAAAATTCCACGAATTTCCACCACATGGATTGCAAGATACAAGCATTCAAATTCATTGAAACCATTTTTTTTTGCTTGCGGAAAATATGGTAGCAGCATTTCACAAGCTCACTTTTCAATGAAAAAATGTCCAAAATGATGGTGATTCTTTGGATTCTTTTTCCTAGACAAGTTGGCTACATGCTTGAAAATTTTCACTGCATTTGGAATTGTACAACATATAGGAAAAAAATACTAAGCAGATAATGGTAGAGAGTGATTCAAAATACTAAATTGTCAAGGATTTAATTATGAAATTGAAAAATGCTAATCCCAATGGTGGCAATGTTGTAATAAATAATCTACATCCTAGGTTTTTATTTTTTTCAAAAAATATTGAAAATTGAGTGAGATAAAGGACTTCAAAGTTTATTTGAGAGTCGAGAATCCATAACTGCCTGCAAACTAAAAATCTTCATAACTTTTAATTCATTGATCAAAATGGGATGATTCAAAACTTTTTACCTATATATAACTTAAAAAAAGTAGTTTCAAATTTTTGTTTTTGAAAAAAGTTTTTTTTTTTTATCTGCCCGGACTGCCCAATTACAAAAAAAAGTAACATATTAGGCCATAACTTTTGACTCGTATTTCCAAATGTCATGAAATTTGGTGCATATGAAAGATATTTCTTGCCCCCACCTTCTGTTAAAATTTCAGCCCCAAATATGGAAATCTCTAGTCATAAGTACCTGCCCAAAAATTCTATATGACCAAAAAACGCATATTGGTCCTTTAGGGGTTAATGTGAGTATGGACAACCATGAAGTTAGATGAAAGTTATGCTAGTTGAGGTCATTTCAAGGAAGGACCCAAACTGCTACACTAAATTGTTATTTTCTCCTTCCTTCTTAATTTATACCCTTATTTAAAAAAATAAAAATAAAAATAGTGAAATAAGGTTGCCTTACACTAATTTCTAGACATTTTGACACTAAAGAAATATTTGTAAACCTGTCAGCCACAAGTGGCTTGACGGGGTAACCAAGACAGGCAAGAGTCCTCAGACATATTGATCACAAGCATCCTACCTACCTTTCAATTGGCAAAAAGCGGTGAGCACTGCAAATTCTCCTTTTTTTTTTTTTTTAACACATGGATAAATTCCATTGATAAGTAAAACTTACACAGAACCAGAGGAGCACCTCCTTGGCAAGAATATTTTCATTTTCTAAGGCATTTTCAATTTTTTAGCAAGCAGCTAGGGCGAGAGAAAGAGGCGGATAAGAGACCAACATAGCAGGCGAAGCCTGAGTGCTACAGTGCAAATCATCTTTGATCAAACCAAAGGTTCATTAAAGTGAGCATGGACAACCATGAAGTTAGACTAAAGGTATGTTGGCTGAGATCGTTTCAACGGAGGACCCAAATTAACTTTAGTCTGCTAGAAGACATTTCTTCTTCTTCTTCTCCTCAGGTCAGAGACATAAGTTAAGCTTAGTGGAGCAGTCAGCAACAGCCAGATGAGGAAAAAGATGAATGGTACTTGTTCCTTCTCAATGGAATTGGTCCATGTGTTTCAAAAGAAAAAAAGAAAAGAAAAAAAAGGCTGAATGAACCATCCCTGTAAGCTTATTAGCTTTTTGGATTGGAAGCAGATCCATAATTAATTCCAAACCGAGTGGATGTGTTTTGGACTCCCTGCTTTGAACCACTTTTGATTGAAGAACAAGCAGAGTTGTTAGAACTCATATGATCCTCAAGTGACCTTGACTTTCAGACCAATTGGTATGTCAGTGAGTTCAGTACGGTTTCATTTTTTGTGCTGGAAGTCTGGTACTTGCTTCCCAAAATTGAATTTCCTAGTAACATACTGGATGTGGAACACGACTGACCAACAGTGTCCTAGTGTCCTGTACAGACAGTTTGAAATCCTGATTGCCCCTGTTTGTCTCGTTTTACTCGGCTTCTCTCTCACCTGCGGCTCCCATTCAAGTAGATTTTGCCTACCACTAGTATGCAGAATCTGACAACAATGAATCTGTTACTTGTCGATCCATCTATCATACCGTACGATGTAGGTCAGTTTCGTAAATAACTCGGGAAAATTTGGAAGATGTCGAAATTTAAAAAATTATTTATAACTATTTCTAAAAGTCTGAAATAATTGTTTTTTAGAAAAATTTAGCAAAATAAACACAATTACGCATGATTAGAAAGAATCAATCCAAATTTAGGAGCGTCTTCATAAAGTGCCGAAATCAAAGAAATTCCTGTCTCCCTGCCGAATTGCCGAATTGGGAAAACTAAATTATTTCGGCAGATGAGCTGCCCTGCACGTACGGTGGATGGCTGGCAAGGAGGGAAGACAAAGCCAGGATTACTTTAGATGGGACCCCATGTTTCGTGGCGTTCACCCATTGAAGAATTCGTGGCGTACCTTTCTGGACCTATACGTGTACCGAATGCTCGTACGGGAAAGTGCGCTCCTAGGTCTGGAACCAGAAAGGGTTGCTGCGAGAAACATCTTCTCCTCTCATCCAGGGGGTGCGAACACACCTGCGCGAATTACAGAGTGCAGGAGCTGTTGTAGATAAACATATCCATCCATCCACCTCGAAATTATTCATCCAATAGACAGAGTTCTATTGTATATATATACCTGTACTCTCACTTAACGCGTCTTCTTCGTATTCAGTCACTCAAAGTATGAGCATGTATTAGTGTTTGTGTTATGAACGTATTAGAACAGGAGCTCCGACGAGCACACTCCTGTGAGAACTCACCCTGGGGACGTCTTGCCGTGGTTGCACCTACTTCCGCCCCCACCCCTTTGCTTCCACTGAGTCTGCAACAAGTTTACTTGCATGTAAGGCGTCGATCAGACACATTCTACTTTAGTTTCGACCCCTCTCTAGTATCGAGGATCTTCGTGGTTGAGTGGGACACCCTTTGGAAACCCTGCTGGAGTAGAAGTCATGTGGTACGTGTTTTAAGGCGGCCCTGTTCGTGATGGTTGAGTGGTGAGAGTTTTACTGTTGTGTTATAACTAATGTGCAGCATCAAGATATTAGGAGTGACGGTCCTGGCGAAGGACTGGTTTTGATGCAGTCGTCGTTCTAATTCGTGGACGTGATTTGCCTCGGCCCGTGGGGGGGGCTCACCCTGGACGGATTCATTGCGGCCGTGTTGAAATCCAGCCATTGTAGCACCGTGCCGCGCCCCACCATATCGCTTCTCTTAATCTGTCCTATATCTGTGACAAGATTGACTCGTAAGACGCTGATCGATTAGACACACTCTAGTTTAGGGTCTACTACTCTCTAGATTTTCGACAGGCGCATGATTACACTCTCTGGGCGCCCTCGCAAGGTAGAAGTCATGTGGCGCAATGGTTGAGTCATGAGAGTTTTACTTTTCAATGTGCATCATCGAAAGGTTAGCTAGAGGGAGAAGTGCAGACCCGGCGAAGGACAAGCTTTGCTGCAGTCGTCGTTGTAATTCCTGGAGGTGACGCCTCTAGGCCCGCGCTAGAGGGTCTGGTGGTTGAGGGCGGCAAAGGTGGCCGGCACGGCACTCAACCGTCCTCGTTGCGACGCGATGTCAATGGTTGCACCACCCTGACCGGTGCCGGTGCCGGTACCCTTCGTTGAACAGAGGCGCCGACAGCAATTACGCAGTTGTACTGATAAAATTGATCGACGTGTTTGCTTTTCTGTTGTTCCGTTGTTCCGTTATGACTGTAATCTATTTTGTGTTAGAGCACTTCGGTTTTCTAGAATGGCGATTTGAAGCGCGGGAGAGTTCGGAAGACCGCTGCTGGTTTGGAGTGATTGATAGGGATTGAGTCGCGGAGGCGCAGGTGGTTCGATCGTGTCTGCGAGACCTACGTCGAAGGCTGAAACTCTAACGAGCTCCAGTCACCCACTTTCCCCGTCTCCGCAGGAGAACATGGCGGTAACGTCCTCAGAATAACGCACGCACTGCGCCTCGACGGACGGGAATGTCACTGGGTCTTGCTACTACTTTTGCTGTCACTGGTGGTGTCGATGAGCTGCAGTAGCCCTGGCAGCCGCAGTGACATGCAATCTCTAATTGTGAGAGTCAGAACTGACCCGACGAGCGACTTTCAGGATCGTGCTCAATACTTAAGATGTAGAAGTCGCGTCCCAGTTCAGTCTTCTGAGGAACTTTAGATGAATCGCGTTGAGTCCAAGTTGGTAAGCTGCAAATCTTGGAATTTATAGAAATTGCAAGGTCCGACAGCCCGAGTTTCGATCATGCTATCCTGCCACGGCGTGAATGTTGTCTCCCTTAACACCGCTGAGACGAAGACCTCAGCCAACACCCCCCCGCCTGTCGTTCCGCCCTCCGAGCGGCTTCAGAAGCTCTGAAGCACTGACTTCCAGTCCAGGCCGTTTAGGAGAATACAAGATTGTACGCCTGCCCCGAGCTTACGAATTCGTTAAAATCTGCTTTGGACTCACGCCGATCCTTGTGTATATGACAGCAGCTTGGGTTGTTCCAATCTGAAGATAGTTCAAGTGTGTTAGTGTGGTCCTAAGCTCTTTCGTGTACAGAAGCACGATCCGGATCAACACCTCGTGCAATCGGTCTCGCCTCATCCCCGAGGCTACTCTTTCCGAGGACTGGCTTCTTTTTCTTTTTCTGGACCCTCCCATTCTTTGATCCATGCCAGTACGTGCAGTAATAGATTGATGGGAATTTATCGTTGAAAGTGTTGGCGCCTAGACTCTAAAGATGCAGGCCGCGGTGGTATCGTTTATGGCGGCAGTAGATTGATTGGAGTTATCGGTGAAAGTTTTGATGTCGAGACTGTGAGGTTGCAGGTAATCGATCATGGCGGTAGTTCGAGGAGTTGATCGGGGTTGCACTTACTTTAACACACTTGTCTAAAAGTGATCGGTGACGGTAGTGTGTGTCCGTTGGAGCTTTGGTTTAATTAGCACCATGGTACTTACAGTATCGGAGTATCCAGACAGGGCTGACAGGCTGCAACTGCTCCGCATGAATCTGAGATCGCCTGCATTAGCTCGCATTTCCATATTCAAGCGTTGCAAGCGCAGAGAGAGCTAGCTACCTTGCCTCTGTCTTGCAGTCGTCATTGATATATATTTCACGGCGCCCGGCTGTGTAATCGCAGCACTGACCTCTTGACACGAACCTTGACCTCTAGACCACCACACGGTTACTCTCAGTACTACTGAACACTGAGAGTTATTCAAGATCCACCACCACTAAATTTGGTTGCTGTTGGTCCACTGGGAACTTTGAAGACTTTATGCTGGGCTAACTCGTGAAGAGTTAGGCCCCCCTTTTGGCCCATTTTTGTACAAATCCGAGGTGGGGGGTGCGAAACTTTTGCTCCCCCTTTTGGCCCATTTTTGTACGCATTAGGCCTCAATTGACGCTAAAAGTGCGCGGAACTCAGGTTCCTGCGGTCTTCCGAACCTCAGCCCGAACCAGAGATGCACATTAGGCCCCCCTTTAGGTCCGGCATAAAGTGGCAGAAGTTCCCAGTGGTCGCCCGCCGCGAGCTGCACGAAGAGCTAGTGTTCCGAACGCCGGGCTTGATTTCGTGCTCATGTGCCCTTAGGTAGTTTCTTTCACCTCAATCCTTGGCCGCCAGTTCTCGTCATAACGTACAACTTCTCGCACCCTAAGAATCTAACCCACTGGTGGATCTAACCCACTGAGTGACGCTTTAACCAGGCCTCTGTTGCTAATACGCATTGAGCTTAATAGTCAAGTATCGATGTGAGAACTTTGGTTAGAGGACCTGGCCCTGGCGTAAGGAGTCCAATTGGTGTTCATGCCATTACAGAAACGCGACTATGAATAAGTTGTTGCGAAGGGCGGTGCAAGGGTTCTGGACCTGCCGGACTTTGGCAAAAAGATATAGTCGCACAATTAGCCCTTGCAGTTCGGTAGTTGAAGTTCCGCGCCGTACGTCCCCGCACAGTCTGCGCTCTCGCCTAATCAGTCAGGGAGATTATTTTTGTTCCCTTGCGGTACAACGAGAGTTTTTGCAGATGGTTTCGCAGTCGGTCCCCTGGGAACAGGGAATTAGGCCCATTCCGTGAAATCCCTTGTTGTTGATGCATGGTCGCCGCAAGCTAGCTTTTCCGGCTCGTCTTCACGCATCGATCCATTCGCAGCAGACACTTCATTCACTTCAGACCGGAGTTACCGTAACCTTCATCTTCTCTTCAAGCATAGCAAGCGGATCCCTGAAATTACCGTGGCAGGCAGGGTGAGGTGGCGCTTCGTGAGCTCTTTACCGCCTTCAGTTGGTTGCCTCCGGGGATGATGCCAGTTATAAGTGTTTCCAAAACCAACTCGAAAATAATATAATGTTTAAGTTTATTTCGGATTGTGCGAAACTGCGAAAGTTCTCTAGTGCTAGTGCTGGTTCCTAAAGGTCTACGCAGGTTAATAATACGGAGTAATGAATTTCAGTGCCGCATCTCCAAGTACTCAATTTTCGATACTTTTCGTATTAATTGACCAATTTCGCTTATTCGTGGTCTTCAGGATTCCTGACAGGTGCACTTTGTGCGCAACTACGCTTTTGCTCAATAAAGAAACCCTTTTTCTATTCCTCACGCTCGGACGCGTTCAGTTTTTTACTTGCTCTGGCCATTGGGATCCGAGGTTATTGAATCAAATATTGTTAGTATTTTCTTATACTAATAAAAATTTGTGGTTGTGAAATTCGCATGGGCATGGTTACATACTTAGCGTGAAGATGTGCGTAAATCAGCTGGGTCTTGTATCAGAAACAGAGGGCGAAGATATGACTTCGCAGGTGGGACTTCATGGTGGGCGCTCGCAGCTCAAACCCAACCAGGTTCATTACTGAACCCTAGGGCTGCCTAGGATGCTGTCTCTCTATATTAACTCATATGGGAAGTTCAAACATTGCTCGTGCAGAATAATAAATACTGGAACACAGCTTGTTGCAATGTACTAACATCAAAAAGGTTTCATCTTGCTTGGATGTCATCAGGATGTAGGAAGAACAATGAAAGAAAAACCGTGCGGATGAAAACGTGACGCAGTTTGCATATAATATAAGAGATATTAGTTTTGCAAATGATATTAAATCTGACCTGATTGAAATTTACAGTGCGGTGGATTGTGGTCGTGCACTACCAGGGTTTCGTGAAGAGCAAGACCGTGGGGGAGAATGTCCTCGGTCGTCTTCCGGCCTTGTCTCAAATCCTCAGCAGCATTTGCTTGTGGAAGGTGATTGCACTTCACAACTCGATTTACTGTTGCGGCTTACTTCAAGTTTCCTTGAGGTTCTAGTTTTGTTACTGGAGATTGTTTTGTTGCCAAGTTTGCGGAATCAATGTAACAACGTAATTCGTATCAATTCAAAGTCTCCAGTCAAAAACTATAACCGAAACCAATTTGCTTCCTGCTGCAACACTAATTAGCCCTAAAATTCTTAGAGATTTTGAGCCCAAACAGTGCACGAAATGGTCACTTTTTTGTCAAGATTTTTCAATGAATTTTTTTTCTATGACAATTGTAACTGTAAGATCTTAATCTCAACTCATTCAGAACAGATTTAAGAAAATTCAAACCCTAAATCCATACCATTTGTGAGATCTGCACGCTCAAAGAAGAAAGGTTCTTTTTTCCCATTGGGTGCCCGTGGGGTATCTCAAATTCAAAATTCAATAACGATGTTGAATTCAATTTGATGAATGTGCAGTACGTAAATTGCAAATCCTTGTTGCGTCTTTGGTCTGCTTCCTCACTTAGCGTCATGTTTGTTGACAGGTTGTCTTCCTCTACACAATGGCCTTCATGCTAATTCATGTTCATGGTGAAGAGCAGACTGGGATCTGGTACGTTTTCTCAACTTCAAATTAATACTCTAGTGATGCACCTCTGCCCTCAATTGTGCCAGAGTCATGGAATTCTAACAATTTTATGAAACTGGTGTTAACAGTTATTGTTTCCCAGAACAAAAATAGGGTACAAAACATCTCATTTCTGTAACAGGCATGACCAATGGTATATAATTTGAAGCTCAAAACATATGGCATGAGGGGAAGCAAATTTGAAGTTAGGATGATGAGGCCTGAAATGTAAATGTCCACCAGTCCTGGGAATTTTTAAAGCTTTGAATGTCACAAATTTTGGGGGCCCAAAATCCCGCCAATTTAACCAAACTGACAATAAGTACTAAATTAGTGTACACAGAATAAAAGGTAAATGGTATGTTCCAGCATGTCAAAATTGTGACACACAAAATGCACAGATGTGTAGAAACTATGATCTGTGGTCATGGATCTAAGGTTCAAGATGGGCATCTGGAGATGAGGGTATTTCTCCAAATTCTCCAAATTCAATGAAAAAAACAGTTCTCTTTGTCAGCTATTTTGCCACGCTATTCTACTGATGGAAATTCAAAAGTCTTGTTCTTTTAGTGAATTTTTAGAAGAACCAACCCTCCAAATGACCCAAATGCTGACCTTTCTGCTCTGTCTGTCTGTGTGCAGCAAGCTAATGTATCCTGCAATCATCTGGGATGCAAGCGCAGTTGTTACTGACCCTGAAGCCATGAACATCTGCATTCCTCATGGCCACATAAATGCTGAAAATCATTCACCAGATCTGTTGGGGCCTCTGATTCCTTTCAGAAATATCAAAATTATGGTATTGCAACAGTTTGTTTTTTTGTGGTGATTCATCCGCTGTCTTTCTTTGCTGATTGATGCAAATATTTGTGAATACGCTGCATATAACTTACTTCTTAGTATGATTCAATTTGTTGATGGGAACACCCCTGCACTCTGCAGGTAGTGGTTTTGGTATTTGTTGGACTTGCTGCAAGGATGCTGTACAAGCGTATTTGTTGGCGAGCATTCACAGGTAAATAAATCTCCTTGCAAAAGAACTGAAGGCAAGTGTAGCTACACCAATCAAGCTAGGTCCACTTTGTACTTGGAGTCAAGCCAAGAAAATCAAAAGTTCTCAAACCCTTTGATTGGTGAAGAAGTTAGAAATGGTCTCAATGGGATTGATGAGAGCACTCCAAGTTTCTTATTTTCTTGGCTTAACCCTGAGTGTGTAGAGCACCCCTTAATTTTCTTAATACAAAATTTTGAAGAATATGACTTATTTTCACATTTATTTTGGATGTGAGACTTCAATTAATGTGAATGTATATCAATATATTAACATGGTATTTTAGTTCAAGTGATCTTCAATAAAATGACTAGTATTTTTTGCTCCCATTCTTGGTGATAATTTACTCTAATTTCAATGTGAAATAATTTAATAAGTACTTTTTAGAATCTCTAGCTTGCCTTGAATATGTGAATTTTCATTTTAGTTCAACTTGGAAGTTCAGGTAATAAGAATATGAGTGCAAAACTTTGCTATTAGGACATGAATGTCGTAACTGAATTCATTAGTGAAAGTTCGAACTTCCAGAACTTTGAAACATCAAGGCCTTGAAAAGGAAAACCTCAAAAACACAAGCATAGGAATTTCAATTTGTAGACTTTGATTGCTTGGAAGTTAAAAGGCTACTATTTAATGTTGTCTTAGCAAGGGTGTTGCACTACATATTTTGTGTGTAATCACTCTGGGTCATGGCCAATTCTAAAAAGATTGCTATTAGTTTGAGGACTCAAAATCCTCAAAATCCTCACCTGCGTAAAGATATCCTGAGTTTTTGGAGATTTTCATCCCTGAGAACAATGGGACTCTACTCATTCCTGGATATCTCACATATACTAGTTTAATGATAGAGTACCCTTCCCTCGTCTGCATTTTAATGAAAGTAGGATCACTAAGTTAAGTTTCCTGTTTTGTTGCTTTCCTGCAGAAGCTGACATTGACATGGGCTTGAGTAGTGAACCTGCTGTGCCGAGACGAAGCGATTCCACATTTGAAATTCTTCCAAGCATTGACTGAATTGCCAAGACACTTGCTGAAATTGAGGTAGACGGGGGGAGGGAGAATATCACAGAAGAACATGCGAGCTCTGGATGGCTGGCAAGGAGGGAAAACAAAGCCAGGATTAATTTAGATGGGACCCAGACTCCGTGATTTGCTCAACAGACGTGTGTGTACGTAAATGGCTTGCAGTGGGATACCTTCAGTGCATTGTTTCCTAATGAGGTCTCTTTTTGGCATTTGCATTCTTCCAAAGGGAACCTATGGTTGAGTCTATAGCAGTTCAATTGGTAGTTCAATTGAGCCTAATGGAGAGGCCATTTTTGCCCCCCTGTTTCACCCTTGCGGAAAGCGCAGGAACTTTTTATTTGCTATGCATAATACAATTTGCAAATTCTGAGTTCACATTTTGCAATCAGACGACCCAAATTAGATAGGGAGAGGGGTAGAGAAATAGACTAATCAAGCACAAATTGGGGGTCTTTTTTTTAACTTTCACCTTGACAGGCTAATGCGGAAGTCCATCCAAATCCTTTGAATTCCAAATTGTTTTTATGTAGGAAATTGAGAAGATTGTGAGCATACTTTTTCTTTTCACATGTTACAGGAACAAGACCTTATTTTCTCTAAAATGGTTGAAAGGAGAAGGAGATCATCAGGAAGGTACTACGGTAAATACTTGCTACCAAATGTATTCTTTCCCAAATGCAAGAGCATGGGAAGGACCATTGCCGGGTTACACAATGTTATGTTATACAATACAGATTCTCTCTAATGCACAGTAAATGGAAAGTTTGAGTCTAATTATCAAAACATGAAGCTTCTATCCAGTCTAACACTAAGTTATGAGCTATGACTTGTGTGGATGACAAACCCATTGCAAAGATATCTCTTCACACCCAGCAACATTCTGCCAATCTATTCAATCTGAATTGGTGAAGAACCACCTCCTTGCACAACACACAACATGATGCACAGTATCCTTGGACAAGCAGCAGTCCTTTCGGAGATGCCCCAGGCTTTTGAATTGATAGGTCTCCAGCTCCTCAAAGTCTTGTACATGTGAACCTCTCTAAACTGATAGGGCCGGGTCCGTCTCACACAATTGTTTTAAAGAGGTTAATTGAGTAATAGAGGATCTGTGCGCTCCAACTCATGAAGACATTCCTGCCCAGCATCTGCAGCTACTGTACATCATCAATTCCAATAATCCAAAGTCAGGACCATTCGGCCCTATTAGTTTAGAGAGGTTTATCAGCTTTTGGAGGAACGACTTAGAGAGGTTCTATTGTATGATGTGAATTAGTCAATAGTCAAACCCTCAATTTTCTTCCCAGAATTCATTACACTACAATTACAAAAAATAATAATGCATTCTCCATACTTAGGTTGCACATATGAACATCTAGCTAACAAGTGGTGTACAGATGGAGCAGGGCCAAGCCATTTGTTGTTGACATGTAAGGTATACGACCTAGGACCCCATTTGCATAAGATAGGATGACCTATTTTCATGAATGAAGGAAGTACAGTAGAATCTCTCTTAATGCATGCTCTCTTAGTGCATAATATGCAGTAAGAGAGCTAGTACTTTGAAGCATTTATTTGTGAACAGTAGTTGGAGGCCCCATAGTGAGAGGCCACACTAGCCAGAGTTATCTACAAAACCTCTCCAACTCCATAAACCTCTCTTAGTGCATAATCCCCAGACTACGCACTAAGAGAGGTTCTACTATATGATGTTGACTAGGACCTTTACTATTGTGTGATAAATAACACATTGACACCTAATGGAGTTACTAAGACCAACTTCTACTTCTCGGAAATATATTTGCCTACAAATTGAACAAATCGGACTGTATTCTACACTTCTTTAATTTCTACTAATTCCAAAATTGATGAAAAATTTGCAGAAAATAGTACAATCTTCATTATTTCTAATCCTTAATTGGAGAAAATTACCCCCCCACCATTGCTCAATCAAACATATGCTAAAACGCTCAACACTGTCGGAAATACATCGTATACCTTAGCCAACCTATTATAGTATATGAATATCAAATAGCACCATTCACACAAGCAATGCCCTGCTTTTACTCAGCTTCTCTCTCACCTATGGCTCCCATTCAAGTAGATTTTGCCTACCACTAGTATGCAGAATCTAACAACAATGAATCTGTTACTTGTCCATCTATCATAGATGGTTGTACAAATTACACCTTCCTCCTTTGAAGATACTACATTAAATAATGCAATTGGATTGCCTTAACAATTAGGTTCCCTTATCCCAGAGAAGTTACCTTATATTACCTCATGACTCATGGCTTGTCCAGATGGAGGCACAAGTCATTCTCTAATCCCAAGCCATGAATCAATGCACCAGCCCATGTAGCACACATGTTTTCCCACATCTTTGCATCCTCTACAGTAACTTGGATATTGATATAGTGTAGAATGTCAAGATATTAGTCTGGGGCAACCTAACTGCACTATTCAGTGTAGATAAGGGAGCTTGAAGAAATTGCGGAACTAAAAGTCTACAGTAAGTGAGTTCACAGAAAGAAATCCTTGGCTACTGATAGCCTTTCCCTACAAACAGGGGCAAATCACGATTTCAAACTGTCTGTACATGACTATCCCTTAAAAAGAGAGGAACACTTCCTGCTCAATTAATTAAACTGCTCCACTAAGCTTAACTTATGTCTCTGACCTGAGGAGAAGAAGAAGAAGAAGAAGAAATGTCTTCTAGCAGACTAAAGTTAATTTGGGTCCTCCCGGCCTTGAAATCATCTCAGCCAGCATACTTTTTGTCAAACTTCATGATTGTCCATGCTAACAAAGGATTGGGATGGTTCAGACAATCACACCCAGAATTGAGTTAGCCTCATAGTCTATGTGGAGCTTCAATAGCTGCTCCAACAAAGATTACATAACCGGTTGTTGAGTTTTCAACACTCATGTGGCACCGTCCCATTGGCAACCCATCACCATTGCCATTACAAGTTGTAACTTATAACCTTCTCTCCTTTCAACTTGCTTTCTACACCCTTGGATCATGAAGATCAAAGGTTGTGATTGAAAAGTGAACAACCGGTTATGTCCGATAACCTACTTGTCGCTACCGCGGCTCGTCGGTTATCTAATACTTACACCGAGATGAATGTAGTGCGCTAACCTATCCTCCCGGTCATGTATGAGTTGCTCACACAAGCGACTCTCGCACTGCATCAAGTTCTGGACCACAGCCTGGCTAGACCCCAACATGCGAATTTGTGTGTATCTCGTTAAATACAACTACCATCAACAGCGCCTGCAGCTTTAGACCAGCATGATCATATTGATATTGTGGTAATGGAGCCATTATTTTCCGGAACCATATAATTCTTTCTTTCCGATATTGCAACAAGTGAGAACACCGGTACACATTGCTGGAAAGCAAACCTAGATCTCTCTGCAGGCGTTGCTGCCACTCCCACAGTCAGTCACTGTCCTTCCCAACTGATTGAGGGGTTCTGACCATTGACTGATATGCATCATACAGAAGTACAGAACTTTGAGGAACCGGAGGCCTATCAAAATCAGAAGCCTGGGCATCTAGGAAAGGAGCTGCTTGTCAAAGGATACTGTGCATCATGCTGGGTGTTGTGCAAGGAGGTGGTTCTTCGCCAATTCAGATTGAACATATTGGCACAATGTTGTTGGGTGTGAAGAGATATTTTTGCAATGGGTCGGTCATCCACACAAGTGATAGCTCATAACTTTGTGTTAGACTGGATGGAAGGTTCATGTTCTGATAATTAGACTCAAACTGTCCATTTACTGTGCAGTAGCGAGAATCTGCATTGCCCAGCTCATAACATGTTTTGTATAACCCGGCAATGGTCCTCCCCATGCTCTTGCCTTTGGGAAAGAATACATTTGGTAGCAAATATTTACCATAGTACCTTCCTGATGATCTCCTTCTCCTTCAACCATTTTAGAGAAAATAAGGTCTCGTTCCTGTAACATGTGAAAAGAAAAAGTATGATTACAATCTTCTCAATTTCCTACGTAAAACAATTTGGAATTCAAAGGATTTGGATGGTTCAGACGTTCATACCCAGAACTAAGTTAGCCTAATGGTCCATGTGGAGCTTCAATAGCTGCTCCAACAAAGATTAAACCCAAATGAACGTAGCGTACGTGCTAAAACATCCTCCCTTTCATGGCCTCAGTCTGTGAGTCAAGTGTCTCACACTGCATCAAGTTCTGGACCACAGCCTGGCCGGGCCTCTGGCTAGACCCCAACATGTGCTTTGTTTGTATCCCGTTAATTACAACTACCATCACCAGCGCCTGCAGCTTTACACCAGCATGATCATATTGAGGTTGTGGTAACGGAGTCATCATTTTCCAAAACCGTATATTGCAACAAGTGAGAGCACCGGTACACATTGCTCCAACAATGTGGTTGGAAGGTGGCCTTGCAATCGGCCTAACTCCACACGTGGAAGGCAAACCTAGATCTCTCTGCAGGCGTTGCTGCCACTCCCACAGTCAGTCACTGTCCTTCCCAACCAACTGATGCCAAGGATCTCTCTGATCTTTCTCTCTCTAGATCTTTCTCTCTCTAGATCTTTCTCTCTCTAGATCTTTCTCTCTCTTCCATGGAGTCCTAGATCTCTCTCTCTCTTCCCTAGAGTCCTCATCCACAAACGTGGAAAGCAAACCTAGATCTCTCTGCAGGCGTTGCTGCCACTCCCACAGTCAGTCACTGTCCTTCCCAACTGATTGAGGGGTTCTGACCATTGACTGATATGCATCATACAGAAGTACAGAACTTTGAGGAACTGGAGGCCGACTATCAATTCAGAAGCCTGGGGCATCTCGGAAAGGAGCTGCTTGTCAAAGGATTCAAGATTCTCGTAGAATTCAAGTTACAGCAAAAAAAAACTTACTCGACTGGATATACTGATCTGAAAATGGAGGTCAAGGATATGTATTTTAACCAGCCCTTTTTTTTGGGGGGGTGGGGGGGGGAATGGAGCCAGAAAGTACCATTTCATACTGAAAATCTTTTTTTTGCCAGAAAAAAGTAATCTTTTTGCACCAAAAAAGTTTCAATACAATTTAACCCCTAAAGGACCGAGGTGATTTTCCTACCAAAAACCATTCAAAACTGTCATTTCTATTGCAAAGAGAAAAGAGTTTAAAAAATTGTTTTTTTTTGCATATCCAATCGTAAGATCTTATACTTGACTAGTTTATAAATATGTGGAAGAAATTTCAAAAACTTTGACCACATAGATTGCAAGATATATGCATTTAAAGTGAAGAAAACAATTTTTTTTTCACCTTGCTTGACTAGATTTTTTGACTTTGAATCTTTTTAGTTCAAATTTTTTGCACTACTAAATTTGGTTTTCTACTTATTTATGTTAAGTAGTTGAGTTGAGAATCTACCAAAAAAATTTAGGAAAAAAAGCACTTCATTTTCACTCATTAAAAAATTGTTAAGTAGAGGTGGGTTCAAGATTGAAGAAAAAACAAAACTGTTAATAGCTTTCAGATAGAATTGAATTACAATAATTCCAACGGTGAGATTATTTTAGCAAGAAAATCTAACCTTGGCTAACAAAAAAATTCTCAAAATTCTCAAAATTGCATTCGAAAATGAATTCTACAACTTATTTTTTCTAGAAGATGCTTAGAGTGCCCAAAAAACTAAGATTGTCCATAACTTTCTCATAATTAGTCCAAATTGAATGAAACAAAGCTTCACATGTAGACAAAAATATAATCTTTGAGGAAAAAATTTGAAAAAACAATTATTTTGACTTTTTGTGATTTTTTTTGTGTTGCCCACAAAATTCTAATTTTACTTATTGTGCCATAACTTTTGCTCCCGGGCATCAATTAAAATAAAAATTATATATTCGCAAAGATCTCGCAAAATACACAACCTCAAAAAATCCCAAAAAATATTACTAAAAACTGAGATTGTAGGAACTTGCCCGGACCCAAATTGTCCCCCGAGGGGACACCCGGTCATTTAGGGGTTAAATTATGGATGAAATCGTCAACTTTGGATTAAAAAAAGTGTATGAATTTGAGTGAAAAGTATTTTATGGTACAAAAGATGAATGTACAAAGAAATAAAATGCTTCACCAAATTTTATGTGATTGCCATCTTGGCACTTTTTCAAAAACCAAAAAAAAAGGGCTGGTTCTAACAACTCTGCTTGTTCTCCAATCAAAAATGGGAAGGCCTAGCTAATTAAAGCTAGGGTATCCATCCACTTCTTGCATTGTTTTTACTCTCTGACTTTCCACCAGACACAACTTACCAAAGTTTGCAGAGCAATGCTGTCTCTATCTTTGGTTTTTGGTTTCTTCTCAAGCTGTGAACAACACACAAGCACAGTCAGCTCACTTTGAATGGGATTTTGAATCCCCGGTTTGAAAATGTGCATAACTTAGAAGTAAGTTAAATGGTCGCAGCAAGTTATTGCTGGAGACCCCAACCAACCATTTTCAAGACATTCCAGGGATTCATACACTGGGTGGAGTATGAGCTAATGAGCCTGCTGGCTGGCTGAAGTTGGAGCAGATCCTGAGGACTTAGTTTTGTGATTCTTATGACAGTGCTGTCAAGTGTGTCAACAAGACACACTGCCCCCCTCCTAGGTTAGACAGGCTGTTCGAGCCGGATTGAATGTACTTTTCTTGTGTTTTTTTAATGCATTCTTTGAAAAGAAAAGAAAAAGAAAAGACACTGCTGTTGTTCTAGTGTGTGCAACAACACTAGAAATGTATTCTACAGCAGTTTCAACAAAGTACAACTTCATGATTTTGACAACTGTTCTAAGTTGCATGTTCCAAACTTCCAATCCGTTTGTCTACTTTGAGAGACTCCATTTTGTTGTGGTGGGATTTAGTCCATCTTGTACAATCCACTCTCCCAATCTAGTGGGTTTCATGCATAGTTGACGAGGGAAGAAGAACTATTCTCTGGTCTTGTCAATTGTTGCAGATAAGTGAAGCAAAATATCCACAAAGGGCAATCAGATTTCAGCTGGGTTTTGTTGTGAATCTCCCGGCCAGCCATGCTCTTCGGACAACCATACAATCAATAGTTCCACCGTGTGTGAAGAACCAACCAAGAGCAGACAGGCTTTTGTAAAGGAAGGTACATGCAACAAATTTTGAGCGAGTATCACGAGTTCACCCCAAGTCAGCTCTGCAGTTCCTGACTGCCCATACTTCAGATCAGTCCTTTCACTTGTAGGACCGAGACAATTCCTCAATTATGTTTTCTTCAACGAGGACATCAACCTAGCTTATTAACTTACAGTATTTGCAATTCTCTGTAAATTGTAAGAAGGCTATTTCGTATTACTGTAAGGTTTGAATCCCGAAGAAGCAACCATTAGAAAGAGACCATGTCACCGTGTGAACCCCTAAAGGATGAAGGCCTTTTTTCTGCCAAAAAAACACTCAAAATTGTCAATTTTATAGCAAACAGTAAAAAAATTGAATTTTCTTTTCACATCTAATCATAGGATCTTACACCTAATTAGTATGAGAATGTGTGGAAAAAAATTCAGAAATTTTGACCGCCCAAATTGCAAGATATATGCATTTAAAGTACAAAATACACATTTTTCATCACATTGTAGGACTACAATATTTAGCTTTGAAGCTTCTTAACTCTAAAATACCAATTCAAAATTTTTTGTTTTTGAAAATAGTGATTTTCTCTAATTTGTCCCGACAGTTGTATATACGTAAAAAGATTTTAATCATCCCAATTTGATGAATGACTCAAAGTTATGAAGATTTTAGTTTGCCGGCAGTTATGAATTCTCACCTCTAAAATGAACTTTAAAGTCCTTTATCTTACTCAATTTTAAATATTTTTTGAAAAAAATGAAATCTTAGGGTGTAAATTGTTTATTAGAACACTGTTACCATAAGGATTTATTTAGCATTTTTCAATTCCATAATTAAATTATTGACAATTTCGTATTTTGAATCATTCTCTATATTTTTCATGTCTTGTATGTTGTACAACTGCAAATGAAGTGAAAATTTTCAAGCATGTAGAGAACTTATTTAGAAAAATAATCCAAAGAAGCACCATCGTTTAGGACCATTTTTCATCAAAAATTGAGCTTATGAAGTGCTGCTACCTTGTTCTCCTCATTGACATAAAAATGTTTTCATTAAATGGTAAATGCTTATATCTTAAAATCTATGCCGTGGAAATTTCTAAAATTTTTACTGTATGTTTCCAAGTTAGCATCCTATGATTATATGTGTCAAAAATTTGGTACTTATACAGAAAATGACAGTTTTTGAGGGTTTCCGGTGAAAACATAGTCATGGAATTTTAGGGTTCAACTAGCGATTGGAGCTTGCTTTGCTACGCATTAAATATATTACTTCCATCAATTTTTCATGTGATAGAATGTAGTTAAACAAAGTATGTATAATCTTTAAATGAAAATATTGACGTCCTCATACAATATTCTTTGGAAAAAAATGATAGTGCAATATAAAGTAATTGAAGAAAAGATTTATATCGTAATTGTTACAAGATAACCTTTGCAAAGATGAAAACATTGCAATAAGAATGAATTAATACCGTGAAGTATGTAAGTAGAATCTTCAAATTTGATTATATAGAGCAATGTTGGCAATTGGTGCTTCCTTATTCTTTAATATCACATTTTAAAAAGACATGGAATTTATCTATAGTTTTGTTGTCTAAAAAGTTTCTTTGAAATTTTTTTAAAAGTATCCGTTTGATTTTCAAATATTTCACAAATAGAATATACAATATATAGTAAAAATTATCCTATGGCTATTACAAAAGCAATTCAATTTCTATAATATTATAATTCAAAATTGAATCGTGATATTATAGAGGTCGTTGTGATTTTAGTAGTATGATGTACAAATTCAATAAGAAAAAATGTGCACTATAATAATTTTAAAAAAATGTGCAAATTTAATTTTAAAAAATTAGTTGAAATCTCTAATCATGGGAAGACCTATCAATTATTGTACCTTTGAAGTTGTGTGTTGCGTGCAAGTGTGCAACAGAGGCCAACATTCAAGTTGCCTTGGAGTGAACCAGGAACTAAGGGCGGGCTTACATGTTGGCCCAGTGGGCAAAAAAAGCAACTAGAAGACAAACACAGTAGCACCAATTGATCAGCAAGCGAGGGAGGAGGAGGAGAGTTCTACTGATCCCAGTGTATCAAACACTACAGAAGGAACATAAAAGTGCCTTCTATATTTTGGCATTGTTGACCGCACCCACCCACCACTACATGTAAGGAGGCCCTAAGGTAATCCTACTGAATAATATTGAATGTCTGCTCTGGAGAATATTTTGAGCTTGGAGGTACGAAGATAAAGCTCTTGACGGAGCTTGCTTCCACCATGAAAACACCGAACTTTTGAAGAAACATAAACTGTAAGAATCTCGATTTGCGCATTCACCATGGCAACCACAGTAGAATGAGACAAGCACAAAGAATAACGATGAGATTACCTCAAAGTCAACAATCAGCAATAAATCCAGTATTAGACTTTTTACGCATCACAAATTTTATTGATCTTGCAGAACTCCGTTCATCATTCAACTCCCGGGGTCCTACCACCAATTCTTCATTGCCAAGCAATCAAAATTGTTAAAAATCCTCCACGGGTAATAGTCCAAATATTATTACCATCTTGGAAGCTTACACTTGTATGTTGAAAACCCCATATTTCAGAAGGAAGCACACTTTGTAATGACGGAAGTGATACAAATTCACAATGTTCACAATAATTGCAGTTGAAGCAAACAAGTGCAGGACAAGGTCTTTGGTTCAAGTGCAGTTGAAGCAAACAAGTTGCAGAACACAAACAAGCCCAAGAAGCGAATTCAAAACGTAAAAAGCCTTGCGGGAAGCAAATTCAGACTGCACAAGGGTGAAGAACAATACCTTCGGAGATGTGGAAAGGCTAGTCTTTTCTGGTTTTGAAGGCCGCTTCACAGCCTGCAAACGTACCTCCTTTAGCAAGCCGACTAGTGTTTGAAGGCCAAGCCAACAAGGAGGTCATCCATTTTACGAGTCGGGTGGGGCAATTTTGAAGGCCACCATCGACAGTTCATCCAAGTAGGGGGTGGTTTGATGGTCGGGTGGTCATGCTCTAAGGTAACTACACCTTATATTACACGATTTCTAAAACTGCATAGTGGATCTTCTTGCCTAAAATGTACTCCCACTATTCATATGACTCTATGATTGCTTTTGGATACACCTATTCTCAACACTTTGGAGATTTGTAGTTTATTCACACGGTGTCCAAAAAATGCATTCTTAGAGAATCTAAAATCCCCTTTTGACTACGAATGGGACCCCACAAAAAAAAATTCAATATCACAGTGAAAACCATGTTGAATCAGGTTGAATTGCTTAACTATGCGATTTAAGGTGATGTTACCTTACTATAGAGCTAACATCCAGAACAGTGCTAACACTTTTTGTATATTTGTTCGAGGCTGGAGATGATGGAGCCGAATAAGATATAGGTAACCAGGATTGAGAAACAAGGGCTAAGATGTTTTCTATTTTCTATTTTCTAAAAGAATGGGAGACCCATTCCATTAACCCCAACGACCAAGGAGCCTACTTTAGGCTTTTGAGAATTTTAGGCAAACATTTCCCGTGTCAATACTTGAGATAAAAATGTGAGAAAAAGGGTGGATGTGAACATATTGAAAAACTTGCATTTCCTCCAAAAAAATGTGGAATTGTTCGGTTTTTGAATGAGATGTGGGGCAATAAGTGATTTGTGATGTCAACCCGGGCATCCTTATAAAAATTACTCCGTAATTAACAAAGGGATCAAGGAAGGGTGCCGCCCACGAACTCTTCCCAACTTTTGTCTCAGCTACAATCTTTTGTCTGATCAGCTGGTTTCCACCTTTGTCTCGAATTTAGTTCGCCTCAATTCGTCCCACAAAACTGGGGACAGCCGGTCTCCCACTTTTGTCTCTTCTGGTGCCGCTCAAACATGCAACCAAAGTTATCACACTACTTCTACACAGTGCGGCTACAAGCACTGTAGTGTTTTTGTTATCACGCTACTTCTACACAGTGCGGCTACAAGCACTGTAGTGTTTTTGTTCACCAGCTCCAGGTAGTGAAGACAGTGAAGGAAGGTTGCTTGGCTCTATGTATTAGCCAGGGTCGGCTGAGACCATAACTTACAGTGCGCGCTCGACATTCACGGTTACGCTCGTCACTCTGGCCTTTCCCTTGCGCACTCATTTCGCTCTTGGAATGCCTGACTGTCTTCACTTCTTCTCTTCCTCTCCTCCGTGAGGGTCGTGGCCTCGATCGTGTCTCCGGCCATCCATTGCTTTCACGTTCGTATAGTAGCTTCCGACGCCGCCTTGACAAGAAATTCAACCCGCGCTTTCGATTCCATCGATTGGCGGGGAAGGACATGCTTACTCATGTTGTTTCGTTCCTTGGTTGGTCGATGGAATATTGATTGGGGTTCATATGGGAAAGGGGGGGTGCATTTCGGGTGGGCGTCAGGGGATACATTTGGCAAGCTTTACTGCTGTCGGGGCCAGCATCACGTACTGTTGTGCGGCCATGCGAGGTTTGCGGGTGTAGAAGTGCCGAGGCGCGATAGCGAGAGAGCGAGCGAGCTTCAGTCGGTACCTACGCGTTGTAAAGTGGACGTTCTTTGGTGGTGTCATTTAATTGGAGGTTTCATTGGGAGTAATTTAATTGCGGGTGTGCCGGTGTGGAAGTGTTGAAGCGCGATAGCCAGAGAGCGAGAGAGCAAGCGAGCGAGCTTCAATAGGTACCTGCGTGTTGTAAAGTGGACGTTCCTTGGCGCGGGTCATTTACTTGGGGGGTTCTTAAATGGATTATGAGGGGGCTTGGATCGGAGGTTTCACATATGAATCATTTGCTGCGCTACGGGTTTTCATTTCCGGGCTGCTGTACGTAGTATACCATTTGGGTCAGCTTTCATAGGAAGGTTCTTCCCGGGATTCGTTCGTTTAAGGAGGATCAAAAGAAGTAGGATTGGGGTTGCGGCTCGGTTCTCTTGACGAGTTTCTAAATGCACGTTGCGCTGAGGAGATAGTGGGAAAGAACCGATCAGAGAGAGAGTTAGAGTACAATCGCGCTTTCTGTCACTACCCGGAGCTTGCTGGTGAACAAAAACTCTACGGCTCTCAGTGCTTATGGCCGCGGCCGAAGTTTGATACATGCATGACGCGAGGACTTTGGCTGCATGTTTATGCGACACCAGACGCCCCCGCCTACTTGTACACTCCTGACTAACTGGCGTGACTTGCGCTGCATCTAGCACCGACTGCTCGATCCACCAGTCCTCTATAGAGGATTTTCAGATTTCTCAGATTTCTCAGATTTTTCTCAGATTTTTTTGTTAACAAAACATTAGCCCCAAAAAATGTTCACCTTGGCCGGGCTAACGGGTAAAGTGGGGTCTAATCTTTGGAAGATTAGACTTTGTTTAGGCCCCACGCCAACGTTAGACCCTGGGGCTAATGCCTCCAAAACTTTCTGTGCTAGACGATTGTAGCCAATGCATACTGAGTGCTTACGTCTTCCAGCTTCGACGCAGAAGGACGTCATTGGAAATCACTCAACTCGATCCCAAGAGAGCTCAACATCCACCGAAGAGGCGGCATACCGATAAGTAAAGGGATCAGTATAGGGATCCTATTCCAGCTTGTAACGTCAATTTAGTTAACTATGTACGTTGCACTGGCAAATTTCACAACTTCCGCTCATTCAGGACGCGCGGCTTGAAACGTAATACTGCAGCTGTGGTATTTTTGGGTTGCAGTTTAGTCTCGAGCCAAATTAACGAAATGGACCTCCTCCAATTTGCAAATTGCAAATGTAATCAACAGATCATCTTTTTCTTGTTTATGAATGAGTAGGAATGTTCAGATCAGTCCTCACGGAGACCACGACTTGGAGCTTTGCTGGGATTTGAATTTGTGCTCCGATTGCCCGTTTTGAGTTTGAAATGCAGGACTGCACGGATTCGTTCTTCCGCTCCCGCTTTGATCGAAGGAGAAGACTGTGTTTGAGTTCTTTGGGTGTATCGATTTGTGTAGTTCCCATTGTTTGATGGTGGTTTCGTTGTCTTTGTAGGAGGATACGTCATCAGATCACCGATTTGCGCAAAGGGGGAGAGTCACGATATATTCACAATGGCACAGGCGAACGGAGGAGATGCGGGCGCGAGCGGAGGAGACACAGGCGCGAACGCAGCAGTGCCGCAGGTGGACAGAGTGGACGGAGCGGCAGTTGTCGACGGCGCGGTACCGCTCGTGACCGGCGCAGTACTACCCCAGATAGATGGCGCACGCGTTCGCGGGGTAGGTCAGGCGATAGCTCCAGTGGCAGTCCCACTCATTGCTCCAGTGGCAGTCCCACTCATTGCTCCGGTTGCAGTCCCACTCGTTGCTCCGATTGCAGTCCCACTCGTTGCTCCGGTTGCAGTCCCACTCGTTGCTCCGATTGCAGTCCCACTCGTTGCTCCGATTGCAGTCCCACTCGTTGCTCCGGTGGCAGTCCCACTCGTTGCTCCGATTGCAGTCCCACTCGTTGCTCCGGTTGCAGTCCCACTCGTTGCTCCGGTGGCAGTCCCACTCGTTGCTCCAATTGCAGTCCCACTCGTTGCTCCGGTTGCAGTCCCACTCGTTGCTCCTGTGGCAGGGGCCCTTATTCCTCAAGGTTTTGTTCCTGCACGTTTTGATATGGATGGTGTTCTGCTGGGGCCTCTGCCAACAAAAAGCAACAAGAGCTTCAAAATCCTTTCCAAGATTGTCGGTGACACCTAGCCTTGAACTTCTTTGCAGTGAAGTAAAGCTTTCACTTGGGTTTGGAAAAAAGAAAGGAAGAACTGGTCTATCGTTGGGTTGAATATTAGTGTCTTCTTCTTTGCAAGAAGTGATTTTATAGGTTTGCTGCTGAAACTGTATGGGAAAGCCAATTGCATAAGAAGAAGAGTCCGCTGGGGTAGTTGTAAGTTACTAGCACATGGACGTGTTGGAACAGAACCACTAGCCAAAGTTTCTACCATATTGACTTGGTTTTATAGCCTCTTTGTATATTGACCATATTGTAGACTAAGGTGTTATCAATATATAGGTGTGTGTGTCTGTTTGGACTGGATAATGTGCAAGAATAATTGTGTGGAAGTTTCAGTAAATTTCATGTTGACCAGACTGAGCATATATTCAGAGGTGCATATTGGCTGCCGCATGGAGCACATATATTTCTGCAGTGAGAACTGGTGACTCAAATTCTTCTCATTAACCCTTAAAGGACAAGGGGGTGATCCTGGAAATCATCCCTTTCTATTACCGTGTGAATCATTGGCTTCAGAAACAATAAAAGTATTCATTGGAAGTCAAACTTCTATTCATGATCTCTCTTTTCCAAACACAAAATTTCGAGGATGAAAATTACACTTCTGTCCTCCAGAGGAGATTCTCTTGTCATTCATCGGCCACAAAACAGTCCGCTCAACGTTTAAGGGTTAACTAATATTGCTTTGAAATATGGTGGATTTCATTAAAATGGCGGCATTCCATTACAGTGGCACATTATTTTAGTTCGGAACGGCCGTTCTGAAATCTACACCAGTGGTACATTATGAAAATCTACGCCTTCCCTAGATATCTAAAATCTATATTGAAAAATGCCAATTCCAATGGTTGCAATGTTATAATAAACAATCTACATCCTATGAATTTATTTTAACCCTTAGAGTTCCAAGGCCATTTTTCTGTCAAAAATCACTCAAAACTGCCATTTTGGCTGCGTTCACCCAAGAACACAAAAAAAAACATTTTTTTAGAATCTAACCGTAGGATCTTGTACTTCACTTGTCAAAAACCATGTGGTAAAAATTTCATGAAGTTTGACCGTATAGATTGGAAGATATTAGCATTCAAAGTTGAAAAAGAAATTTTTTTGAACACTGACCTGCAATTTTAGATGACTTTGACCACCATTTGTGGAAATTCTTTGCACTATAGACTTTGAATTTAAAATTTTTTATGTTGAAGATGTACAATGAAAGTCTACAAAAAAAATTCAAAAAACGCACACTTGATTTTCATTCTTTAAAAAAAATTTAAATAGAAATAAGTCCAAGATTGAAAAAACAACTAAATCGTTAATAGCTCTTAGATGGGATTGAAGGACAATAATCCCAATGGTCAGATTGTTGTAGCAAGCAAACACAACATTCCTAAAAAAAAAATTGTAAAAAATTGTAAAAATTGCATTCAGAAATGAATCCTACAAGTTATTTTTTCTAAAAGATGCTTAGATTGCCCAAAAAATAAAATTGTCCATAACTTGCTCATTATTAGTCCAAATAAAATGAATCAAAGCTTCACATGTAGACAAAAATACAAAGTTCCAAAGAAAAAAAAATTAAATTTTTTCTTGACTTTTTGCAAAAAGATTTGTGATGCCCGCCGAGTTCAGTTTGAGGCTTTTTGTGGTATAACTTTTGCTCCCAAGCACCAATTGAAATAAAAAATTATATACCCACGAAGCTAATCCATTTTCCTATCTTATGGAAAAGTTTCAAAAAGTTTCACTAAAAATTGAGCCCGGAAGTACCTGCCCAAAATCTGATTTGTCCCTCGAGAAGACAATGGAACTTTAGGGGTTAATTGGCTTTTTCTAGGCTGGTGATACAAAGAGAAAAAATTGGTAGCATGATGTTGTTAGTGAATTATACTGTTGTTTTGTGATTCTCGTAGTGAATTAAGTCTATGAGTAAGGCATCTTTTCAAGGCCTCCATAGTTCAGGTTAGGTTGAAATCCTTGTCATTAACCACTAAAGTTCCATGATTATGCTTTCACAAAAACGCTCAAAAATTGCCATTTTGGATATATGTATCAATATATCTTTTTTAATTTTTTTTTGACACATGGAACTATAGGATCTTATAGTATGCTGACATGAGAATATGTGGTAAAACTCTCAGAAGTTTCCATTTTTAGTAAGTTGGCTACTTGCTTGGAAATTTTCAAATCATTTGGAATTGTACAGCATGTAGGAAAAAAATAGTAAATAGAATGAAGTAGAGAATGATTCAAATTACTAAATCATTAACAATTCAGTTATGGAACTGAAAAATTCCAATCTCAATGGTTGTAATGTTGTGATAATCAATCGACACCTTATGTTTTTATTTTTTTCTAAAAGTATTGAAAAATGAGTTAAATAAAGGACTTCAAGTTTATTTTAGAGTAGAGATTCCATAACTACCGGCAAACTACCTAAAACTTAAAATCCTCATAACTTTTGGCTCAAAAATAAAAACGGAATGATCCAAAGCTTCCTTGTGTATATAAATCTAAAGAACCGATTTCAAATTTTTATTTCTCAAAAAAATGATTTTAAAGAAGTTTTTTTTGTTGCCCAGGTTGCCCATCGAGCAATGAAAACTACATATCATATTATAACTTTTTAACCATGTAGTTGAAAAATATGAAAATTATTGGGCCTTAAAGCCACTCCCCAAGAAAATGTTGTGTAAAAATTTCAAAGAAAAAAAATAAAATCTCCATTCATAGTGAACTACCCGAAATTGCTATGTTGCCAAAAAAACACCGTTTGGTCCTTTGGTTAACCCAAGAAGGATGTTGAGGGTTTAAAGGATCTAATCAATGACTTTCAAGAATTGTAAAAAAAATGCTCTAATTTGTCTTAAAATCAGATTATTTTTAGTTCACTACCTGATGATAAGGGTCCACATGGTTCCAGGATTAAAATTTACTAGAGTTTAGAGTATTATTAAAGTTAGCGCAATGAAGAAATAGGTTTATATTAACCTCCAAAGTCCCATTGTTTCCTTCTTGCTCACTTGATGTCACAATGCTAGATGCTTATCACTAGCTCAAAATCTAAGTATAAGGTGTTAAATAATCAGGATTAAGGTACTCTAATGCACTTTAACCCTAATTATTGGATACTTTGTACTTAGATGCACCATGCACTCAAATCACTTGTGAAAGAAAAAAAATTGTCCAAAAATCCCGGGGGATCACTTAGAAGGTCCATTAGGAACTACATGCATTAAAATTTGGAACCCCTATATTATGTTCTAAAATTTAAATAAAAGGAAAAGAAAAAAATATGAGTAGATTTTCCTACTTTGAAAGTTTATGTTTTGAATTATTGATAATTTTATTTGATAATTATAACTAGTTACTAATTTTTGAAGTAAAAAGATACACTGCAAAGTTGAAAATAACTTTCATACCCCTATTTTATATAAGAAAAAATTGTATAAAAAATACACCAAAATCCTCAAAAATAACTCTCTATTGAAAGTTCATATTTATTGAATATTGATGCAATGGTCATCTATATGTATTCTCTATGAATATTTGAGTTGAAAAACATGCCATTTTAGTTCATTTTTCAACCTTTGCTAGAAATCTTCTAATATGGTATTTGAATTGGGATTTTTTGGCAATAGAAACCTATAGCCTTTGTTAAACAATGCTCAAAATTATAGGTCAAAATCATAGTTCATTAAAAAGTAAATAGAGGGGCAAAAAATGACTTGAACACACATAATTAGTTATAGATACACTAAGTGATCTCCCCGGGCCAAAAATAGTCCAATGACCATCTATCATCAAGAGTTGTTTTTTATGACAACATGAAAGACTTATTTAATTGACATTTGGTTAGAATGAAGGGTGAAAAGGTTGTTTTTATAGGAAAATCAACTATTCATCATGATTTTTCAAAAGCTAAGGAATGACTTGAAGGTAGACCACTCATTGTGAAATGCAAGAATTGTATTCAAAGTTGAATTTTAGACCTCATTTAGGAGTAGTAGTATAATATTTTTCAAAAAACTTTGAGTTAAGTTAATGTGGAGAATTAAGCTAACTTTTATCTTCAAAAATTTGTTTGAGGCTTAGAGCCTCCAATAAAAATTTATGGACAAAATTTAGAGAGGGTGTTTGAAAATGTCCCCAAAAATATCCCTTCCAACCCCACTCTGAAATTTGGCCATAACTTTTAGTTAATCCCTAAAAGCCCATTGTCCCTTCGGGGGACAAATGCGTTTTTGGGTAGGTACCTACGGGCTAAAATTTTGTCATTCCAAAGCGGCCCTTTGGAGGCCACAAATTTCTTCTAATGACCTATCCTATGTACACCAAACTAAAGATGGCCACTTCTTCATACGCCCCGTGCATAAAGGTGGCTAGCCAATCAAGGTGTGAATAGAAAATCAAGTGAACCAGCATACCAACAATAAGAGGAGAAAACTACTTGTATAATTACAATAGGCCATTGCAACTGCCATTACTTTATTTTCATATGACAAGACCACATAATACTTCTGTACTCATCAACAATGCATGAAATCTACTTGATTTGGAGATTTGGATAGTGGATTGTGCAGGATGGGCTAAGAGCATCCACACCGTGGCTCAGCGACGCTAGCTGGGGTGCCATACATTGGGTTTGGGAGCCGAATCCCTCCCACCATGGCACGCCTTGACAACTTTCAACAACCAGGTGCGAACAACTCCATGTTTTCCCCATAGCTTCTGGAGCCCGGTGAGATTTGCCACAGTACCCCGGTCTGACAGCTTTTCAATCGATTTCCATGTTTTCTTGTTGCTTTTGACTGATTTCCATTCATTTTCGTGTTTCATTGCTCTTTTTTTAGTAAATGCAGCTGTAGACCGGGTCATGTGAGAGTGTCACGGCGGATTTGGGGATTTGGCCGCCCATGGACAATGCTCTAAACCCCACAACAAAACAGAGTCTCTGAAAGAAGACCAAAGAGGAGAACGCAACCACATATTGAACACAAGCATCCTGCCTAACCTTACCTTTGGCCAAAAGCAGTGAGCACTGCAAATCACTGGTCAATTTGTGTCCTGCAAGAGCAAATTCAGGGAAAACTCAGGATTGGAGCATGCAACTTTAGAGCAGACAACATTTGGATGTTGTCACACAATCATGTAACTGTTGTACTTTGCTGAAAACTACTGTCTGTATGTTTTATGGTGTTGTTGTATTGTAAACATGGACCAGAACAACAGCAGTGTGTCATCTTGACAAACTTGACAACAATGTCATAAGAACCACATAACTTACAGTAACTTAGTCCTAAGGATCTGCTCCAACTTCAGCCAGCCAGGAGGCTCACCAGTACTCAATCCGTTGTATGATTCTTTTAACCCCTAACTGGTTTCAAGGACACATTGTGTCCTTTGGATTCATACACAACCCGTATTCGCCAAATTCCACAAAGTATTGGCCAATCTGTAAACTACAAAATCAAAGGTGCAATAGTCATTGGTTTTCATATGTTTTTAGAAACTATAGCGATGCTCATTGTTGAAATGAGATGTTGTCGAACATGCAAAAGTGTGTATTTTTTGAGAAATACGTAAACTGGAGATACAACTTCACAATGTATAAAATTAGTAACATGTCTGATGTAGCCAGAACATGTGTAGTTCAATAGAAGACTTTAGTGCGCATTCAACAAAAAATAAACAAAAATTAAACGGATAGTAAACCATCCACATGCAAAACTGTGTACATTGCACTTACCATACGTACAAATGCATTGAAAGACGACCAGAACCACTTATGGGTTAAATGTGTTGGAAATGGATGGATGGAGTCCAAGTTAAGTATTTACTGGGACCATTTAACCGTTAACCCCTAAAGGACCAACATGCATTTTATGGCAACATAGAAATATTGGGCAGGTACGTACGACTGGAGATTTGCATATTTTGGGCTGAAATTTTTATAGAAGGTGGGAACAAGGAATATCTTTCATATGCACCAAATTTCATGACATTTGGAAATACGAGTCAAAAATTATGGCTGAACACATTGTTTGTTTCTCAACTTGAGCAGTCCAGGCATATAAGAAAAAATCAATTTTTCCAAAAATAAAAATTTGAAATTGATTTATTAGATTTATATATACGCGGAAAGCTTTGAATCATTCCATTTTGATCAATAAGTCAAACGTTACAAGGATTTTTAGTTTGCAGGCAGTTATGGATTGTCTACTCTAAAATAAGATTTGAAGTCATTTATTTCACTCAATTTTCAATTTTTTTCAAAAAAAATAAAATTGTAGGACGTAGATTGTTTATTAAAACATTGCAACCATTGGGATTGGCATTTTTTAATTCCATAATTAACTTCTTAACAATTTAGTGTTTTGAACCATTCTCTACTTCTTTCTACTTACTATTTTTTTCCTATATGTTGTACAATTCCAAATAATCCAAAAAAATTCAGGCATGTAGCCAACTTGCCTTGAAGAATGAATCCAGAGAAGCACAACCATTTTAGATTTTTTTTCATAATCATCTGACCTTGTAAAGTGCAGCTGCCCAATTTTTTGCAGGGCCGCAAAAAGGACTTTTGCCACTTCAAACGTTAATATCTTCCAATCTACACAATGGAAATTTTTGAAGTTTTTTCCATACATTCTCAAACCAGAGCTCTACAAGATCCTATAGTTATATGTATCTAAAAATGGTATTTTTCAAAAATTTGGTACTTGTACTAGAAATGGCAGTTTTGAAGCATTTTTGGTGAGAACATAGTCAAGAAACTCTAGGGGTTAAAGGATGAAGGGGTGATCCTCAAAATCGTCTATTTTCATTACCGCGTGAATCATTGATTTAAAAAATAACAAAAGCACTTATTGGAAGTCAAACTATTGTAAAAGACCTCCACATAACAGCCGCCTCAAAGTTTGAAGGTTAACCCCTAAAGGACCAAACTGTATTTTGGCAACATAGCGATTTTGGGTTGCTCACTACAAATGGAGTTTTTACTTTTTTTCTTTGAAAATTTAACGCAACATTTTCCCAAGGAATAGCTTTAAGGCCCAACTATTTTCATAACTTTTGACTATACAATTAAAAAGTTATTGCATGATATGTAATTTTCAACATTTGGCAGGCAACTTAGGTAGCCCAAAAAACTTCTTTAAAAATCACTTTTCAAAAAAATAGAAATTTGACATTGGTTCACCAGATTTATGTATACTTGGAAAGCTTGGAATCGTTCCATTTTTATTAATGAGATAAAATTTATGAGTAGTTTTAATTTAGGGTAGTTTATGGGTATTTTGAAATCTCTATAATAAAATAAATGTTGAAGTCCTTTATTTAACTCAATTTTCAATATTTTTGGAAAAAAATAAAGCCATTTGGTGTATATTGTTTATTACAACATTACAACCATTGGAATTGGCAATTTTCAATTCCTTGAATAAATGATTAACAATTTAGTATTTGAATTCATTCTCTATTTCTGTCTACTTACTATTTTTTTCCTATATGTTTTACAATTCCAAATGATCTGGAACTTTTCAAGTATGTATTCAACTTGCCTTGAAGACTGAATCCAAAGAGTAACCACCATTTTGGACATTTCATACAAATGTGACCTTATGAAGTGCATCTGCCCGAATTTTTGCAAGGACAAAAAAAGGATTTTTGTCAATTCAAACGCTATTATCTTGCAATCCACAAGGTGGAAATTTCTAAAACTTTTTCCACAACATCTTGAACTAGTGTACTACAAGATCCTATGGTTACATGTGTCCAAAAATATTTCTCTTCTAAAATTTGATACTTGTATTAGAAATGACAATTTTGGAGCATTTTTGGTGAAAACATAGTCAAAAACCTTTACGGGTTAACTTACTGGTTATGTACATTTTCAAACAGGGAATTCAAAAAATCTCATTTCAAAGTGAGCTGATTGTGCTTGTGTATTGTTCACAGCTTGAGAAAAAACCAAATAACGAAGATACATACAGCATAAATCTTGGGTACATTGTCTGACGGAAAGTCAGAGTCAAAGAATGATGCAAGAAGTGGATGGATACCCTACAGTACACTAAAGAGTGAAATTGGATTGCCTTAATAATTAGATTGCCTTCGTCAAGAGGTCACCTCATGCGTCATGATTCACTACTTGTCCAGATGGAGACATATGCCATTTTCTAAACCTGAGCCATGAACCAGTGCATGAATCCATGGAGTACACATGGTTCCTACATTACTGCATCCTTCTATTGTAATTGAGCATAGTTGTATAGTGTAGCAATTTGGATCTTCCCTTGAAATACCCTCAGCCAACATAATTTTCATCAAACTTCATGATTGTCCATGAAGTTTGATGAAAATTATGTTGGCTGAGGTTATTTCAAGGGAAGATACAAATTACTACACTAAATAGTGAAATTAGGTTGCTTTACATTAACCCCTAAGGGATCAAGGTGATTTTTCTACCAAAAACCACTCAAAACTGTCATTTCTATTGCAAAGAGAAGAGAGTTTCAAAATTGTTTTTTTTTGCATATCCAACCTTAAGATCTCATACTTGACTAGGATATGAATATGTGGAAGAAATTTCAAAAACCTTGCACCACGTAGATTGCAAGATATATGCATTTAAAGTGAAGAAAGTAAGTTTTTTTCCACCTTGCTTGACTAGAATTTTTGGCTCTGAATCTTAATAGTTCAAATTTTTTGCACTATTGATTTATATTTTCTACTTGTTTATGCTAAGAAATTGAGTTGAGAATCTACCAAAACAATTAGGAAAAAAAACACTTAATTTTCACTCATTAAAAAATTGTTAAGTAGAAGTGGATTCAAGATTGAAGAAAAAACTAAATTGTTAGTTGTTTTTAGATGGAATTGAATCACAATGATCCCAACAATGAGATTGTTCTAGCAAGAAAATCTAATCCTGTCTAACAATTGTTTTTGAAAAATTCTAAAAATTGCATTCAAAAATGAATTCTATAAGTTATTTTTTCAAGAAGATGCTTAGATTGCCCAAAAAATTAAGATTGTCCATAACTTTCTCATAATTAGTCCAAATTGAATGAAACAAAGCTTCACATGTAGACAAAAATATAGTCTTTGAGTCAAAAAATGGAAAAAAAATTGACTTTTTGTGATTTTTTGTGTGTTGCCCGCCAAATTCCATTTTTGCTTATTGTGCCATAACTTTTGCTCCTGAGCATCAATTAAAATAAAAATTATATATTCACAAAGCTCTTGCAAAATTATACAACCTTAAAAAAATCCCAAAAAATATTACTAAAAATTGAGACAGTAGAAACCTGCCCAAACCCAAGTTATCCCCTGAGGGGACAACCGGTCCTTTAGGGGTTAATTTCTTGACATTTGGCACTATATAAATATTTACAATAATTGTACAAGAATGCACTACTTTTAAATTAGATGTGGTCTTCAATAAGCCCTCTTGGTTTTATTTTTGATATTCACCTCCATGCTTGTCCACAACTCTCCATGTGGAATTTAACCAACAAAAGTAGTTTGAGGCGCCAGAACTGGGTGGCTGTCAGGCATTGTTTTCACTAGCCTGTATTGACAACTAACTCCTAACTTTGCCCTCCCCAGGCGGCATGCGGTTGGGGCTTTGTAATTTCCGATCACTTAAGGAATTACGCATATCTAAAGGGCGGATCTCTTTAATGGGGAATTTTTTCTGGGTGCAAAAATAGAGTTTGGAAGGTTGTCATAAATTTCTAGATTTTTATTTCTTAAAATGTGTTTACTATGAATTTTTTGGTTAACCCCTAAAATTCCATGACTATGTTCTCACCGAAAACCCTCAAAAACTGCCATTTTTAGTACAAGTATCCAATTTTTGAAAAAAACTTCTCTTGACACATGTAAGCGTATGATCTTGTAGTATATTGACTTGAAAACATATGTTAATCCCTAAAGGACTGTTGTCCGTTTGAGGGACAAATGCGTTTTCGGGTAGGTACCTACGGGCTGAAATTTTGTCGTGATTTTTTGAAACTTTTTGAGAAGGTGAAGAATTGAGAAAGGTATGTGGCTGAAAAAAAAATTGAAATCGGACCTTCGAGCGAGAAGTTATGCCAATTCTTGGAATGCATGGAGAGGGAAGGCAACAAATAATATTTGCAAAATTTTGAATTTTTTTTTAAATATTTTTTTTCTCATAGATTATATTTTTGTCTATCTGGAAAGCTTTGATTCATTTCAATTGGATTTGTTATGAGGAAGTTATGGACATTCTTGTTTTTCGGGCAGTTAGAGCATCTTCTTGAAAAAAATAACTTGTAGGATTCATTTCGGAATGCAATTTTTGTAATTTTTCAATTTTTGTTGGTAATGGTATAGTTTACTTGCTAGAACAATCTCACCTTTGGGATTAGTGCATTTTGATTCCATCTATAATATATGAATATTTTAGACTTTCCTTCTATCTTGTACCTACTTCTACTTAATAATTTTTTAAAGAATGATAATTAAGTTTTTTTGAATTTTCTTTTTCCCTAGACTCTCAACTCAATTCTCCACTATAAAGATTTAAAGCTCAAAACGTTGTAGAGCAAAATTTTAAGTTAAAAATGTTTTAAGTCAAAAAATCTGGTCCTACAATGTGCTGAAAAACTTGTTTTTTCCACTTTAAATGGAGATATCTTGCAATCTGTGCGGTCAAAAATTCTTCAATTTTTTCCACACTCTCTCATACTAGTTAGGTGTAAGATCCTACGGTTAGATGTAAAAAAAGAAACAATTTTAATTTTTTTTTTACTTTTTGCTATAGAAATGGCAATTTTGAGTGTTTTTTGGCAGGAAAAAGGCCTCGGTCCTTTAGGGGTTAAAAATTTCAGGAATTTTCACCGCGTGGATTGCAAGATATAAGCAATCAAAGTCACTAAAACCATTTTTTTGGCCTTTCAAAAAATAGGGCAGCAGTACTTTCTAAACCCACTTTTCAATGAAAAAATGTCCAAAATGCTGGTGCTTCTTTGGATTCTTTTTCCTAGACAAGTTGTCTACATGCTTGAAAAATTTTCAATTCATTTGTTGTACAACACATAGGAAAAAAATAGTAAGTAGATAATAGTAGAGAATGATTCAAAATACAAAATTGTCAAGAATTTAATCATGGAATTGAAAAATGCTAATTCCAATGGTGGAAATGTTGCAGTAAATAATCTACGTCCTAGGATTTTATTTTTTTCAAAAAATATTGAAAATTGAGTAAGATAGAGGATTTTAAAGTTTATTTTAGAGTAGAGAATCCAAAACTGCCCGCAAACTTAAAACCTTCTTAACTTTTGACTCATTTATCAAAATGGGATGATTCATAGCTTTTTACCTGTACATAACTCTAGAAAACCAATTTCAAATTTTTGATTTCGGAAAAAGTGATTTTTTCTAATATGCCTGGCCTGCCTAGTTACAAAAAAAGTAACATATTAAGCCATAACTTTTGACTCGTATTTCCAAATGTCATGAAATTTGGTGCATATGAAAGGTATTACTTGCCCCCACCTTCTATTAAAATTTCAGACCAAAATATGGAAACCACTAGTCGTACTTACCTGCCCAAAAATTCTATATGGCCAAAAAACGCATGTTGGTCCTTTAGGGGTTAAAGATTTTGTTTGACCCATTTTGGTCATAGAGACTTTCCTATTTTCAACCAAAGACTGGTTGCAGAATCAACCAAGGATTGGTTGCAATATTGAGAGTCTTGGAAGCAATCCTACTTTGCCAAAACTACCTTGGGAATCATGCCATAATTAATCCTTGCTCATTTCCTCCTTCACAGAAAGAGAACAACATACATGACCAATATGGGGCGTCGATTAGGAATGGGTTGCCTCCCCTATTCTTTCTTCTTGCAGTAAAGTTAAACCTTTATTTGTGTAAATAAAAAATAAACCAACAAAATGTGTACCCAACATATGAAGATTGAAGAGTCTTAGGATATAAGGTAGGATGCTCTAAAAGCAACCATTTTAGGGCTGGTCCGCTTTTTCCATAGGATTGCATGAATAGAAATATTTTTCATTCATTTTTCAGAGAAAGAAGAATGGATGACAAATGTAAGCCAAGTGGTTTCATATTTTTTAAGCATTTTTGAAGTAGTTATGAGTTTTCAAAGATTTCTGTTGTAGGTGCCTATTTGTGACCCTAGGTCTCTTAAAATGCATCCTCTTACAACTTCTAAAGTGATTTGAGGAAATCAAGACCAATAATTGGCTCTTGCATTAAAGAATATTTTTTTCTAGATTCAATCAATGATTAAAGTGATCCATTTAAAGACCACCTCATATCCATTCACTACCACTTTATAGGGTTGATTTGAAGAAGCCGGTTGCTTTTAGAGCAGGCTACCTTAACCCCTCACCGCCCAAGGGGACGAAAAGTGTCCTCACAGAAAATTCAAAGTGCTGTAACTTTTGCATCCGATATCCAAATACAATAAAACTTATTGGTAAAATTGCGCTCTCTTGTCTAGTTTGTGTGGTAAATTTTGAAATCAATACAAGCTTTATTGATTTCTTGAAAGCCAATCAAAGTTCGCAGGTTCAATTTGAATTCACCAAATTGCATTTGAAGGCTGCAACTTCGGGGGCTTGTATCTCTTTCATCCAATGTTTGTTTTCAATAAAATTTGTTGGGTTACGTTTCCCTTGAAGTCTAGTTGTTGTGGTAAAATTTTCACGTCAATCCAAGTTGTTTTGAATGCTTGGGAGCAATTCAAAGTTCAAAACCCCACCATTCTTGGACTACAATGAACTTCGGCAGGTTGTATCTTCTACATACAGTGTCCGTTTCCAATAAATGTTTTTGGAAAAGTTGCGCATATTAGTCTAGTTTGTGTGGTTAAAATTTCATATCAATCCAAGAACTTATGAGTGACTGAGAAGCATTTTAGTAGAAGGAGGTTCATCCTCATATGTGTTTTTTGCAACTTTTCTTGCCTATTTTTTGACATTTGCAAGCCATTTTGCAAACACATTGAGTCAATTGAATGATATTTTTTTCACCAATGTGTTTGTATGAATCACTTTATAGTTTCAAGTTTTTTCATTTGAGTAGGTTTAGGGTTTAGGGTTTCACCTCCAAGTGTGTTGCAAGGGAAATTTCAGCATCTTTTTTCAATACTAAAACATTATAATCTTGCAATCCATGTGGTTGAATGACTCCAAATTTGATCCACATCATCTACAACATGTTCACTACAAGATTGTACGGTCAAGATCTCTAGAACTTAGTGACATTGAGATCTACAACAGCACTGCTGTTTTTGAACCCAAATGGGACTTGGGCGGTGAGGGGTTAAGCTTACTGGTGTCAAGACCACTTCACTGGCAAGTGCCTGTGTCCTCAGACACATTGAACACAAGCATCCTGCCTACCTTTGGCAAAAAGCACTGCAAATTTTTGTGCAAACCAAAAGTACATTAAAGAGAGCACAGACCATCATGAAGTTGAACTAAATGTGTGCTGGCTGAGATGATTTTTTTTATTTTATTTTTTATTTATTTTTAAACAAACGGACAAATTCCATTGCCAAGGAAAGAGTACATCGAATGGCTGAGATGATTTCAAGGGAGGACCCAAACTAAGCTTAGTCTGCTACAGTAGAAGACATTTCTCAGGTCAGAGACGTAAGTTAATGGAGCAGTCAGCAAGAGCCAGATGAGGAAAAAGAAAAATGAACCATCCATGTAAGCTTAGCTTTTATGAAATGGAGGCAGATCCATAATTAATTCCAAACTGACTGGATGTGTTTTATACTCCCTGCTTTGAACCGCTTTTGATTGGAAAACAAGCAGAGTTGTTAGACTAATATGATCCTTTAGTGACCTTCATTTTCAGATCAATTGGTATTTCCAGTCCAGTACGGTTTAATTTTTTTTGCTGGAACTTGCTTATGGGAGGGTAAACATAAAGGCCTGCAGTGGGATACCTTCAATGCATGGGTGAGCAATCATAATATTGTTTACCCAAGAGGTCTCTTTTGGCGTTTGCATTGCATAGGATGGCAAGCCTGAAACAATTGGTAGTCTTTCAAGTCCTGCACATCACTTAGATTGGAAAGTAAGCTTCAATGGTTGGCAGTGAAAGCTGAAGAAATTCTTCTGAAGAAATTTGGATTTTATCAGAAGCTTGCATTGCTTCTGAGTCCTTGGCATCGGTTAGGAAGGACTGGGAGACTTCATTAATTAAAAATGTTATGACTTCTAAAAGAGGACAATAAGAATGCCTTCCATGAGACAATATAGATATTTTTGCTTTATGTGCAATAATTTATCATGATTTAAAAAATAATCTTTCTGTCTTTAGCTCGAGTATAGGGAGTTCCAAACTTCCAACATCTCTGGGTTTTGGCTGACTCAGAAACTGGACTCCACCCTCTTACTGTTGACAAGAGGAATTGGTCAGTCCCCATGATATGATTGATAAGAGGGCATGGATTCTAGCCCTGTCAACAACGACAACCATATGTGCCAAATAACTCACTGTAGCCAGTGCTGGAGCTCAATGCTGTGCCGCAACTTTCTATTCCATTCTGCAAATTACTTATGGGTGGGGGATGAATTGAACATGAATGAGCTGATAGTTAGATTTTTGTCCTCAGAGGTACGGAGTACAATTTTGCTTTTGTAACGGATGCTGCGCTTTCCTGGAGATGTGGATAACAGAGTGGGCAGCCCTTGGAAGGACTAACTTAGGGCCTCCTTACATGTATCGGTGGGTGGGTGCGGTCAACAATGCCAAAAGTATAGAAACCACTTTTATGTTCCTTCTACGGTCTTTGATACACTTGGATTGGTAGAACTCTCCTCCTCCTAAACTGCTTGCCGATCAATTGGTGCTACTGCGTTTGTCTAGTAATTGCTTTTTCTGCCCACCGGGTCAGCATGTAAGCCCGCCCTTAGAGCAAGCCCAATGCAAACATGGAAAAGCATACAGTATTGAGATTTTGAAGCGCCAGGAGGCGAACCTAATTCAGTTCCTGCAATTTTTAGAAAAAAATGACCCCAATGCGAAGCCGGCAAGCCAAACTTCAAATTGACTACCTGGAATTTAAAAAGAATAAGAAGAAAGATTCTACATTAAAAAAAGATATTTCATGCAAAAAGGGAAGCTCCAATCAATTGGCACACATTAAAAGGCTTGAAAAGGGAAGACATTTACAACTTTTGCTATTGTGTGTCAAGTTCCGAGCTCTTCAAATTTCCTCAAAATGCAATGCAATGGATGGAAATTGCCGGCTAACTGGAATGAGACCCAGGCCCTGGAAAACCTCTGTGCTACCTCATGAATGCCTACCTCTCTGCTACCTCATGAATGCCTACCTCTATGCTACCTCGTGAATGCCTACCTCGGTAGCCAACTGGAGTGAGACCCAAGCCCTGGAAAACCTCTGTAAACTGTGAACATGAGCAGTGGGACACTGGGATAACGGCTAAGAGCATCCCCACTCTAGGCACGGCCAGAGAGCACTTGGAGTGTCATTTGACCAAGCCCGGCCCATGTGCCCCACGGCAACACGGGTTACAAACACGGGAAACCCAGTTTACACGGCCCCCAAGTGCTACCTCATGAAAGCCTACTCAGGGAAAGACATTCATTAATGAAAAGGTCTCTCGAAACTTGGGGAATAAATGAAAAGGTCTCTCAAAACTTGGAAATAAAGATAAAATAACTCATACCAAGCCGCAAGCAAGACTCTTCATTTGGTTGGGTGCTCTTCAAATTTGGCCGTGCCCGGCCATTTTTTGGCCCTCGCCGTGCGTGCCGTGGGGCACTCATTATGGCCGGGCACGGCCATTTGCCTAGTTTGAGCCACTTGTTGAGTTGGAGTGGGGATGCTCTAACTTAACTTCTTCAGAATGGTTGCTCATCTGACCATTGTATTTGGGGTGAACTCATGATACATGCGAGATTTGTTGCATGTACCTTCCTTTACAAAAGCTTGTCTGCTCTTGGTTGGTTCTTCACACACAGTGGAACTAGGGGAGGCAACCCATTTTCCAATCACTTAACCCCTAAAGGCCCGAGTGTCCGTTCAACAAACAAGTGGGATTTCGGGCAGGTACCTACGGGCTGAAATTTTGTCTTGATTTTTTGAAACTTTTTTAGAAGATAGAAAAACTAATAAGCTTTGTGGGAGTGTAATTTTTTTTTCAATTGGTGCCCGGGAAAAAAAGTTATGCCCAAATAAGCTCAAAACAGGGGAGAGTGGGCAGCAAAAAAATTTTGCAAAAAATAATTTTTTTTTTTTTTCAAATTTTTTTTCCCATAGATTATATTTTTGTCTATCTGTAAAGCTTTGATTCATTTCATTTGGATATGTTATGAGAAAGTAATGGACATTCTTGTTTTTCGGGCAGTTAGAGCATCTTTTTGAAAAAAATAACTTGTAGGACTCATTTTTTAATGAGATTTTTCAAATTTTTCAAATTTTTTTTTGGCATGGTTCAATTTACTTGCTAGAACAATCTCACCATTTGGATTAGAGCATTTTAATTCCATCTAAAATATATGAATATTTTAGATTTTCCTTCTATCTCGTATCTAATTCTACCTAGCAATTTTTTTAATAATGAAAATTAAGACTTTTTGAATTTTTTTTTTTTTGGTTGACTGTCAACTCAATTCTCCACTATAAAGATTTAGAGCTCAAAACACTGTAGTGCAAAAATTTTAAGCTAAAAATGTTCAAAGTCAAAAAATCCAATCCCACAATGTGCTGAAAATCTTGTTTTTTTCACTTTAAACTCAAATATCTTGCAATCTATGCGGTCAAAAATTCTGATATTTTTTCCACACATTCTTATACTAGTTAGATGTAAGATCCTACAGTTAGATGTGCAAAAAAACATTTTTAATTTTTTCTTCACTCTTTGCTAAAAAATGGCAGTTTTGGATGTTTTTTGGCAAAAAAAAGGCCTTGGGCCTTTAGGGGTTAAGGAATTACGCATATCTAAAGGGCGGATTTCTTTAATGGGGAATTTTTTCAGGATGCAAAAATAGAGTTTGGAAGGTTGTCATAAAGTTTCAGATTTTTATTTCTTAAAATGTATTTACTATGAATTTTTTGGTTAAAGATTTTGTTTGACCCATTTTGGTCAAAGAGACTTTCCTATTTCCAACCAAGGGCTGGTTGCAAAATCAACCAAGGGTTGGTTACAATATTGAGAGTCTTGGAAGCAATCCTAATTTGCCAAATCTGCCTTGAGAATCATGCCACTTAATCCCTGCTCATCTCCTCCTTCACGGAAAGAGAACAACATACATGACCAATATGGGGCGTTGATTAGGAACAGGTTGCCTCCCCTATTGATTGTATGGTTCTCTGAAGAACATGGCTGGGAGATTTCTCAACAAAACCCAGCTGAAATCTCATTGCCCTTTGTGGATATTTTGCTTCACTTATCTGCAACAATTGACAAGACCAGAGAATAGTCCTTCTTCCCTCGTCAACTATGCAAGCATAAAACCCACTAGATTGGGAGAGTGGATTGTACAAGATGGACTAAACCCCACCACAACAAAATGGAGTCTCTCAAAGAAGACGAAAGAGGAGAGAACGCAGGGACTTAACCCCTAAATGCCCAAGGCCTGGAATTTGCCCAACTTCCTGGAATTTGCTCTAAATTGAACAAAATTCCAACATTTTGATAAGTTGAAGCAACTTTTTTTGAATTGCAACCGTACAAATTAGACATGTTAGAGATCTCATAGGAAAAGAAAACACAACAATATCACTTATGGAGTGAAAGATTATAATGTTTGACCATGAAGGTACTAAAATTGCAAAAAACTTTCAGTCTTCTTTACACAAATCAAGTCTAAAAAGTTGGTGACTAAAAAAACATGAGGTTAAATGGCCTAACTTGTATAACCCTGATCAATTTATGGCTTCTTAAAATCTACTCTACAATTTTTTTGAATGAATTTTGAATGTGATTTTTTCTCCAAGATCTAGTGTATTTCAAGCTCATTTCCATGAGCTCTCAACACTACGGGAAGTCAAGATTGCACTGGGTACCCTTGTACAAAAACTTGAATAGAAAAATCACTATCATTTCTTTTCAAGATCGGATTTTTGGTGCTAAAACTAGACTTCAAGAAGAACTTTCTAAAAACATAAACTACTAAAAGTAGCAACTTGGTGAGGTTTTATTTAACTTCCAAGTTTTACAAACACCAGATTTTGGTGCTTCGGGCATTTAGGGGTTAAAAACTGAACACAAGCATCCTGCCTACCTTTGACAAATAGCGGTGAGCAGTGCAAATCACTGGTCAATTTGTGTCAGGCTGCAAGAGCAAATGCAAGGAAAGTTTAGGATTGGAACCAGGGCTTTTTTTTTTGGCTTTCTGGTGCCAGATTGCACCAGAAAAAAAAATCTAGCTAAAAAAGGCTATAAAAAATGCCAAAAAACTTGGATGAAATCGCCAAACAACTTTGAAACTAAAAAAAATACTAGATGAAATCGCCTAATTGTGGATGAAAACCATACTATACATCTAATAAGTGGATAATGTTACAATTTGGAGCACCACTATAACATTTTATATCGCCACTATGGCACTTCTTCAAAAATGAAAAAAAAAAGCCCTGATTGGAACATGCAACTTAGAACAGTTGTCAAAATCATGAAGTTGTACTTTGTTGAAACTGCTGTAGAGTACATTTCTAGTGTTGTTGCACACACTAGAACAACTGCACTACAGCATTGTGTCTTGTTGACAAACTTGACAGCACTGTCATAAGAATCACAAAACTAAGTCCTCAGGATATGCTCCGACTTCAGCCAGCCAGCAGGCTCATTAGCTCATACTCCACCCTGAGGTTAAATGGCCTAACTTGTATAACCCTGATCAATTTATGGTTTCTTAAAATCTACTCTACAATTTTTTTGAATGAATTTTGAATGTGATTTTTTCTCCAAGATTTAGTGTATTTCAAGCTCATTTCCAAGAGCTCTCAACACTGCGGGAAGTCAAGATTGCACTGGGTACCCTTGTACAAAAACTTGAATAGAAAAATCACTATCATTTCTTTTCAAGATCAGATTTTTGGTGCTAAAACTAGACTTCAAGAAGAACTTTCTAAAAATATAAACTACTAAAAATAGCAACGTGACAAGGTTTTATTTAACTTCCAAGTATTACAAACACCAGATTTTGGTGCTTCGGGCATTTAGGGGTTAAAAACTGAACACAAGCATCCTGCCTACCTTTGACAAATAGCGGTGAGCACTACAAATCACTGGTCAATTTGTGTCAGGCTGCAAGAGAATGCAGGGAAGTTCAGGATTGGAACATGTTAACTTAGAACAGTTGTCAAAATCATGAAGTTGTACTTTGTTAAAACTGCTGTAGAGTACATTTCTAGTGTTGTTGCACACACTAGAAGTGTCTAGAACAACAGCAGTGTGTCTTGTTGACACACTTTGACAGCAGTGTCATAAGAATCACAAAACTAAGTCCTCAGGATCTGCTCCAACTTCAGCCAGCCAGCAGGCTCATTAGCTCATACTCCACCCAGTGTATGAATCCCTTGAATGTCTTGAAAATGGTTGGTTGGGGTCTCCAGCAATCACTTGCTGCCACCATTTAACTTACTTCTAAGTTATGCACATTTTCAAACCGGGGATTCAAAATCCCATTCAAAGTGAGCTGACTGTGCTTGTGTGTTGTTCACAGCTTGAGAAGAAACCAAAAACCAAAGATAGAGACAGCATAGCTCTGCAAACTTTGGTAAGTTGTGTCTGGTGGAAAGTCAGAGAGTAAAAACAATGCAAGAAGTGGATGGATACCCTAGCTTTTTCCTTTTTGGGGGGGCACAAATGATACAGCTAGCTTCAATTAGCCAGGCCTTCCCAATCTTTGATCAAACCAAAGGTACATTAATGTGAGCATTGGAGAATCATGAAGTTCCATAAAAGTTAGCTGGCTGAGATCATTTCAAGGGAGGACCCCAACCGCTACACTAAATAACTAAATAGTGAAATTAGGTTGCCCCACTCTAATTCTAGACCTTTGACACAATATAAATATTTAATTTCTGGACCTTTGACAATTGACACTAACTTATAATCCCTCCATCCCAAAACGATTGTCCCTTGAAAAACTTTTCTCAAGATTAACCCCTAAAGGACCGGTTGTCCCCTCGAGGGACAATTTGGGTCCGGGCAGGTTCCTACGATCTCAACTTTTAGTAATATTTTTTGGGATTTTTTGAGGTTGTGTATTTTTGCGAGATCTTTGCGAATATATAATTTTTATTTTAATTGATGCCCGGGAGCAAAAGTTATGGCACAATAAGTAAAATTGGAATTTTGCGGGCAGCACAAAAAAAATCACAAAAAGTCAAAATAATTTTTTTTCAAATTTTTCCCTCAAAGATTATATTTTTGTCTACATGTGAAGCTTTGTTTCATTCAATTTGGACTAATGATGAGAAAGTTATGGACAATCTTAGTTTTTCGGGCAATCTAAGCATCTTCTTGAAAAAATAAGTTGTAGAATTCATTTTTGAATGCAATTTTGAGAATTTTGAGAATTATTTTTTAGACAGGGTTAGATTTTCTTGCTAGAACAATCTCACCGTTGGGATTATTGTGATTCAATTCCATCTAAAAGTTATTAACAATTTAGTTTTTTCTTCAATCTTGTACCCACCTCTACTTAACAATTTTTTAACGAGTGAAAATAAGGTGCTTTTTTTCCTAAATTATTTTGGTAGATTCTCAACTCAACTTCTTAATATAAATAAGTAGAAAACCGAAATCAATAGTGCAAAACCTTTGAACTAAAAAGATTCAAAGCCAAAAAATCTAGTCAAGCAAGGTGGAAAAAGACTTGTTTTCTTCACTTTAAATGCATATATCTTGCAATCTACGTGGTCAAAGTTTCTGAAATTTCTTCCACATATGCATATACTAGTCAAGTATAAGGTTTTACGGTTGGATATGCAAAAAAAAACAATTTTTCAAACTCTTTTCTCTTTGCAATAGAAATGACAGTTTTGAATGGTTTTTGGTAGGAAAATCACCTCGGTCCTTTAGGGGTTAAGGCAAAATTTGAGAATTTGGTAAAGTAATGAATGCTAACATGTAGATTAACTCTTGATTTACTCAACGGTTTGCAAAAACGGCAATATCAAGTTTAAAGTATGAACTACTTAAAGCGGGAAATTTGATGCTATAAATTCATATGATAAATCACCCGCTAGCTTATGCTTTTCCACCGAAAATGAATACTAAGCATAGCAATGCATTGTTTTCCATCTTAGCTTTGTACCCCATGAAGATTTTGTAAAGATAGTTTACAGTTAGATTTTTCTTAAGCAGCTTGTGAGCAGCTTATTATAAGCAGCTTGGGTAACTAAAATTGACTATTTCATGAATTGTGTCTTTGTGGAATTGACATTGACTATTTCATGAATTGTACCTTCATCTAATTGAAACTCTTATTGTAACATACTAACTATTTCATGAATTTCATCTTCATGTAACTAAATTTGAAGTGATGGACAATCATTTCTAGACATCTATTTTTGGAAAGATGGACAATCATTTCGGGACGGAGGGAATATATATGTTTACGGGTGATTGTACGATAATGCACTACTTTTGAATTAGATGCGGTCTTCAATAAGCCCTCTCAGTTTCATTATCAGTATTCACCTCCAGTCTTCCATGCTTGTCCACATCTCTCCATGTGAAATTTCATCAATGAGTTTTTTCATTTTCTTCTTTTTTTTCTTTTTTAAGATTCAATTCCAAGTATTAGATTCATTTCAATAAATAAGTCACTTATGATTATTATAGTCTTTCAGACCTTATAGTGCTATGAAGAGACGCTAATGCTCACAAGGTATACAACTAGATTGACAAACACCAAAATCCATATCACATACGTGGATAAAAACTCTGAACACAATTATGCTTACAAAGAATACGAAAAACATCAGTCATTACTGGGTAGCTAAACATCTAGTGTGAAAGCTAGGCAAGCATTAAAAGGAAGATGTCGATTAGTTTAACAAGTAAAAGCTCACACAAAATTCCGTTGAATCTGAACCATTGGAAGTCGGATGGATAGACTGAATCTACAGCTGGAGACTTGTCAGGCCCCTGTGCCTTTACTGGTCACTCAAATGAAAGACCGGATTTTGAGTCTTTGACTAGCTGGGGTATAATGTGGGACCGTTAGGAATGCAAAGGCAACTGATGCGGTCGGGCTTATTATTATAAAAGACTTGTGACTGAGTCAATATTTCACAGGGAAATATCTTTGGAGCTTCGACTTTGGAGGGAAATATCTTTGGAGCTTCAAAATGCCAAACGGATTTCTGGAGGTGAAACCTATCTTCATTCCCCAACTTTGCTTAGTTCAAAGTTTTTTGAAAAACATTATTTTAGTATGTCTAAATGAGGTCTAAAATTTTACTTTTAACACAATTCATTGTTTTTGACTTAACTATGAGTGTTTGGAAAACTACAACTTCAAATTTATTTATCCCACATGGGTCGTTCTACCTCATACCACCCCATGTGTATAATAGAATTGTCTTTTCACTTGAAAACTCAAAATATGTTATTGATGAAAAATGGTTGTAATACATTATTCATTGGATTCTTTGCCAACGTCTTTTTCTACAAATATTTGTTGATTTGTATGTGGTCCTGAAATTAACAAAGAAAATGAAACAAAACATAATGCACTGCCACTATCCTAACACCTAAGCTGACAATAATTATTTGAGGATGAATTTCGTGGATGTGGAGTCCAGGTAGGGAAAGTCAGCTTCTTTGAAGGCTACTGAATGTTATGTTAGCCTCTTTTTTTTTTTGGAACCCCTGAGTATGTAAGCTTAGCCTTTTGAAATGGAGGCAGATTCATAATTACTTCCAAAGTGAGTGGATACATGTTTGTTTTTTGTTTGTTTTTGAAACATATGGACAATTTCCATTGAAATACATGTGTTTTGGACTCACTGTTGGCCGTTTTTTTATTGGAGAACAAGCAGAGTTGTTAGAACACATATCCTTGACCTTCATTTGGCTCTGAAATTCACCATTTAAGGGCTAGTTTGACTTTTTCATGTGGTTCCTTGGATGGGAATATTTTTAGCTCATTTTTCAAAGAAAGAGAAATAGATGAGGAACCTACCACAAGTCGTTTCATATTTTTTGAAGCATTTTTGAATTAGTTATGAATTTTCAAATGAGATGGGTCGTAGGTCCCTATTTATAACCCTAGGTCTTCCATGAACCGTTCACTTGCAATCCTAAAGAAAGATGGCAAAAGCAAAGAAAATGATTGGCTCTTGCAATTAATAATGTTTTTTTCCTTGATTCATTCAATGACTATAGCATTCACTTTTAAAACCACCTCATATTCATTTCACAACCATTTATAGCGGCGGTTCTTACTGCCTATGCGATTTCAAAGCCTCCTACCTTATATCCAGTCAAATACGGGTTTTTTTGCTGTAACTTGAATTCTAAGAGAATCTAGAATTCCATTTTTTTTTTTTTTTTCTTAAAACACATGGACAATCTAGACTTCCGTTTTGATTGCCAATGGAACCCCACAATTTTTTTTTAATGTAACAGTGGAAACCATGCTAAATCATGCTGAATTGCTTAACTATGCTATTTAACCCCGAAAGTTTTTTGACTATGTTTTCACCAAAAACGCTCCAAAACTGCCATTTCTAATACCAGTGCCAAAGTTTAGAAATAAGAATTCTTGGATACATGTAACCGTAGGATCTTGTAGTAAACTTGTTTAAAAAGATGTGGAAAAAATTTCAGAATTTTCCACCATGTGGATTGCAAGATAATAGCATTTGAACTGACAAAAATCCTTTTTTTGTCCCTGCAAAAAAACAGGCAGCTGCCCTTCACAAGGTCACATTTGTATGAAAAAATGTCCAAAATGGTGGTTACCCTTTGGATTCATTTTCCTAGGCAAGTTGGATACATGCTTGAAAAAATTTCAGATCATTTAGAATTGTACAACATATAGGAAAAATGCAGTAAGTAGGAAGAGATAGAGAATGATTCAAACTACAAAATTGTTAAAAATTTATTTATGGAATTGAAAAATGCCAATCCCAACGGTTGGAATGTTGTAATAAACAATCTACACCCAATATTTTTTTTTTTTTCAAAAGTATTGAAAATTGAGTGAAATAAAGGACTTCAAAGTTTATTTTAGAGTTGAGACTCTATAACTACCCTCAAACTAAGAATCCTCTTAACTTTTGACTCATAGATCCAAATGGAATGATTCAAAGCTTCCTGCTTACATATAAATCTAAAGAACCAGTTTCAATTTTTTTTTTTAAAGTGATTTTTCAAGAAGTTTTTTTTGCTGCCCGGACTGCCCGCCAAGCAATGAAAATGACATATCATGCAATAACTTTTTAATCATGTAGTCAAAAGTTATGAAAATTGTTGGGTCTTAAAGCTACTCCTTGGGAAAATGTTGTGTGAAAACTTGAAAGAAAAAAAAAGGAAAACTCCGCTTGTAGTACGCTACCCAAAAAAGCTATGTTCTCAAAAAAGCATGTTCAAGGCTTTAGGGGTTAAGGTGGTAGTTACCTTAGATGGCTGTATAAGTTAAGCCTTCATCCTATGAAACTGCTAGATCAGGGAGCTTGAAGGAATTGTGGCAGTTGAACAACAAACCTAGTGAGTTGACAGAATTGAATCAAATCCTTGGGTCAATGGAAATGATCCATATGTTTTTAAAAAAAAAAATCCTTGGGTGCTGGCAAACTTTTCCCCAGGGAGAGAACCAGCGTTCGGGAAGATTTTGGAACTCTACCAGTAGATATCCTCCTTCTACAATATTGGTCCGGTTTTTTTTAGAGGGCACCGATTTCATCCTTTTAACTCTGAATTTTTCCGGTTTTTTGCTCCCCATATCAGTTTGTAACCGGCCTATTTCCTTCCAAGTGAAAATTTAAAAAGTTCAAATCCTCTAATGTCACAAAATTGCCGGTTTACAATTTAAAAGAGACATTGCATTCTTGGCAGGAATTGAATTGGCATAGCCTTTCATCAATTGAAAGCCAAGAATCCTCCCAACCCATGCAATATGGAGTTAAGGATGGTCATTGAAAAGGTTGCAGAAATCAAAGTTTAGGATTCAGAATTTTCACCTTCTTCAAAAGGATCCTCTGCTGCCCCTGTTAAATACTTCTCAGGATTAGTAATTAAATATCTAAATTTTCTAGCATTCTTCCATAAGATGATGGCATCCATTAAAATGGGCTGAAAGTCTTGGGTTGGTCCTTCCATGTTCACGCGCATGACACTATCCAAATGTGTTGTTGTCATGCGATTTTGGGTAGTGTGGGAGGCGGCCAGGCGAGAGCGGAGGAGGGCAACGGCCAGCGGGGCGGCAGGTAGGTCGGGTAGGTTTAGGATTTATTTTTATTTTTATTTTAGTTATTAAAAAAAATTTCAAACGGCCCTCCCGTCCCTCTTCCTCGGATGCTCCCCTACGGCCAGCTGCCCCTGTCCCCAGCTGGTCCCACTGAACCCCTTATGCAATACCTGACCTCTTTATCTCAATACCCGACATCTCCTAATCCCGGGTATGTGCCACTTACGGTACATGTATAGCAACTAAAATCCTCCTTTTTACAAAACAAACTGGTTAAAATCCACCCTATTATAAATTGAGGCGGGCAAATTATCCCCCAAATTTTTATGTACACCAGTTGATTGCCTATCTTATCAATTTTTCCTCCGGTTTTCCATTCTTCACTTTCAAAGCTCAACCGGTTTTTTGACCATTTCAACCGGCTAACTTTGTATTAGCGGCCGATTCTTCCTGGACATTGGAGAGAACACCATAGAAGAACATGCCAGCTCTGGAGTCTGGACCAAGGCTCTGTGATTTGCTCCACAGGTGTGTGTGTACATAAATGGCTTGCAGTGGGATACCGTCAGTGCATGGGCGAGCAATCAGAACATTGTTTATACCTCAATGAGGTCTCTTTGGGGGAATTTGTGTTCTTATTACAAGGAACACCATCCTGTGAACAAAATTGTCCGACATGCACCCCCCCACCAGATCTTGATCCTGGCAGCTCATGATCGATCTGACCATATGATGGCAAGCCTGGCAAGCCTGGAGTGATTAGATAGTCCTTCAAGTCCTGCACATCACTTAGATTGGAAAGCAGCGATCCCAGAACGGTTATAGGGTATTTAGCCCGAATGCTATTACCGTGCGAAGTAGGAGCTATTTCCGCGAGCACCATTTATTTCAGTAAAAACAAGGACATAAACTTATGGGGAAAAAGGAGTATTTTGACTCCCATTTTTTTTTCCACTAGTGTACTACTTGCTACTATACAACAAAGTTGAAAGTGCGTTCATGGCTAATTCTGGTCTTTTGCAGTTGTGTGAATTGCTAAGTGATGTAAAAAAAAGTTATGGACTGGCGAACTTTATGTCAAACAATCAAAAGTGGTGTGGAAGCTATTCATTGTGAAATTATGTGCAATAGGCATTTGTTTTCAAAGCTTTTTGGAATGATGTCCCTAAATGAGAAAGTGTGCCACTAACAAGGGAGTTGAACCCTTCTTGCAATTGCAAGACTGCCCAAAGTGCAGTGTTAGTGTTCTGCACACAGAACAAACAAGCCACATTAGTGCAAAACTGCAAACTGTTAGAATTTTGCAAAGAAAAAGTCACTAAGGCAACTGCAGTCCCCAGTTCGCCACAGCTCGCAAGTTGCCACAGTCGCAGCAGCTCCAAACTCCCGATTCCCCACTTGCGGCAAAGCAAAGTCCCGTGCAATAGAAGGTCACGTCAAAGAAACATGAGTGATTGAGCACCAAAGCTGGCTAATCCTTATGAAAACTAAGAGAATAAATGTCTAGGATACTTAATAAAAGATACTACTAAGCTCCAAGTACTTCACAGATCCCCTTGGCGGTCAACCTTGACAGCATTTCTCCAGGAATTTATAGCTTCCTTATACGGAAAATCCTCAAGAGAAAAGTACCTCTGGCCGAACATACGCACAACAAGGGGCAAATGTTTCCCCAATTTGTTTCTATGGCATGACTTCAAAAATTTCAAAGTCGAAAAGCAACTTTCGTCCTCCATAGATCCAAGTACCAAACAACAGCCAATTTCAGCAAGCTTGAAATACTCTGAAATTAGCTTACAGAGGTGACGTAATTGCGATAGTTTCCTCCACAATTTGATGACCGGGTTCACATGTAAGGGCGTGCCGCAAGCTGCCTCACAGTTAGCCTGCATGGTAACTTTAAACAAACCTTGCTGTAAGTCCAAAGCAGAAGCAGAAAGCATAGGGGAGGCGGTATGAGGCTGTCCGCCTTCAAAGAAAGGTTGACCCTTATTCACAACTCTTGTATGACTGTAAAAACTCTTTAAAACCGCCAAATGATGTGCAAAGCTAGCGTCAGCCCCTTCTTGTCTCCAATATTGAGGGTAAATAATGCCAAAAGCATCGAGGAGTTCCTGCTGAGGAAAGCGGCGGTCTAATTCATCAGATAGAGACTGTGCAATGTCTGTAACAATAGCGCAGTTGTTAGACAATCATCAGTGACAAAACAAGAAAACAAATGTCAACCACAAGAAAGAAACCGCAAGCACAGGGCAACCACATTGGAACCACATGAACCATATGAACCACATGAACCACATTTGAACCGCTAACTGAACCGTATGAGCACTTCAAAAGAACCTGCATTCGTTGGAAGCCCCGCCTTAGGTGGAAAAAAAAATTGGAAGCCAAACAGAAGCCCCTAGAACTCAAGCGGCAAAATAAGAAGAAGAAAAGAAAATCTTACTCGCAAATTGTTGCTCGATATTGTCTTGCAGGCGATGGAAGTCCTGCTGGGTGACAAAGATATGCTCCCCAGTTTGCTTGTCGTGGCATCGTGCATACATTGTCGTAATAGACAGATCAAAGAACAAGTGGAAAATCCCCGAGTCGCCCAGGAGCTCCTTTTACCGCAAAGGAAGGTCTGTGCACTGCAAGGAAATGAGATCGTTGTATCGGGGGAAGTCTTGCTTGTTGAAAGCAGTGGACCCGTCTACAAACAACCTTGCCAACTCTTGTTGGCAAACCTTGACAGCTTGGAAGAAATCACAGATGAAGATGTCCCATGCCTGGGACAATTTAATCAAACAGTGAACTGCATTCACCAATGGGATGAAACATGTCAAAGACAAGAGCACTTCGATGTCAGAGAGGACATCAAAGTTATCAACAGCACCGACAATTGATTTCTGCCCTAGCCCTCCCGTCATGTCGACCCCCATTTTGACGAGCAAGGTCGAATACTCAGCCATTACTTGCTGTGTAGGACTACGCATGGAGATCCACCGCGTCTCAACGTTTTGGAGCATCTTAGTTCCCTTAGTTTCCATAAGGTTAGCAAGCTTCTGTAACTCAGCATGCCTTTTGTTACTACGACAAAAGTAAGTATAAACCAATTGAAATAGGCCCTCTAGCTTGGACACCATCGGATATTTGGAGAGGGTCTCTACAACCAAATTTATGCGATGGCTCACACAACTGGCTCCCAACGTGAAGGGAGCCCACTTGTCCCAAAGCTGGGTGGTAATACCAGTTCTGGGACCCTAGAAAGTACTGACCCCATCCGCCCCAAAACAAACAAGCTTAGAAGCGATTTCTTCATGTGTCAGACCTCCCTCGACTATCAAAGAATGCATGATCACGTTAGTCAAGTGATCTGCAGTGCCACCATCAGACATGCAAGACAAATGTAGCAAATGCGGAATACGTTCCCAACTATCCATAGCGTAGACATGAATACCAACCCAGCAAGTCTGGTCCACCGCAGTAAACTCATTGGCACTCATAGAAATGTAACTAGCAGACTGCACAATAGTCTTCAACGCAGTTAGAACCGAAGCATGTAAGTGTTCGCTCATTTTCTACCCTGTGCTTTCCGACCAATGTTTTCTAGGCAGACTCTTTTACTTTCAAATGTCTAAGCAAGTGTTGCGCTCTCTCATATTCGCACATAGGACGCCCATGAGAAAGAACTTGGAAAAGGGTTGAGAATTATACCCCTTTCCTCTTTAACTCACCCTCCAGACCAGCAGTGAGCTGATCAACCACAGTTCCCCTTGTTTCCGGCTTGCCCAAAGTTTGCAAAGCTTGACATGCTTGCAATTAGACTTGAGAAATATGTCGCCCTTCTTGAGATGCGCCAGTGGCACCCCATCTTCCCGACACGTCTTCTTACCTCATGTTTTTCTAAGTTGTCCAGCTTCGGGACATGAGCTTCCTCCTTCATGTAATCGCTATACAACTTTGGCACACCACAGTAGTCAGATCATCGTTGGAATCATACTCGCCCTCCGCCCAAGGAAACTTGCAAGCCCAAATTTGTTGCCAACGACGCGTGATTGTGCTGGGGGCAATCTTTCTTCGCTTGCGCGCACTGGTGGCAACGCCTTCTTCCTTTGTCTTCCCCGTCACCTCAAGCACTGCATCGGGAAGCACTGGCGACACCACAGTTGCTTCGAACGGTGGATCGCGGCCGGGTGATCGGGAGAGTGAGTGCGATAAGCGCGTCTCAGAGACGTGGGTAACGTCAACCTCCATCAACACGCCACCAAAAGTAGCACTTGGATTTGCCACAAGGTATTTCCCCACGCCGTTCAAATTACAACTGGAATCAAAGCATCGCACTCTGAAATTATTATGGAGCTTCAGTCGCGGCGCCATCAGAACCTGCGCAACAAAAAACAAAAAAAATAGAACCCAAGACGGAAGTACCAGAGGTCGATCGAGAGCACAAGCGAAGCAACAAGCAATAGTATCCAGAACAAGAGTACTAGAGATCGATCAAGACTTGGGAGTACAAGCAAAGCAGCAAGCAAGCAGGAGAACAAACAAGAAGACAGCGAACGCGTGAAACATCAACGGAAGCGCAAGCGATGAGGAAGACGGCAAGCAACCTGGCTTAAATTGAGTGACAACGGCGAACACAAACACTCCGATCTGCCCTCCAGCACCGCCTTCGCGTTCTCAACAATGAAATTGCCAAATGCCAACAGCTCCCTGCAGCTCATTCAATTCACTCTCGGAAATTCCCCAGCCACCATTTCCCAATTGCAGTGAATGCGAGGGAGACGATGCAGGGCTTGCAGGCCTTCAGGATTTTTACAGCAGTTTGGAAGTGGAACGGCGGAAATCAAATTGGCAGAAGATGCCATTTTCAAAAAAGAATCAAGTATGGCGCATTGGCGCTCGACCGCTCGAGGCACAGATCTCGAACCCTAAGGAACTGAAGGCGGGGATGCAACATGATCATGCGACGGCAATACGGGCATACGACATCGAGCATTCAAGAAAAACTAGTAAATGCGAGTTGCGAATCTGCAGGAAAAACAGGCGCAGACTCTACTACAAGCTGTAGGGAGGGGGAGGAGACAGTGGCTAGGGTTACTGCAAAACGGAGGGTTGGGATGTGGCCGCCAGGCTACATTTGGACCGCCAGGGGCCCGCCAGCACTACTACTCCAATTCCACCATAGCGGACAAATGCAAACAGAGCAGGGCATGAATGTCGGGTTCTGAGACCAATACCATAATTTCATCGGTAGTTTGGATGAAATCTAGAATTTAAAAAAAAATTTACTATAGAGATTTAGCAGCCCATTATTTTTGGTAGAACTCTGGCCCAAATTAGCCAGTTTTAAGATCGCTGTTGGAAAAGTAAGCTTCCTTTCTTTCATGCACACATTCAAGGGATTGCAGCGTAGCATGATAAAATCCAAATTTCTTCAGCTTTCACTGCCAACCGACTATTGCATTGTTTCTGAGTCCTTGGCAGCAATCTTAGAACTGGCTAATTTGCATTGGAAATCTAAAAAAAAAATGAGCTGTCATTACATTCAGTAGCAGTAACTGCGATTGCCTTCCCTGGACAGAATGATGTGGAATATACCACATCATTTCATCCGAGGGATGAAATGGTGTGGTATATTCCACACCAAATCAAGAACTATAAAGACACTTGGCAAAACTTGTCAGAACTCAACAAGGTGCTTGAGTCCGTTACAAGGTCGCAATTACACATTAGGGTTAACTGCAAATTAAGATCATTGAATTAAAGCTATAAATAAAATAGCAAACTTATTCAAAATGGCAATCAATATATAGAAATCAGTTATCACAGTGCTTGAATTACATCACTTTGATGTGATTGTCATTCATGTTTTGTGTTTTCAATTGAAAATACAACTTTATATATACACATGGGAGGGTAGAAGGTAGAACAACCCATGTGGGTTAAGTAAATTTGAATTTGTAGTTTCTCAAGCACTCATAGTTAAGTCAAAAACAAAAAATTGTATTAAAAGTAGAATTTCATACCTCATTTAGGCATAGTAAAGTAACTTTTTTCAAAAAACTTTGAACTAAGAAAAGTTAGAAAATGAAGATAAGTTTCACCTCCAAAAATCCGTTTGGCATTTTGAGTCTCAAATCAAAAGTTATGGACAAATCTAGAGAGAGGATTTTTAAAAATGTTAAAGATAATGTCCATTCCAACTTCTCTCTCAAATTTGTCCATAACGTTTGATTGGAGATTCAAAAGTCCAAACGGATTTTTGGAGGTGAAACCTATCTTCATTTACCAACATTTTTTAGTTCAAAGTTTTTTGAGAAAAGTTATTTTACTATGCCTAAATGAGGTCTAAAATTCTATTTTGAATACAATTCTTTGTTTTTGACTTAACTATGAGTGCTTGAGAAACTACAAGTTCAAATTTATTTATCCCACATGGGTTGTTCTACCTCCTACATCCCATGTGTATATATAGAGTTGTCTTTTCACTTGAAAATCCAAAATATGTTTTTGAAGACAAATAGTTGTAATGCATTATTGATTGGACTCTTTGCCAATGTCTTTTTCTACAAATACTTGTTGAGTTGTATAAGGTCCTGAAATTAACAAAGAAAATGAAACAAAACATAGTATACTACCACTATCCTGGTACCTCAACTTACATTAATTATTTGAGGATGAATTTTGTGGATGACGACTCCAGGGAAGGAGATAGGCAGCCTCTTTGAAGGCTACTGAATGTTATGCCAATGCACAGGAATTTCTAGATCTATGGTATTGTATTCATCCACTGGGGGGTCAATCTAGCACAAAATTAATCAAGCACAATATTGGGCATCTTTTTTTTTTACTTTCACCCTTGGCTGGACCTCGGCATTAGGCTCGTTGCACTAGAGTAGACTTGACCGGAACTCATCCAGTGAACCCAATTGTCTTATATGCCACCCCGGATCTTGGACCTGGCCGTTTGCAATTGGACTATCCGGCCATATGATGGCAAGCCTGGAACAGTTGGGTGGTCTTTAAGTCCTGCACATCACTTAGATTTGAAAGTACAGTTCAATCGTTTCTTTCATGCACACATTCAATGGATTGCAGCGTAGCATGATGAAATCCGAGTTTTTGGAAACGTGTGGAGTTAGGCCGATTGCAAGGCCACCTTCCAACCACATTGTTGTAGCAATGTGTACTGGTGTTCTCACTTGAATTCCTTCATGCACACATTCAATGGATTGCAGCTTAGTGTGATCAAATCCGAGTTTCTTCAGACTGAGTAGAATTTCTTCAGCTTTCACTGCCAACCAACTGTTGCATTGCTTCTGAGTCCTTGGCATCAGTTAGTTGGGAAGGACACTGACTGACTGTAGGAGTGGCAGCAACGCTTGCAGAGAGATCTAGGTTTGCTTTCCACATTTGTGGATGAGGACTCCAGGGAAGAGAGAGAGAGATCTAGGTTTGCTTTCCCCGTGTGGAGTTAGGCCAATTGCAAGGCCACCTTCCAACCACATTGTTGCAGCAATGTGTACCAGTGTTCTCACTTGTTGCAATATCGGAAAGAAAGAATGAAATGGTTCTGGAAAATAATGGCTCCATTACCACAATATCAATATGATCATGCTGGTCTAAAGCTGCAGGCGCTGTTGATGGTAGTTGTAATTAACGGGATACACACAAATTTGCATGTTGGGGTCTAGCCAGAGTCCCGGCCAGGCTGTGGTCCAGAACTTGATGCAGTGTGAGACACTTGACTCACAGACTGAGGCCATGAAAGGGAGGATGTTTTAGCACGTACGGTACGTTCATTTGGGTTTAATCTTTGTTGGAGCAGCTATTGAAGCTCCACATGGACCATTAGGCTAACTTAGTTCTGGGTATGAACGTCTGAACCATCCAAATCCTTTGAATTCCAAATTGTTTTACGTAGGAAATTGAGAAGATTGTAATCATACTTTTTCTTTTCACATGTTACAGGAACGAGACCTTATTCTCTCTAAAATGGTTGAAGGAGAAGGAGATCATCAGGAAGGTACTATGGTAAATATTTGCCAGCAAATGTATTCTTTCCAAAAGGCAAGAGCCAAAGGGGAGGACCATTGCCGGGTTATACAAAACATGTTATGAGCTGGGCAATGCAGATTCTCGCTACTGCACAGTAAATGGACAGTTTGAGTCTAATTATCAAAACATAAACCTTCCATCCAGTCTAACACAAAGTTATGAGCTATCACTTGTGTGGATGACCGACCCATTGCAAAGATATCTCTTCACACCCAGCAACATTTTGCCAGTATGTTCAATCTGAATTGGTGAAGAACCACCACCTTGCACAGCACCCAGGTGCACCATCACACTGAATTGGTGAAGCATTTTAATTCTTCATACATCCATGTGTTGTACCATAAAAAAAACACTTTTCAATCAAGTTCATACACTTTTTCATCCAAAATTGACAATTTCATCCATATTTTAATTTGGATTGAAACTTTTCTGGCAAAAAAAGATTATTTTTTTTGGCGAAATTTTTTTTTTCACTATAAAATGGTGCTTTCTAGCTCCATTTCGCCCCCCCAAAAAGGGCTAGTCAGAACCCCTCAATTTCTTCCCAGAATTCAATATACAATATTACAACTACAAAAAAGAATAATGCGTTCCCTATACTTAGGTTGCACATTTGATTGTCTGGCTAAGAAGTGGTGTGCAAATGGAGCAGGGGCACACCACTTGTTGTTGACATGTAGGTATATGACCAATTTCCGACTAGTGGACCCATTTGCACAAAATAGGGTGACCTACTTTCATGAATGATGAGAGTATGATGTCGACTAGGGCCTTCATTATTGTGTGGCGAATAACACTTTGACAACTAATGAAGTTGCTAAGACCAATTTCTAGTTTTTTGCTTCTTGGAAATATATTTGCCTACAAATTGAACATAAGTCGAACTGTGATCTACACTTCCTTAATAATTTCTACTAATTCCAAACTTGATGAAAAATTAGCAAAAAATAATGCAATCTTCATTATTTGTATTCCTTGATTGGAAAATATTATCCCCCACCATTGCTCAATCGGACATATGCTAAAACGCTCAACATTGTTGGAAATATGTCGTATACCTTAGCCAACCCATTATAGTATATGAATATCACTTAGCATCACTGTTCACACAAGCAATGCAATTACTGATTCTCCAAAACTAAATCCAAACTTTGCCCATAGTTTCAAGGGGAGAATAATTTTAAATCACCACTTCAGTTTGAAAGCTTAGATCTAAGAGTATGGATGATTATATGAAAGACCGGTACTGAAACATTGTCACAAACGCAGTGCCAAAGCTTCATTTTGCAAGAACTTTAGAAGCATGACTTGTATAAATTTGAATTTTTTAGTGGAGAATCTTCTTATGAGTTTAATCAAATCTCATATTTTTCAGAATTTTTCAAAAATCATTTTTATATTTAAAAATCATTTAAGCTAATTTGTTACGTTTTGAGTTTTAGGGTTTTTACTACGTAAGGAGTCCCCAAATTTAATGATTTGGAGCTGAAATTTCTATGGTCTATTTCCATAGTAGGAACTCATATTTCTACCAAGGGGCATTAAAATGATTTTATTTTATATCCTCTACGTCCATGCAAAGAGGGCTCCCTTGCGCATGCAATTCTGAACATTGAAGATGGTTTTAGGATCATTTTTTTGGTGAAATCTCTTTACCATGAAGTCTTCTCAAATGGCATCTTTCAAATTTTTTTAAAATTACTTTCCCTATTTTTTACAAATTAAAATGTAAAAGTATGTATTTTCTTGCGATTCTGCACTTTTCTAGTTCTCCTATTTAAAGAATTCTTTTTGCTTTTCCTTCATTGGGTATCTTCTACTTATAGGTATATGCATTTCTCATATTTTTGTATATCTTTTTAAAAATGTTTTTCTATTTAAATAGTACTCCCAAAAAAATGGCTGAAAACAGCCAAAGTGGAACAAAAACAGAAGGTCATTCATGCAATGATCCGTATAAAGATTTACATCTGAAATTTGGCGAGTGAGCTTGTAACAAAGGTACAAACAAGATCTTGTGGACAAAAGTTTGTAAAATTTCCCACCAAATCCCCCCTCTACCTCAAATTCAGCAAGTGTCTTCTTGGCAATTCAGTCAATGCTCGGAAGAAGTTCAAATGTGGAATCGCTTCGTCTCGGCACAGCGGGTTCACTACTCAAGCCCATGTCGATGTCAGCTTCTGCAGGAAAGCAACCAAACAAGGAACTTAGTGATCCTACTACTTCATTCAAATGCAGACGAGGGAAGGGTACTCAATCTTTGTGTTAGACATCCAGGAACGAGTAGTGTCCCATTATTGTCAGGGATGAAAATCTCCTGAAGCTCAAGCTATCTTTATGCAGTGAGGATTTTGAGTCCCCCAAAAGCAATCTTTTTAGAATTAGCCATGGCCCAGAGTGATTACACACAAAATATGTAGTGCAACCTCCTTTGCTAAGACAGCATGAAACAATAATTTTAACTTTCAAGCAATCCAAGGCTATAAATCTAAATTCTCATGCTTGTTTTTCGATGTTTTTTGATGTTTTTCTTTTTCAAAACCTTGATGTTTCACCTGGAAGTCTGTGTTTCATTACTGATTTCAATTACTACATTCATGTCCTTAAACTTTGCAAAGTTTTACACTCATATTCTTACTACATAAGCTTCCAAGCTGAACTAAAATGAGAATTCACAATATTCAAGGCAAGCTGGAAATTTTCTAGTCGTTTTATTGAAGATCACTAAAATACCATGTTAATATATCGATATACATATATATTAAGCCTCAAAACCGAAATGAATGTGAAAATAATTCATATTAGTCAAACATTTGTTTTAAGAAAATTAAGGGGTGTTTTACACTGTCAGAGCTAAGCCAAGAAAATAAGAAACTTGGAGTGCTCTCGTCAATCCCGTTCACACCATCTCTAACCTCTTCACCAATCAAAGTGTTGGAACTTCTGATTTTCTTGGCTGGACTCCAAGTGCAAAGTGGCCCTAATTGACTTCAGTTTCTTTTGCAAGAAGATTTATTTACCTGTGAATGCTGGCCAACGCTTGCACAACATCCATCCAGCAAGTCCAATTCCTCCAAAAATTGCCAAAACTGTCACCACTACCTGTAGATTGCAGCGGCGTTCCCATTAAACAACTTGATATTTAATACAATGAAATTGAATCAAACTAAGAAATATCTACAGCGTATCCATCAAACTAAGAAAGATCAATCAGCAAAGACAGACAGCAGATGAATCACCATGGAAAATAGATGTTGCAAACTTGCAATACCTTTACATCAGCTCTGGGAGGAACTGGGGGCCCCAACGGGTCTGGTGAGTGATTTTCAGCGTTTAGGTGGCCATGAGGAATGCAGATGTTCATCCATTTCATTGGTAATTGCTCGGTCGATGAGCATACACAGAGTCCCTTCGTTTCAAAGGTAACAAGTGAGCTTAGGTCCCAGATGATTGCAGGATCGATTAGCTTGCTGCAGACAGACAAAGCAGAAATGTCAGCAATTAGGACATTCCCAGGGTTGGTCCTCCTTAAAAGTCACTGAAAGAACAAGACTCTTGAATTTCCACCACTAGAATAGCCTGCTGAAATAGCTAACAAATAGAATTGTTCTTTTCATTGAATTCACAGAATTTGGAGAAATTGCCTCATCTCTAGAAGCCCATCTTGAACCTTTGATCCATCCACAGATCATAGTTTCTACACATCTGTGCCTTTTGTGCATCACAATTTTGACATTCTGGAACATACCATTTACCTTTTATTCTCTGTGCACTAATTGAGTACCGATTGTCAGTTTGGTTAAATTGGCGGGATTTTGGGCCCCCAAAATTTGTGACATTCAAAGCTTTAAAAATTCCTAGGACTGGTGGACATTTACATTTCAGGCTTCATGCCCTCAATTGTGCCAAAGTCATGGAATTCTAACAATTTTATGTAACTGGTGTTAACAGTTATTGTTTTCCCAGAACAAAAATAGGGTACAAAACAAGCCATTTCTGTAACAGGCATGACCAATGGTATATCATTTGAAGCTCAAAAGATATGGCATGAGGGGAAACAAATTTGAAGTTGGTGCGAGAGGTGCATCACTAGAGTATCGATTTGAAGTCGAGAAACCTACCAGATCCCAGTCTGCTCTTCACTATGAGCATGAATTAGCATGAAGGCCATTGTGTAGAGGAAGAGAAGCTGCCAACAAACATGAAGCTAAGTGAGGAAGCAGACCATCAGCACAACAAGGATTCACAATCTACGTACTGCACATTCAGCAGAGTACAAATCTTTTGATGCTGTGTGAAAAAATGAAGGGCACTGCAAACACTAGCGGAAACATGGTCTGTGGAGACCATGAAATGAACCACGTGAAGATCCACATCACCAATTCGATTAGTTGTAGGTCTTCTTGTGGTCATTCTCTTGGTTTTCAGAGAACTTGTTTCTACTTGTGAAAGTCCATTTGAAAACTAACGAGTTGAAGACTGAAAGCGGACACCATCTAGTATCATCTAATTATCATTGAATTTTGAAGTTGAGATCCCCACAGGCATCCAATGGGAAAAAAGCAAACTTTCTACTTTAAGCTTGTAGACCTTAAATATGGTATGGAGTTAGGGTTTGAATTTCTTTCTAAATGTTCTGCACGAAGTTGAGATGAAGACTCATGGTTATAACAGTCATACTTAAAATAAAAAATTCATTGAAAAATCTTGACAGAAAAGTGACCATTTTCTACATTGTTTGGGCTCAAAATGTCAGCGGAATTTTAGGGATAATTAGTGTTGCAGAAGAAAGCAAATTGGTTTTGGTTATAATTTTTGATGGGAGACTTCGGAAGTTTGAGTTGATACGAAGTACATTGTTACAATGATTCCACAAACTTGGCAAGTAACAAAACAAATCTCCAGTAACAAAACTAGAACCTTAACGGAACTAAAAAATAAAAGAGTTTTGAAGTGTAATCACCTGCCAGCGGAAGCAAATGCTGCTGAGGACTTGAAACAAGGCCAGAAGACGACTGAGGACATTCTCCCCCACGGTCTTGATCTTCATGAAACACTGGTCCTGCACGAGGCACAAAATCCACCACACCATACACTCCAAACAGATCAGAATTAACATCATTTGTAAAACAAGTATCTCTAATAATATATGGGTCGTTGCATGAATGACCTTCCGTTTTTGTTCCATTTTGGCTACACTAAAAACTATATTTAGTGTTAGCAACACTATTTACGAACCATGACACTAAATATCATTAAGCCTACTAAAGTAAGTAACATTAAATGTAATTTCTAACACTAAACATACTCTATGGTAAATTTGAAATCCGAAAATGTTTACATTTAGTGTTCGAACATATTAAAAAAATGAATTTGCAAAGGAAAAGATTGAAGAGAAGGAAAATGATGGAAGGAATAGGCTGGTAATTCCACTAAATGCAATCCAACACTAAATATAATTTCTAGTGTAGTACTCCTAGTACTATAAGCTTTTGCATACAAATTTTTAAAAATAAAATAAAATATGGATAATTAGTATTACACTAAAAATAGCATATCACCAAAATTTTAGAATTAAAAAAAATCTAGGTCAAAAGTTATTCACAAAAAAGATGAACTAAAATTTTCAAGAAAATACATACTTTGACATTTTAATCTGTAGAAACTAGGGAAAATCATTTTTTTAAAAATTTGAAAAATGACATTTGGAAAGATTTCACAATAATGAGATTTCACCAAAAAATAAATGTTGAAACCATCTTTAGTTCTCAGAATTGCATGCACAAGGGAGCCCTCTTTGCATAGACATACAGGATATAAAGTAAAATATTTTGTAATGCCCCTTGGTAGAAACATGACTTCCTACTATGGAATTAGACTATAGAAATTTCAGCTCCATATCATTAAATTTGGGGACTTCTTACGTAGTAAAACCCCCTAAAATTCAAGATGTGACATATTAGTTTATATGATTTTTAAATATAAAATGATTTTTGAAAATTTTTCTGAAAAATATAAGATATGATTAAACTCATAAGAAGAATTTCCAATAAAAATTTCAAATTCATGCGAGTCATGCTTCAAAACTTATTGCAAAAGGAAGCTTCGGCACTGCTTTTGTAACAATGTTTCAGTACCGGTCTTTCTTGCAATCACCCATATGCAAACTGTGTCACGTTTTCATCCGCACAATTTTTCGTTCATTTGTTCTTGATATATCCTAATGACATCTAAATAAAATGAAACCTTTTGGGGGTTGATGCGTTGCAATGAGCTTTGTTCTAGTATTTAATACTCCATATGCTGCATGTGCAAAGTTTGAACTTGGACCCAGATAACCGGTTTAACATAAATAGTATTAGCTTACTAGACAGCCCCAGGGTTCGGGAAGGAACCTGGTTGGGGTAGAGCTGCGAGCCCCCACCATAATGTCGTCCTGCCTGCGAAGTCATAGTATTGCCCTCCGTTTCTGATACAAGACCCCGCTGAATTACGCACATCTCCTCCACGCTAAGCACGTAACGATGCCCATGCGAATTTCACAATCACAAATTTTTATTAGAGCACTTGTCTGAGCGTGAGGAACAGAAAAAGTGTTTTTCAATTGAGCAAACGCATGCGCACACAGTGCACTTGTCACGAATCCTGGAAATCACGAAAAAAGCGAGTTTGGGCGATTAGTATTCAAAAGTGTCATTCAGTACTTGGAGATACCGTGCTGGAATTCATTAGTATCAAACTTCATAGGCCTCAAAACACCTGGACTAGCACTCGCACAATCCGACATAAGCTGATATTTATATTATTTTCGAGTTGCCTTCGGGATCAGGTATTTTCCCCGCAGGCAACTGAAGGTGGTCAGGAGCTCACAAAGCGCCACCTCACCCAACCTGCCTCGGTAAATTTAAAGGATACCGCTTGCTATGAGAAGAAGAAGGTTAAGCCCGGTCTGAAAGGCCGTCGTGAAAGAAGCCTCTGTTGGGAATGGATCGATGCTTGAAGAAGAGCAGGAAAAGTTAGCTCGTGGCGACCATGCATCTACAAACAAGGGTTTTGACGGAATGAACCTGATTCCCAGTTCCCGGGGGACCGACTGCGCAACCATCTGCGAAACTTCCTGGCTGATTAGGCGAGAGTGCAGGCTGTACGGGGACTCAAGGCCTAGGCGCGGGACATCAGCTACCGAACTGCATGGGCTAATTGTTCGACTAGATCTTTTTGTCCAACTCCGCCCTTCGCAACAACTTATTCACAGTCTCGTTTCGGTAATGCATGGTATGAGCTAGTACCAATTGGACTCCTGACGCCGGGGCCGGGCTCTCTAACCGTGTTCTCAGATCGATACTTGACTAATACGCTCAATGAGTATTAGCGACAGAGGCCTCATTAAAGAGTCAGTGGGTTAGATTCTTAGAGTGCGAATAGTGTACGGTACGAGGAGAACTGGTGGCGCAGGATTGGGGTGAAAAGAGACAGCCTAAGGGCACACCAAAGAAATCAAGCCCGCCGCTCCGGAACACTAGCTCTTAGTGCTGCCCGCGGCGGGCGACCGACAGCAACCAAATCTAGTAGCGGTGCATCTTGAGTTACTCTCAGTACTCCGTAGTACTGAGAGTACCCATGTAGAGGTCTGAAGGTAAATGTCAAGAGGTCATTGCTGCGATTGCACAACCGGGCGCCGTGATATTTAACAATGACGACTGCAAGGCACGGGCGAGGTAGATCTCTCTACGTTTGCAACGCTAGAATATGGCAATGCGAGCTAACGACAGGCGAATTCTTGGGGAATAGTCGTAGCCCGTCTTGATAAGTACCACAGTGCTAAACCAAAGCTCTGACAGACATACACTACCGATACCGATCCCTTGTAGACAAGCGTGTCTAGCACTATTGCGCTTCCGTGAAGGTGCGAGGTGGTCGGTAAGCCGGACGCCTCTCCGTCTGCCCAACTCCTCGAACTGCAGCCATGATCGATTACCACCGCGGCCTGCAACTTTTGGAGTCTAGGCACCAAAACTTTCGCGGATAAGCTCTCATCAATCTATTATTGCACGTACTGGCATGGATCAGAGAATGAGAGGGTCCAGGAAGAGAAAAAAGAAGCCGGTCCTAGGAAAGAGTAGCCTCGGGATGCGGAGTAGCCTCAGAGATCGATTGCACAAGTTGTCCCGATCGAGCTTCTGTACACGTACGAAAGAGCAAAGGACCATACTAACACACTTGAACCGTCTTGACTTTGGAACAACCCAAGTCGCTGCCACGAATAGAAAGACCCGGTGTGACTCCAAAGCATATTCCAACGAATTCGTAAGCTCTGGGCAGGCGTACGACAATCCTACATTCTCCTAAAAGGCCTGGACCGGAAGTAATGCTTCAGAGCTTCTCAAGCGGCACGGAGGGTGGCGGGGTCGGGGAATCGGCAACTGCGGTGTAAAAAAAAACAGCATCCATGCCGTGGCAGGACAACGTGTTCAAATTGGAGCTGTCGGACCTTTCGATTTCTGTAAATTCCAGGATTTGCAGCTTACCAGCTTGGGCTCAACGCGATTCCTCTGAATCCTCGGAAGATTGAACTGAACGCGCCTAATTTAAAGTATTAGAACACGATTCTGAAAGTCGCTCTTCGGGTCAGTTCTGACACTCACAACCAGACACTGGCATGTCACTGCGGCTGCCAGGGCTACTGCGTGCAGCTCAAAGCCGCCGCCGCTGGTGTCAGCACTGGTAGTAACAAAACAAGCGAGACTACCGTCAATCTAGGCGCCGTGCGGGTTACTCTGAGGGCATTACCGCCATGTGTTCCTGTGGAGATGGGAAAGTGGGTGACAGGAATTCGTTAGAGTCTCGGCCTTCGACAATACGCAGACACGATCGAACCACCTGCACCTCCGAGGCTCAAGCCCTACCACTCATACCGCATCAGCAGGCCAAGCCGCAACAGGCCATGCCACAGCAGGCTAGCCGCGGCCTTCCGAACTCACCGAGACACTAAAATGCCATTCTAGGGAACCCGAAGTGCTCCAACACTAGAAGATTATAGCACGGAAAAAAAGAAAACAGAAATGCATCTGTAACAACACGTCGATCAATTTTCTCAGTACGACTGCGTATTTGCTGTCGGCTCCTCTTTACGACGAAGTGCATCGGCAGCGGTCAGGGGGATGCAACCTTAATTTGGTACCCCCAGGACGGGCTGAGTGCTCGCCACCTTGCCACCCTCAACCAGCTAGCAGCCCCCCTCGCACTGGCCGAGGCACATCACGAGCACGAATTATTAGAATGACGACTGGTGCAAAGCTTAACCTTCGTCGAACTCTCCTAACCTCTCGATGATGCACACATTAATTGCAACACAGGAATTAAAACTCCTACAACTCCACCATAACGATCGAACAGGACCGATCGATCGACGGCCCCAAACGTGACATGACTTCTCCTCGGGCACCGGGTTGCAATGCATCCCTGAAGAACCTAACCGGAACCTGGACAGGGGTCGATATATATATATATATATATACTGAAGCTAAATAGAATGTTTCTGATCGACGTCTTACAAGCTAGTCGAACTTGTTGGAGATTGAGGCCGGAGAGGCGAAGAAGTGGGGCGCGAGAAGATGCAACGACGGCCGTCCAGGGTGAGTTCACTCGGAGTTTGCTCGTCGGAGCACCTGCACCCTTCTTATAACAATGACTTTGCCTCGCGCCAAAGACACCGGGAGTGCACGACGTTGGGATCATAGGAGCAGGAGCGGACGGAGCTGCCCACCAAGGAAGGACAAGAGGAGCCACGGGCCACGTGGCGATGGCCCAGGGGACGCGATGCCCAGGACGCGATGCCCAGGACGCGATGCCCAGGACGCGATGCCCAGGACGCGATGCCCCAGGACGCGATGCCCAGGACGCGATGCCCCAGGACGCGATGCCCCAGGACGCGATGCCCAGGACGCGATGCCCCAGGAAGCGATGGCCCAGTCCTTGCCGATCCCACTGTTTGCAGGACGGCCGGCCGGCAGGATGGCAGGACGTCATGATGGGGGTGTCAGAGCAACACCACCCGGCTTGCAAAATGCAAGCCAGGTTGCAAGCCTGGCAGTCCATTTTGCAAGCTGGGGAAGAAGGGTCGTCCCACCCATGGCCTCTTAAGAGGCCATCGCCATCCAATGAGCTACGTCCACATTCATAGATCATGTCTTTGCTTTTTAGGAAAATGAAAAAGTGCTTGTATCATGCGGTTTGCAAGCCACCCTTTGGCTTGCAAAAAAGCCCGCTTTTGCAAGCCACTGGAGGCTTTTGGCTTGGCCTCTTAACAAGTTCATCCATTATGCAAGACGGGTGGGAATTCTCTTTAGAGTATCCCCACCCATCTTGCATATTGGATGATTTGTTAAGAGAGGCTTGCAAAATTGCCCCACCCGTCTTGCATAATGGATGAACTTGTTAAGAGGCCAAGCCAAAAGTCTCCGGGGGCTTGCAAAACCGTGCTCTTTTGCAAGCCAAAGGGTGGCTTGCAAACCGGCTTGCAAACCGCATGAGACAAGCACCTTTTCCACTTTCCCTAAAAACAAGGACATGATCCGTGAATGTGGACGTAGCTCATTGGATGGCGATGGCCTCTTAACCCCTAAAGTCCCATTGTTCCTGCGGGGGACAAAATGGATTTTGGGCAGGTTCCTATGAGCTCAATTTTTAATGAAACTTTCTAAATTTTTTTCATGAGATAGAAAAACTTATTAGCTTTTGGGGAATGTAATTTTTATTTCAATCGGTGACCGGGAGCAAAAGTTATGCCCAAATAAGCTCAAATATGGGAGAAGGGGCAGCAAAAAAATTTTGCAAAAAATTTAATTTAATTTTTTTAATTTCTTTTCCTTATAGATTATATTTTTGCATATATGGGAAGTTTTGATTCATTTCATTTGGATTTTTTATGAGAAAGTTATGGACAATCTTGTTTCCGACAATTAGAGCATCTTCTTGAAAAAAACTTTTTCTTTCACTTTGAATGTTGATATCTTTCAATCCGTACGGTCAAACATCACAAAATTTTTACTACATGATATGTAAAAAGTGTAGTGCAAGATTCTACGGTTAGTTTCTAAGAAAAAATTATTTTTTCTGATTTTTTAGATGAACGCAACAAAAAAAACAGTTTTGAGTGATTTTTGACAGAAAAATGGCCTTGGGACTTTACGGGTTAAGAGGCCGTGGGTGGAGCGACCCTTCTTCCCCAGCTTGCAACCTGGCTTGCATTTTGCAAGCCGGGTGGAGATGCTCTTAGCCAACCTATTGTTGGTTTGTACTTTTAAAACCAATAGCCAGATTTTACCTACACAAAATAGTGAAATTAGGTTGCCCCACACTAATTTCTCATATCTAACACTTTCAAACATAGTCAACTATAGTCTGGGGCAACCTGATTTCACTATTTTGTATAGGTATCACCTACTTTTGATACAGATATCACCGCGTATGGATCACCCAAGTATCACAGGAGCATTCAAGGAATTACTGGCTACCAAACCCAAAATGATCAAAGAAATACAAAGGTAACTGATTGGTTTCAAGTGAAAAGCATTTGTGAGATCATCAAGAGAATAAAAGTTAGCTACTTTTGTCACCCTAATAAACGTGGGAACTGCAATGATGAAAAACGTGGGATATGAGGTGATGCCGGTGCAATAAAAAGTTCATTTAACTTATTACTTCGAGACTGCTGGAGAATGTAGGACGTTAAATCGTGCCATCCTTTGTGGCCCCGCCTAACGTGGTGCGCGGGGTCCAGGTCGGGCCCGGCCTGCACGCCGCGGCTTGGCCGACCCACAAAGGACAACCCGATTATTTGGGAACGTGCGGAGGGCGCTCCCCGACGCGACGACGATTTCCGCGAACCCGACGGAGAGGACCGCGACGGAGGGAATGAACGACGTCTAGCTTGAAATGACGTCCTGGGCGCCTCGACGTGACGGCTTCGGTTTAGGCGAATGATGACGGTGAATTAATTGCAGGACCTGTTGGTTGTCTTCCAGCTTCCTGCAGTTTTGCTTTTCATTTTCATTTTCGTGCGCATTTTTGCAGAACCCTCTGTAGTGTGTTGTTCGTTGTTGTTGGGCGCGGTGTTTTACGGTTCGGGCTGAGGATTCACGGCGTTTCGAGATTGCTCTTCTCCGACCGTGCTGCTCTTCACGCTTTTCTCGCTCTTCTCGCGCTTCTGGCTCTTCTCGCGTGCATACGGCGTTTTTCTTGAGGACGATTTTAGGCCGCACTGTCGGGTAAGGAAGCCGCCGTTCCTTGCTTGGGCACCTTCCTTTGCATTTTTGGCTTTAGGCTTGAGGGTCCGCGTTCTTGTAAACCGCCGTAGGGTCACATACATTTCAATTCCGTTGTCCGTCATTTTGGTTAGGGTCTCTTCCACTTCAATTCCGTTGTCTGAGCGGTTTTTTATTCATGCGGGCCGCCTGGATTATTGCACGCCTTGGTAATTTAGGGTTCAGGTCGGAGGGCGGAATGCCTCGTTCCAGCGTTATAGTCTCCGACGACTCCCTATCTGAGAGGGATGGAGATACGAGTGACGACGGAGACTCGGAGGAAGGGAGCGGTGACAGCGAGCCAAGCAAAACTGAGTTGCAGAACACCGCGCCGAAGAAGTCCGCGGACGCCAAGAAGAAGCCGAAAATGCAAGCGGCTGGACAGCCGAAGTACCGGAAAGTCATTACGCTAATCGACAACGACGGCAACAAGATTTACGCTTACCAGGATCCGAACATGATCCAGTGGCTTGGTCTGGTTGAGTTCAAGGATATTCTCCGCTTCAGTCCACCCGGGCTCGTAAAAATGTAAGTAATGCATCTCCCGTTTACAATTCTGATTATAGGATTTAGGGTTTAGGGTCCTGCATTTTGCTATTTAGGCTTTGTCATTTATACCAAATGTCGTGGATTACAGAGTTAGTGTCCACTGTGTCCTGCACATTCCTAGAAGCATTGTCCTGCATCCCTAATGGCAAAGATTAGCATTTTAGGGTTCTATGTGTCCTGCAATTTCTTCCTGTCGGATGTGCTGCATATCTATGGTCGCTGTCCACAGACCGCACTCAGTCTCGGAGGGGCACAGCTCAGCTTTGAGCGTACTGTCTACCGAACTAACTTGTTTAGGGTTTCCGGAGAGTGCAGGTGAAAGTTGGAGATGTCGACAACTTGCGCTTGTACAAGAGCAAGATGACGCACTCAAGGAGGCGGGCCACCTGTCTTTACATGGAGCCGGAGTACGAGAAGCTCACTGTGGAGGCGCATGTCACCAGCAAGAACCCGGATGCAGAGTGTACCGGGAATGGGAGGAAGCCGTTCTGTTGCATTCACTGCCAGATGGAGTGCAATGACAAGAATCGCCTTTCGTGGCATCGGATGATGGGAGAATGTGAAAAGTACCGCGGTGAAGCCTTCCTCAAAATATATCCGACGTGGTTGAAGGGTGAAACTGAAGAGTTGAAGCGGATTCTCCTCAACCAGGGCATAGCCGAGCCGGTCGGGCAGCCTTCTTTGAAGCGCCGCCGTAGGGAACCAGAAACGTCAGTGCCGAAAAGGAAACCGAAGGTCCAAGAAGAACATGATGCGCCGGCGCTAAAGAAGAAACAGAAGCTCCCAGTCGAGCGAAGCATGGTGCAGGACCTCCTTGCGAAGGACATACCGAAGAACAAAGCTGTAGGCGTGTTCGAGAAGTCGAGGGGAGCACTTCTTCTGGGCGAAACCGACCTCCGCCAGCTTGAGTACAAGCCGAAGACGAATCCCTCTCCACTGGAGAAGCGTAGCGACTGGCAGACTAGGTCCGGGTCTCATGCCCGACTGTCGCAGGACACCATGCAGGACACCGCCGCAGATCCCGCGTCCTACGCGGATGTGACTCCAAGAGCCGAAGGCAGCAGAGCACCTGGACGAAAGCTTGCAAGCTTGGCTGCGCTAGAGGGCACGAGTTCAAAGAAGACGTTGCGCGATACGACGCTGAAGCAAAACCCGGCCACGAAGACAAAAGAGAAGCCTGCAATAAGCCGGGACGAGGTGGTTGCCGAAGCTGAAGCTGTGGCGGCCACGTGGACGGTAGAGGGCAAGACCGGGCTGAGGGCAAAGCCAGAGGAAGTGCAGTGGACTGGTGCTGCGCTTATGGTTCATGATAGCGGGTTAGTGCTCAATTCTGAGGTGCTAAAAGATCTGGAGGCGGCAATGAAGGAACTCCGGCATATGCATGAAGAAAGCATCCTCGTTAAGAAAATGTACGAGGTCCTCGGGATGTGGGGTTACCCACACGATGAAGAGGATCAGGTTCGTCCCCTTCCAATCAAACACTCCGGAGTTCTGCAGTCCTTCGCGTCGTTTTTGTCAGGGTGCAGAACACTGTCCTGCACTATCAGCTACTTTTCATCGGGTCCTGCATCTTTTCGCAGGGGTTCGCGTTTACCAAACAGATTGTGTATACCTATTGTTAATGGATTTTGGTTACTGATTTTCTCTAATACAGGGCACTAGCACGCTAGAGAAGACTGAAGAATTACGGATGGAAGTTCGGTAGTCCCTGAAGAAGTTCGACCCGAAGTTCTTCAAAGCCAGCGGTTTGGAAGAGTCTATGGACAAGGGACTCTGCGACATCCAGCATTACTTGGAGTTCCGGAATGACATGGACAGGTATACCGTTGAGAAGGAAAAGGCTAGGAAGACTCTGGAGGTTATGCGGTTTAAGGACGTCGAAGACTGACTTTGGATATTCGACAATGCAAAGAACCTCGCTGATGAGCAACAGCAGTGGCAATGGTCGCCACTGTATATAATGTTGCAAGGCACGCACAAGCGGCGACGGAGAGCTCCCTGGGCTCACACCACGCAGGAGCTGGACAAAATTCTAGAGGACTAGGCAGCCGAAGACGCACCAGCAGAGTTCTCTCTGGAAAAAGAATGCCCGCCCACCTATAGGGCTTACTTCTGAGAATCTACTAGCTCTTGCTCGAGAGGGATCCACGTCAAAGCGACTCGTGGCTGCTGCGCTAGATTTTTTACATCATGGTTGGGTGTTCTTCCCGACGATGTTCAGCAGTAAGGAGTCCGTTAATCAGTGTAGGATAGACCTCCTCGCGCTTTTAGGGTATTCCGGACAGCAAGCCGAGGTCGTCGAGAAGGTCACAGAGTTCCTCCACCGTGTCTGTCGGCGAGCGTTTCTAGATATGCAGCGCAATGGGCAGAGGTCTTCCTTGGAGACTCTGTGGCATGGCAAACCATGTACCGATGCCGACAAGCAAGAGTGCCAGAAGGTAAGATTCCAAACTATATTCTAGCACTTCTGTTTCCAGGCGGCGATATTGTCTTCTGAAGATGACCTTGTCTTTACGCTTCCGGGTCGGAAAGAGTTGTCTTCTTCTCTGATGACTGTAGTATGTTCTGCATTTTCACCAAGGTTCGTCCTGTCTATTTTCGTGTAGGCCTTTCGGGACACAGTCGCACTTCGTGAAGATATCGACATGGGGTGGGTGTTTGTGGGAGAAACCACCTATGCGAGTGCCGCCTTCGGAGGTCAAGTTGTCCTGCAAAGATCTGTTCAGGGCATGCAGGACCTTCGCGTTTCAGGACTGCGCGCAGTCCAGCGTCTTCTGATGCAGTCCCCGCGATCGTACCATCCCAAGTCCAAAGAAGCAGGCGATGACACTTCACGACAGGAAGAGCAGGAGAACCGAGAGCCGGGTGAGTAGAACGTAGGAGAGGGCAAAATCCCAACCGGCACCGAATCCACTTTCTTTCGGGGAATTGAGGGTTACTATGCGCAGGACTTTGGAGCAACTTCATTAGGAAATGAGGTCCCTGGCAGCGCTGACCAGGGTTCAGAGGAGAAAATCATGGAGTTGCACATGTGAGAGGTACCACCGGCCTGTGCATTAGGGGATGGGCCAGCATTCATTCGCGAGCGGGGAACAATTCTGAAAGGTGATGAAGGGAGTTCCAGGGTGGTAGTGAACAACGACACTGCATTGCTAGACATTCCAGACGCAATGAAGTCCAAGTCCGAGGAGAGTTGTCGTGCAGGAAAACCTTCCGTAATGTGGGGACCCGACCTTCCAGAGGACGACGGCGACGACCTGCAGTCGGTTGAACAGAACACCACTCGCGACCCACATGTCCTTGCAGACAAGGTCACGAAGGACGGGCTCGATGCAGAGCGGTGAGACCTGTAGGGCTATGTAGTTGTGCGATGTAGACAATGCTCTCGTGTCATGCAGTGGTATGCCACTGCAGAACACTATGTCCCGCGGAACATGTTCTGCGTTGGACGCTTGTATACCTCAATGAACCGTGCTTATTCACAGAGTTTATTTGAGTCGTATTCTACCGTCTTGCACTCATTGGCTTCATTTTCATCGTGGATTGTGTTAGTTTAGGGTTGCAGTGAATTGCCCAAAGTAACGATTACCTACTTCGTATTGCAGGCTCGAAGGCAAACTCGACCGCATTGTGGATATGGCAGGTGGGTGTGAGGTATTCACGCTGCACTTCAGAGAAGCAAGTCACTCTTGCTCTCTGGCCGTTCCGCGGGACACTCGGGCCCTTTTTGAACGGGATGGGTGGGTTCGTTCTGCTCTTTTTGATTAGTTCCGCCATTGGTGCTTATTGCAGTACCCTTCTGAGCAATACCTGTTCTGCAGTCCGTTTCTTTTCAACTCTCTAAAGAATTTCGTGGATAGCCAAAAGGAGACGTACAGCCTAGTTGAGGAGTTTTTAAGGAAGAAATTTCCACTTGACTATGATCCCCCCATTTTGGTAGTGCCTGTTGTGGATGCGGGCCACTGGAGTTTAGCGGTCATGACGAGTGAGTCACAGCTATTCCATTTTGATTCGCACCATTCTGGTACCATGCACAACAACACGACTTTCTATCAACTTCTAGGTAAACTATGGACTCACAGATTAGGGATAACTCAGGAGGACAAGAGGTACCGCTATGTCGTCGACCGGCGTTCTTGGAAGCGGCCTTCAGTGCCGCTGCAGAGTGACATGTGGGAGTGCGGATATTGGACCATGAAGTACGCCTTGACATGCATCCGTCAATGCTGTAAGGGAGCACTTAGTGCGTCAAAGGTATGTCAATCTAACGAGAAGTTTACCACTGGACATTTCCTCTTACATTCACAGGACACGTGTTGAAGTGTGTAAGGCTGTTTCAGGTGTCGAAGCAGTTGACGGAGGATGGTGGGATCTAGATGCGGGACTGGATTAAGAGAACTCTGTACCAAGTCCTGCGCAGCGTGCACGGTCCCGATGCTCAGTGGCAGGTATTCCTTAGCCCCACTCAACCAAGATGCAGTATTGCAGAGCAGGACGCCGACGATTCCGACTGCAAACTCCTGGAACACGGTTCGCTTGCAGGTGGCGATTCCCTAGTGACCTCCATTAGCGCCCGCGAAGGTTCCCGGAGTGTGAAAGGAGCAGAACCTACCCGCAATGTGTAGAGGTTGTCCCCAAGGAAGATCGATTACGCAAGTTCTTGAATTATTTGGTAAGCTGTTTAGATTTATGGTAGCTCTGAAGTCATATAGCTGTAAATTAGGCCCAAGTATATTGGGATAGGGTTCTGCTTCAACAGTATGGCATGCAAGAATTCATGCAGTGAATTCATTCCAGTGCGATACTGCAGTTGGTGGCCCCCCCGGAGACGTCGTCGTGAAGTAACACAGGGGACTATATACATGCTACTTTCAGGACCTCTCGCTCCTATCGGGGTTTAGGGTCACATTTCAGTTTGTACTCCGGCTTGGACAACCCAGTGGATGAACTCCACTTCTGTTAATTATATTATTAATTATATTATGTTCTGCCAATTAAGTTGTGCTGCGCATTAGGATTCCCCTCAACACCAATAGGAGCCTCCAAGCAACATTTTTTAGTTTTCTAAAATATTTGGTTCCAATTTTTTTTCTTAACATTTTATTTATTTATCTTGCAGTTTTCTTAATGCTTCAAAGCTCCACGTTGCGCCGAGAGTGACCCTACAATGCAACGTGGAGTCCCCCTATTTTTAAGAAATTAAAAAATAAATAAATAAAAATTTCTAGCAAAATGTATTCCATCCAAATTTTTAGAAAATATAAAAAACCAATCAAAAAAAATGGGTAGCAAAATGCATACCCTCCTAAACTCTAAAAAATAAAAAAAAAACAAAAAAAAGGTAGCAAAATGTATGCCCTTGCAAATTTTAAAAAATTAAAAAAAAAAAAAAATTAGTAGCAAGATGTATCCCTTCCGAAGTTTTAAAAAATAAAAAAATAAAAAAATAAAAAATGGTAGAAAAATGTATTACCTCCCAATTCTTAAAAAAAAAAAAAAAAAAAAAAAAAAAATAGGGACCAAAATGTATACCTTCCCAAACTCTAAAAAATTAAAAAAAAAAAGAGAAAGGTAGCAAAATGTATGCCCTCCCAAATTTAAAAAAATTAAAAAAAAAAAGAGAAAGGTAGCAAAATGTATGCCCTCCCAAATTTAAAAAAATTAAAAAAAAAAAAAAAAATTGGTAGCAAGATGTATCCCCTCCGAACTGAGTTGTCAGGATGTCCGGACATCCAGAGTCCGGGGATGCTGCCCCTGTAACGTCCTGTGACATTCACTTTTTACGTTTTTTACCTACATGGTAAATTCTACGACCAAAAACCCGACCGAAAACCGGACCGACCGAAGACCGGACCGACCGAAGACCCGACCGAAAACCCGACCGACCCAAAAACACAACCGAACGACCGAAAATGCGACCGCAGGACCGAAAACCTGACCAAAAACCTGACCGAAACCTTCACTGACCCAATACCCGATCGCCGACCCGACCGCCGACCTGACCGAAAATCAGACCAACCGACCAAAAACCCAACTGAACACCTGACTGTCCGAAAACCCGACCAAAAACCCGTCCAAAAACCTAACCGACCAAATAGCCCCCGAAAACTCGACCAAAAACCGGACCGACCGAAAATGCGACCGAAGGACAGAAAACCTGATCGAAAAACCGACCGAAACCTTGATCAACCGAATACCCGACCGCCGACCCGATCGAAATTCGAACAGACCGACCGAAAACCCAACCGATACCCAACCGAACAGCTGACCGTCCGAAAACCCGTCCAAAAACCCAAATGAAAACCTGACCGACTGAAACCCGACCGAACGATCAGACGACCGATGAGCCCAACCCCGACTCAAATCGCCTAGGCGACCGACCTGACCCAAACCCCGACCCATTTTTACAAGTTCTTGGAAGAAATTAATACACATGCTTCTAATCGGTTTCTAATATAATGTGAGCTTTGGTATAGTTGTGTCCTGAATTTCTTTTTTTTTTGAAACATATGAACAATTTCCATTGATAAAAAGGATACAATACATTGGAAGGGAGTTCTGTTCCGAATTTCAATTTCATATTTCAAATTTTCTCTTTATTTTGAAACCTAGTTCCATTTACCAGTTCTATAATGAATGAAAATTTAGTTATGATTTCCTAAATTTGTTTCTTAAATTTTTCCCTCAAAGATTGAAGAAATTTTTTTTTAAAAATGAATATCAATAGATAAAAAATTATAAGTTTAGATGACACGAAGCCAAATAATCTTGTCATACAAGTTGTACAGAAAACTTGTTTTTTCCCCTTTTGTTTGGGTTTAGGGTGCAAGCTACTGAATGCTATAGGAGTAATGGAACAGGGAACTCAATAATGAAGGCACGTGGGTGTCTGAGTGGAAATCGAATTTTGCGGAAGTGTCTTTGAGAAGTTCTGGCCATGGCAAGAATTGCTTGGAGTGATGTAACTGATTGAAATGAATTAAGGATCTCTTGAGGAGTGCTGATTTTTATTAAAGGAATTAATAGTTATTAAGAACAAAGGCCATCTCGCAATGTCATGCAACTGCTTGCTATGAAAATGCGACTACCATTGCATTGAAGTAACCAAACAAGAGCAATAGAAAAGTCGAGATTACCAAAAGAAGAAATTATGAACTTCAAAAAAACAGAAACAAGAAAATTTAATAGGTGTGGAATTTTTGGTTTATTATCACACCCTACTTTTTGTGGGAAGACACTTCAATCGGTGTAGAAAAAAAAATTCTATTTTTGCACACTACTTTGGAGGAGGGGGGGAATAACATTGTCTCACTATGGTTGTCGTACATTTTTTAAATTATTTTCACACCATCTTATTTCGGGTAAGATACTACGACTCTTGTCAAAGTATTAATTTAATCCCTAAGGCATTGAACATGCATTTTGGAGAACATAGCATTTCGGAGAGCTTACTACAATACTACAAGCAAAGTTTTTATTTTTTGCTTTCAAATTTTCACACAGCATTTTCAGGAGGAATAGCTTTAAGGTCCGACATTCTTCATAATTTCTAACAGCAGTACAGCACAATTAAAATGTTATTGTATGATATGTGATTTTTAATGTTTGGTGGGCAGCTCAAAAAATTCTTAAAAAATCACTTTAAGAAAAAAGTAAAATTTGAAATTGGTTCTCCAGATCTATATATGCAACTTCAGCTTTGGATTTATTTCATTTTCATTTATGAGATCACAATTGTGAGGTGATCTAGTTTGCAGGCAGTTGTGGATTCCAAACAAATTGAATATAATTTATAGTTTGAATCATGATTGAAGTGGAATGAGAGAAGTAAAGTGTGCTTGAGTTGTACTTTAGGTAGATATGTAGGACACCTCAAACACTCTTATATAAAAGAAATTTGAATGCAATTGAGTTTCGGTAGTTCAAATAACGTTCGAAGTAGAGTGTTTATTTTCCTTTCAATCCCTAGAAGGCCGCTTGTCCCCTTGGGGGACAAACTAAGTCGGGCAAATACCTATGGTCTCAATATGAAGTGAAATTTTTGTGATTTGTGGAATTTGTGTGATTTTGCAAGAAATTTGAGGATATTTAATTTTTAGTTTAATTGATGCCCGAAAGTTAGAGTTATGACACAATAAGCAAAAACAAGTTTTGGCAGACCGCACCAAAAATATTAAGAGAAAGTGAAACTAATTTTATCCTCAAACTTGTTTCTCAAAGACTACATTTTTGTCTACATGTGAAGCTTTGTTTCATTCAATTTGGACTAATAATGAGAAAGTTCTTCACAATCTTAGTTTTTGGGTTTAGGGAAGAATCTGTGGTAAAAAAAAAATGGATGTTTCACTTTTGGATGTTATTTTCAGAATTTTCCCAAGGAATTTGTTAGACAATCTTAGATTTCCTTGCTACAACAATCTCACCGTTGAGATTATTGTGATCCAATTCCATCTAAAAGTTTTTAACAATTTCGTTTTTTCTTCCATCTTAAATTCACCTCTACTTAACAATTTTGTAATGAGTGAAAATGAAGTGGTTTTTTTCCTAACTTTTTTTGGTACATTCTGAACTCAACTACTTAATGTAAATAAAGACAAAATCCAAATCATTAGTGTTAAAAATTTGAACTAAAAAGATTCAAAGCAAAAAAATATAGTTAAGCAAGGTGCCAAAAAACTTATTTTCTTCACTCTAAATGCATATATCTTATAATCTACATAGTCAAATTTTTTGAAATTTCTTTCACGTATTCATATACTAGTTAAGGAAAAGATCTTATAGTTGGATATGCAAAAAAAAAGAAGTTTTCATGGTTCTTTACTCTTTGCAATAACGATGACATTTTTTAGTGTTTTTTGATAGGAATATCACCTTGGTCCTCTAGGGGTTAATACAATTGGTCCTTCCATTGGATCTGAAATAAAAACTAAAGAAATATTTAATTGTTTCACATTGCAGTGCATTGAAATTAGGATTTAAAGTGTAGGATTTAGGGTTTAGGGTTTAGGAAATACTATTTAGGGAAGAGGATTAAAGCGTGAAAAAAGAAAATCAATCACACGTACACATAAGTTCTACATGAATTCTACATTGGATGCTTCTTAAAGGAAGCATCCAATATTCCAATGTAAAAACAAATCAAGATTTATTGCAAACTGTAGAATCCTACGATCGGTCTTGTTCTCTGGTCAACCCAGGCGATCGGCCCGGTCGGCGTATGCGGTCGTCTGAGGCGGTCGGCCTCGGCTTTAGCATCCGAATCGGTCGGCCCATGCGGTCGGCCTTGGCAGGTGTCCGAAGCGGTCGGCGTACCCTAAAACTACCGTGTCAGGTTTGGATGGCTTCTTCAGTTGGGTTTTCCGGTTCGGGTGGTCGGTCACATCGGAGCGGTTGCCGGGGTCGATCAGCGCGCGGTCGACAGCAATTCGAATCGGACTGCGGCCGCGGCGACCGCCGCCGGGGCGGGCGGCGTCGGTCTAGGGCAGGTCTGCGAGCTTCGGGGCCGGTTCGGAGGCGGACGCCGCTTAGGTCTGGGGCCGGTCGACTATAAGAGCGGACGGCCTCCTCGGACCTCCTCACTTCAACTCCCCTTCGGCGCCAAGTTGGTTGATCTCTGTTGCTTTATGCACCAGTTGCTCCTACATGGTGGAGAGTTGAAGTCATTGAGCTTTTGATACGGGAACTTTTTGACTGTTTTACTTGTGCATATACATTGGAGGTCACTTGGGGAGTGTTTCTTGAATTGAAGGTGAAGGCAATTTCAAATTGCCAATCATGACTGGTGAAGGTGATGCGGCTACTGATGGGATGACTTCAGGTGGTGATAATACGAAAAGGATTAAACAGAAGGGAGCCAAACATGAGCTTCATTATGAGATTTTAGATAATCCTGACATCAAAGCCAAAAGCGGATGGGAGCAAGAGGAAGCAGAATATTGGACCTCCAGAATCTGCAAGCAGTATGTTAAAATGTACCACATTGGCAAGTTGTGGCCTCGAGATTTTCACGAGGTCCACACACGGGCTTTCGGGTGCAAGCTAGGAAGTTGCCAAAACAAGCATTTTGTTCATCGATCGAAGGAGTTCTGGCAAGCGCTTTTTGGAGACAAAAAAATGAGTAAGGGGTACATCAATTATACCTTGGCATCTATGGTTTATGTAGAACTCATACTGGGCCGCAAGGTGGATTGGAGTATGTTTCCTACAACAGCACAGTGTCCACTTCTGATTGGAAAAAGCCAGAAAGATATTCCCCATTGTACCCGCAATTCCCAGACACAACCAAAGGAAGCATTACAAATTACTACAACGCCTACAGCGAAGGTGGGGGAGGGGACAAGTGATGCAGCGCAATTGGGTTCATTGCGTGCCCTTGCAGAAGTTGGCAATGCCCTCGTGGGAGGTACAACAGAAGAAGTCTTCTCAACTCCCCCGGTGAAAGTGAGCAACGTCTCTTTGGGAGGCGCGAAGAGACAGGTGTTTATGACTCCTCAAATGTGTTTGACTTCCAAACCGATTTTAAGTACTGTGCTAGGTCGAGAGACTGCTCCAAACAAGCGTGGCCTTGCGATAGGAGATGGGACACCTTTTTTGCCACGATCAGAGGTTGGTGACAAAGAAGTTGCAAGGGCCAATGCTAGAATTGATAGTCTTTTAGAGAGCAATGCTCTACAGCCCTTCATGTACACACCTCTTCCTCCTTCGTCTTCGCCGACAAGTCCTATCATAAGTCTAGAAATGGAAGTACAAGCGACGCGAAGAAACGGAAAAGAACCCCAGGACGATGCCATGAACTTTATCATTGATGGTAGAGAGACTCAAAACGAGCATCCACATTTGTCAACTGCGGGTTTTTACTCTTTGCTATAAAAATGGCAGTTTTGAGTGCTTTTTGGCAAAAAATGGTCTTGGAGTTTTAGGAGTTAAAGTGAGTAAGTGATTGTTGTCTTGAACCCGATCTCCCCGACTGCCCCGACCTCCCCAACCGCCCCGACCGCCCGGATCTCGCCGACCGACACCGACAGCCGACCGACGCGGTCGTCATACTAACCGCCGTCAACCGTCCGACGCGGTCGTCAGACCAAATGCCGACCGTCGACCGCGGCGTCCGAATTACCTAAGGTAATTTTTTTTTACGACGGTTTTACCCACCTCGTCCGGTCGGCCGCTGCATCCGGACGTCCGGATTTTAGACGTGAATTGGTCTTGGACGTTCGATATTGACAACTCAGCCTCTGAAGTTTTAAAAAATAAAAAAATAAAAAAATAAAAATGGTAGCAAAATAAATTACCTCTCAATTCTTAAAAAATAAAAAAAAAATAAAAAAAATAGGGACCAAAATGTATACCTTCCCAAAGTCTAAAAAATTAAAAAAAAAAAAAAAAAAAGGTAGCAAAATGTATGCCCTCCCAAATTTTAAAAAATAAAAAAAAAATAAAAATAAATTGGTAGCAAGATGTATGCCCTCCGAAGTTTTAAAAAATAAAGAAATAAAGAAATAAAAAATGGTAGCAAAATGTATTACCTCCCAATTCTTAAAAAATGAAAAAAAAATGAAAAAAAAATAGTTAGCAAAATGTATCCCGTCCCCCTTGCATTCCGTCTTGGCGCCAAGGGGAGCTTCCAATGCCAGAAACATAACAAATCATAATAATTCTTCTAAATGTTTAGATTTTATTTTATGTGCTTAGGAGCTCCTACTGGCCTTGATGGAAGGCATGCAATTAGACTTCAGTCATTACCAATGCACGATAATAGGTACAAAAATTTACCAAATTTCCTAAACTTTGATCTCATTTTTTGGATGGAAATCTAGAAAATGAAATGTGATTTGTAGCGGATTATGATCTTCAATAACTACGGTGACCAAAATTGCAAGACAAAAATTGTAAGTGTACTTGTACATTTATTTAACTTCTTTCCAAAATGATAAAAAGGTAGAAAAAGTACCATAATAGACAAAAAATTTGGATGCATGAATTTAAACTTTGTCATTATAATGTTCATTTTTTTTTTAATTTCTTTTTTCTTATATTGCTTTTCCTATATGTTGTTCATTTCTAAATGACTTGAAATGTCCACCCTATGTAGCGAACTTTCCATGATGAATCACAATAAGGGTACCCCCACGCAAGACCTTTCTTTATATATATGTAACCTTGTCAAGTGCAACTGCCCTCTTTTCATTGGGATTGCCACTTTTTTTTTTTCAAATCAGACGCTATTAGCTTGCAATGTGCAAGGTGGAAAATTCAAATATGTCTTCCTGATCTTCTCAAAACAGTTTACTACAAGATCCTATGGGTTTTGTGTGTTCTCGACGTTTTAAATTTTTCCCGAATTGCACCCTCTTACATTCGCATGACAATGTTGTAGGAATTTCGGTGAAAACATTGTCAACGTTTTTTAAAAAGTTACCGGCATGTATAATCCTTTATCAATTTGTGTAGTAAGCTTCTATATGAAACAAAAAACCGCCTAACATCACTTCAATGTGTGTTCTGCGTGACAAAGGTGACCCTTATCCCTGAGGAAAGCAGTGGCAGTAGAGCACTGGCTACAAAATCGGACAAGGGATACGGTGGAACCCGCACACAACACTTAATCTCCCAGAAACGGGATTGAGAGAATAAATCCACTGTTGTATCGAAATGCCGATAACAAAATGTTCACTCAGTCCATGTTCTGCAGTGCCTAGTCTTCTTGGACAAATCCTAAGAAGAAGGTTAATAGGCGACCTACAGAGGACCATGAACGCATCAGTTTACAGTTCATGCTCTAACGTATGTCCATGCACGTGTTGCACACTGTGAGCAGAACTATACACAATGTTATGCACATATGGTTCAGGAAGTCCTGCGCCAGTAGGATTATTTCTTAAAAGACCTCGTACGTGAAGCCTTCTGCTTTTCGACTCCAAGAAACTACGGTACCTCTTCAGCGAGTTGTCCCCCGGAGTCCCCTCAAAAACCCGTGAGCTCGAGTTCTCTTCAACTCCAGCGAGGCCCCGGGCTACAAGTTCGATTTGCTTTACCCTCGCGTTCTTCAGGTCTGCAAAGAGGAAGTCAAAGAGCCGAGGGTGTTCCGCTGCGCCGTCGACTAGAGCATCAAACAGTTTTGCCGCCGAATCCTTAGGATCCTGAGCTTTTTGAACGGCCTCAGCGCCAGGGTGCAGAACATTTACTGCGCAATTCATTAGTACTCGGTCATCTATGGCAGTGGCGTTCTCAAGCTCCGGGAACATGTTCTGCATTGTTTCGGACACCTCTTGACGTGAATGAAAGCACTGGGACAGCGGAATCTCCTTCTCCACTCCGTACGAAGTACCGGCCTCTCTGACAAGAAGTCCATCTGAAACCTCCGGGTGTAGGAGACGGAACACTTTTATTGTATGTTTGCAGATCATGCCCTACAGTCCAAGAGGACAGTCACATTGGGCCCACTCTAAATCAGGTCCGAAGATGGTCCAAACCTTGGGAGCGTAGTTGATGGAGCTAACAACCGCGATGTCCTTCCCGTCCGGGTAGATAGTCACTGCCGAATCCGGAATGGTTTTGGCCTGGACTATCGCAGTGGCAACAATCCCTTCTTGGTTCTTATTTCGCACGAACCCATAGACCTTGCACTGCACTGCGTACCAATAATGGGTGCACACATCTCCTACAAGATGGAAAATGAGCCAATCTAATCTTCTACCATCAAACCGTTCACGGGAGGACTTCAAAGTGCTTTTCAAGTTCCCGTGGTAGGACTCAATAGCAGCATTCGTGTTCTGCCCCGCGTGTGGAATCGTCTGGTTGCTCACGCACCACATTCCTGCCTTGTTCCGCTAATGTTTTTTCATGTAGTTCATGAAGGTGGCAGCATTTGGGCGTTCTTTAGAAAGGGTGTCAAGTGCCTGCTGCGCCCAGAGGACAGGATCGCAGTCCACCGGCAGTCCTTTGCCGTACATGATGTCACCAATCGCATTCAACACATACTCCCGCTCTCCAATAGTCGAAATTTTCTTCACCGCATTCTCTTTCCAGGCCTTCCGAACATGCCAGAGGCACAGGAAAATTGCACAGTGCGGCCAAATTATCCTGCATAATCCTTATCGTCTTAAACATTGGCATTCGGTTTTCAGGAGTTATACGCTTGAGCTCAAATAATTTTCCAGAGTCCACCCTAAACTGAAAATACATAATACTTAAATGCTGCGTGCTTTCACTTTCAGGTGGTGGTCCTGCACATGTATCTAAGGATGTTCTGTCATACATGGCTATGTACAGCCAAGTACGACTGAAGCTACATAGACATTGACAATTCTTCCTAAGAGGAGAGTGTATTCATAACTAAAACTGGGCGGAAGTACCTCAGTACATTTATCTCAACTTGAGCATTGTCGACGATAATTGATGTCGGAGACCAAGACTGGTGGTCTTTAAGTACTCGATTCTGTAGCTCTTGAAGAACATACCGCAGGTCCTGCTCTCGGCACTGGGAGATGACGAAGAATGCGACTGGAATTCCGTTTCTCCACTTGTCAAAAACCATCACTGTGTACAAGGGGTATTGCAGTCCATGCTCATTGTCAGATCATCTCATATTGTCTATTTCTTCTAGCTCTATGTGGAGGGGAAAACTTCTTTCGAGTTTTAACCCTGGAAGCAATGATGCAGAACCCAGAAACTTCATTATAATTAGAGCTGTCTACCGGAATTGAAGCAATTGGGAGTGCTTGAGAGTAGTGAGGCGCACCCGAGTAACAGATGTGCCAAACGTGGCATCAATCGAGAGCGCGCTGTTGAGCGCGCTGTTGTGCCCGCACTTTGCAAGCATCTCCAATTGCCATGGAGTTTGTATCCCTAGAGTGAATGGTGTATCGTCCTGCTTCTTTTCATTCAGATCTAGGAGGCCATGTTCTCGGTAGCAGAACACTGAGTCTGGGTTCTCGTCAACCCACATCTTCACGCTTCTGGGATCACTGGCATGCCTCTGCCGAAGCGCTTTGTCTCTCGTTTTGGCGAGGTTTCGAACGTCCTATGCCTGCACGAATGTGTCCCTACTAACCTCGCCGCTCTCTGCTGCCAAGTTCTTCACAAACATCTTATGCTATTGCATGACCTGGGAACGGGACAGACCAAGCCAGAGAAGGTTCGTCAGGTGATTCTTCATCTCGTCTGAAAGCGCAGAACCCAGACTGTCCTTGAACCTAGGAACCCGGACTTTGTGAACAACATGACCTTCTTTGTTGGTATGGTGGGGGTGGCGGTAGATGATCTGGCAGATTTCTGGGTCCTGGTATAGCTGCTTGGCAAAGAAGCAGCAGTGGCATCCTCGTTTTATTGATCTTCCGGATTGCTTCTTACCAATTCTCTTCCGCTTTCCTTGACTCGGTTGTGTAGTAGGGAAAACATCATACTCAGGAACTACCTTCTTGCCTCTCCGTTTACCCATGCTGTTCTCTGCAGCCTTCTTTCTTTTCTTCGTTGACAAGTCCAGAACTGCTTGGACGTCTTGTGCCACAACTTCGGAGTGGTTCTGCGGCCCAAAGCAGTAGTGGTATCTGCAGTATAAGCGCAAACGAGGATGCAAATGTCAAGCAGTGAAACCAGACCGAAGTTTTGAACAGTTACTCCTGCTTAATCATGGAGAGCCAGTGTGCAAGTTGCCCTGTCAAGGTGGCCACAGATTGCATGAATTTGTTTGGTGACTTGCAAGACAGAACCTTCGCACCCTTGCAAGTTGGATACCCTAATTCTTAAGCCGACACGTTGGGTAAGAGTTTCCAGTTGCACTTACCGGATAATTTGGGAAGCGGAGTAAGCCTGTGGTCTGGCTAATGACCCTGCTGCATTTTTTTTCTTTACGTGGCAGTTGAAGGTAGCTGGGTATTTGGGGTTCTGTTGCTGTCCTTCGACAAAATCTTCTAATCGTTCCCAGGGAATGGCTACAATTTCGGAGATGACGACGGAACGATTGCCAGTGGTCTCATGCGGAATCCAAACAAGGTCAGCGTACCTGATGAGGCCCGATTTCGGGTACTGCACCATGTCCTGCATTCCTCGAACGAGCTCCGCCTCGCGCTCCGGGTCATAAGCTCTAGCTGCCTCTTGCTTCTCCTCCTCAGATGCTGATGATTGGAAGTCATCAGTGGACTCCATGATCGCCGTCGAGGAAGTACCATGAAATTTGGAAGACACAACGTGCACTCCGATGACAGGACTCCCGTACAAAGGAGACACTAAATTCTAAATTCCGCTGTGTTTCGCACTGTTGCTCTCGTGACATGCAGGTCGGTGTTGCAAAGCATGTGTAATACGTTGACTACGTAGTATACCTCCTCTGTACAATCATCTAAGTAGACATAGCACGGATTGCATGACACGCTCTAAATCCTACCTAAAGAGATAATACAATAAAATAGTCCCTGCGAACGTGTGCAGTCCACTGCGAACATGCGCCAAAACAGGAAAACGGCAAAGCGCAACAGTAGCGCCGGAAAATACCCAAGAGCGGCCCCGAAACCCTAAACCGCCAAAGCCAACAGGGTTATGGGTGTGATACAGGAAATCAAGTAAACCTAAAACCGCGTGCAGAACATCCTTGACATTTTCAACGGTCTGCTCATCGTGGTTGCGAAATACATTCATCATTTTTATTTCAAGTGGAACAAAAAAATGCCTAAAGCACAGCAGTTGTGAAACTCCATTTTGTGTGGAGGGACGACGGAGCTGATTTTTGGCAGTACGTCATGGAGCAGTCGAAAATGCAGAACGTTTGCTTGCATTCGACTTCCTGCAATTAATTCACCGTCATCATTCGCCTAAACCCAAGCCGTCCCGTCGAGGCGCCCAGGACGTCATTTCAAGCTGGACGTCGTTCATTCCCTCCATCACGGTCCTCTCCGTCGGGTTCGCGGAAATCATCGTCGTGTCGGGGAGCGCCCTCCGCACGTTCCCAAAGAATCAGGCTGTCCTTTGTGGGTCGGCCAAGCCGCGACGTGCAGGCCGGGCCCGACCTGGACCCTGCGCGCCACGTCAGGTGGGCCCACAAAGGATGGCACGATTTAACGTCCTGCCTAGAGAATTCAATGCAGCCTGTGCCAACAAATAGCATTACATGCAGTCTATCTGACACATTCCCTGAAAAGTTGGAGTGCTGATCCGCTTCTGAGTCTGCCTGGTAATCCTCTTATCACAAACAGACCGATTGTCTGTCTGCCTGAGGAGTGAGGAACAGGGCTTTTTTTTTCATTTTTTAGAGTTGAACGAAAAGGCGATATTCGGTTTGTGGTGCAGGTTGCAGTGGCAACTGGTGAGTAACGTATGGGAGTTTCTGAATGGCGATGACCATATTTTTGGGGAGCAGAGTTTGGCGATTTCTGAATGAGACTTAGTTTGAGTTAGGCGATGGGAATTTTTTGGGTAAGTGTTTTTGGCTTGTAAGATGGCGACAATGTCAGCATGCTTGTGGATATTTGGGCGAAATATTTTTTATTCATAACTTACTTTGGATGTTGCACAGCATAGACCCTGTGAAATAACTTGCACCTGCGCCCAACCCAAAGCCCCTCCGATGCAAAAGTCAGGAAGTTGTCAATGAAAATGAAAACACCATCTGGAATGAACATGTATAACTTCTACATTGGATATTTGAGCTTTAAATATTTGGGCTTACTTGTTATATGTTATAATGTATGGCAGTTTCTTCGTTGCAAAACTAAATTATCACCTCAGTTCAAATCCGTGATCAGCTCAATTCAAATTAGTTGCAGAAGTAAATTATCAACTTAGTTCAAATCCGTGATCAGCTCAATTCGAATTAGTTGCAGAAGTAAATTATCAACTCAGTTCAAATGTAAGATAATGTAAACCAGGCAAGAGCACCTGAGACAAATTGACAGTGGAAGATTTTGATAGCTTCTCACTCTCACCAACTTGGCACATGACAAGTAGTTTCAAGAATATGAACCCTTAAGGCACCTTGTGAGTCAGTCAGACAACATATCGAGTCATATACTGCTTTAAAATTGACGTTTTGAAGACACCAATTAAATAGTTAACAATACAAAGTCCATACTTCTGAAAAATAGTTCAGCAAATTAATTCTCCAAGGAGGGGTTCGAATTGGATACATACCTCAAAAATGTTGACAAGTCTAAGAAGCACTCGGCCATCATTTCACTCCTACAGCCCCATTGGAATACTTAGACTCAGCTGGCTTATCAACATAGTAAATATTTTCCAAGCTGTGACTCCTACAATAAGAACACCAAATTAGACATTCTTGCACTTGGGGGGTGTGACATTGCACTTGGCTAGTACGGTGTCTAAAATGGGCAATCTCAAATGTTGAGGGGGGGAGGGATTATTGAAAACATCATTTGCTCTCAGTAGGAGAAATTGTTTGGAAAAAAGTTGTCAAACACTCCATTCTTTATAATTACTTTTTGAAAACCTTTCACACTTTTCACTCCACACTACTTTCTAGACACATTACTATACGCTCACACTCAAGTACTTCTACATACGTACAACTACAAGGTCAAAGAGCATTGCATAATATTATACTTCACTGATACATATTCAAATCATTTTGCAGACGTTCGTCATCTAGGTTCTCCATCTGCATTGCCATGTATTCTAGAAGATGCGCTTTAGCCTCTGGTGGAATGATAACTGTCTCCTCTGTTTGCACGCCATACATTGTAATGTTGGAACCTATAACATGACCACTTCTTCTTCGATGAGGAACATCTGTCCATGAATATATAGCGGCTTCCTTCTCGGTCCAGCCCAACATTTCACCAAACAGTTCCCACATTGACTCCATACAGTTCGTGTACCTCATTTGGTTACTATCTGCTTCATCATGTGCTCCAGATCTCATAGTAGGCCAATACCACAAAACCTTCATCTTTGAGGCCCACGTCCCCTGACCAAATTCTAGCACCTTCCCTAAAAAAAAGGTTACTTCTCCTCTTACTTCCGCTAGTTCTACGATAAGGGCTACGTACTGCCCTACAACAATGTCATTCTCTGGATTGAATGGAGGAAACGGATCTTCCTCTGCATCTTGTCGTAGCTCTGGTATAACTTCATTCCTTTTGCCTTGAATCCTCCCTCCAGTCACTCTTCGTGATGTTGTTTGTACAGGTCTATCTCTACGGGGTCCGAAATAACCCCTCCTTTCAGGATTTGGCATTGTCGCTATAATCCTGTCAATGGCTGCACTCTCCGTTCTATTTCCATCTTCATCAGCAACTGCACTTGAATTTGTACCTCCTTCCACGTCAGGAACAATTCCATCGTCCCTGTTTTGGTTCAAGACATCGTTGGGCCAGAATGGTAAATCATGTACACCTTCTCTATTTCGTTGTGGAAATTCTTCCAAATAATCCTTGAATTCTTCTATTTCGTCCACCACTTCTATGTTCCTGATCGGATTGTAACCTCTCTCTATCATCTTCTTCTTGTATGCAATGAACTCATCTAATGCTTTCAATTCCCTCTAATCGGCTGCAAACAACTCCGCAAGGTCTGGTTTCTCTGCTACGCTTGGTAGTGAATTTAGACACAAATGTCCTCTCGCTGGGCCCCACTCATCTGTGCAAAAATGCTTGTGTTGCACACGGACCAACCCATTCTCTACGTAAAACCTCATATGGTGTGGAAAAGTAATGCCCGTCAGTGATTCCCCTCCTCGTAGCAAATGAGGTGTGATAAATGCCTTCCAATCGCGAACGTACTCAAGTTTCCGAGCACTCACAAAAGCCTCTGTGTACGACATTCCCTTCTCCACAAGCTGCAACATCTCTATCAAAGTGTCTATGTCTCTCCTCTTTAGTACGTTTGAAATCACACTGAATCTCTGATCAATGTCCTCATGTATGTGGCTCACTATCAAAAAACAAAGATGCACTTCCTTGAAGAAACCAAGCCCAACTAGTGCAGCGCACATGGCAAACATGTAAGCATTCTTGTTCTCCCTTGTGGTGTTATCCGCTTGAATCCTCAACGTCGGTGGCAATGACCCCTTCCTTCGCTTCACGTCGCATATGACGTTCATCACCAATGTTACAACTTGATTGCTATCATGCTTGTGGTGAGCATCTACCCACACTTCTGCATACAGGCTGATACCATGTACAAGTACACCACATAAATGAGTCTTCACAAAACGAGATTCAATGTTCTTCACAATCTACCTCATCTTTGGTATCATGGTCGTATTTTGATCCATACCGTCCACAATCAAACACATGAAAAAGTCCGGAGTGATCATTGCGGACCTCTTAAACAACCAATAATCTCGCCTCTCTTCCATTTGATATCGAATGTGCAACACGTACAACTCTTTTATCTTCACCTTTGCTACTGCATTTGTCGTGGACTCCATCCCACACTTGTACTCCCAACAATGATAGCACTTTGAGACTCTGGAGAAAGGTGGGATCTGCACATGTGGAAACTCCTTCCGCCAAAGTCGACGAAACGAGGTCATCGACAACTCTGACCCGTCCACCAGTTTCTTCACTTCTTCATTCACATACTGAAAAACATCCAACTTCGTTGTATTCATTGGCAACAGAATCAGTGGTAACACTGCATTGTCCATTTTCCGGCGAACCGATTGATCAGGTTGCTGACACCCTGCTTCATTCACAAAAACGTTGAGGCTTTCTCTAGTTGCAAATATTTTTGCACTTTCCCTCCGGTGACACGTGTTTCCATGAACGGCTGCCACTCTGCCGTACACAGCATGTGCTGTCTTCAATTGCTTCAAACGCCTCTGAGAATAACCCAACGCCTCAGCGTAGCATGCATTGCACACGACTCTGCCATCTAATTTTGTCACGTATTTGTCTCTTGTCGAACCCTCCGTGCGATTGTAGAAGGCATTCAACATTTGAATTATCCAAGTAGACTGCACTTCGTACTTCTGCCCCCATGCCATATATCGTTGATCCAAAACATATTTTGCATCTACATCACGCAAACAATTGCGTTTACATGCTCCTCTCTCCTTTGCACGCAGAACACTTTCCAAAGTAACTTTCTGATTAGTTGATTCCCCCCTCTCTCTTGGATTTCTCTCCCTTGCCCTCCGATTTGCCATTAAATACCTCCTCCTGGGTGTACGCTCAGGTTCTCCTTCTACTCTTGTAAAATCAACAGTGTTGGCTTCAGAGCTTTGCATTACAGGAGAACTTCCTTCAGGTGTGCTTCTCGCACCTTGACTTGGTGGTGTGAACTCGGAAGTGCTTGGACTGTCTTCCACGTCATGAAAATCAAACTCTGGTGTTGAGACAGGAGGAAAACAGAAATTATACCCCTCCCTCAAAGTTGTTGTGGTTGTTCTCACTTCTGAGGGAAGTGCACAACAAACTGAAGTACGACGCCATCGTATAATCTTATCTACACAATCTCCCATAGTCTCCCCTACCAACTCACCAACCCATTTTGCTTTGTGTATAGCATGTGTAACACGAACCGCAATTTCGAAAGGACGTAATTTTTCTTGGTGAAGTTCATCACCGCATGTAACACTCATATCCAGCACGCCAACTCCCACAACACGACCATCGTCCCCAAGAAGTTGAACCATACCATTGGTAGCTTGGGGTACTCCACCAATAGGTACATGATGTTCTTCTTGAAAAAGTCTTCCCTGTACCACACGCGCCAATCTTTCCCCAACGCTCCTTCGCTCTGTTGCAACTATTGTTGTGCCTACGCCATTGAATACCACTGGACTTCCAAATGCTTCCGCAGCCATTTTCTGCCGTCACAGGTGCATAATAGTCACCTACTTTGTACATAATTCCATAATTTCTATATGTTTCTGAACCATTGCCCTCGTTGTAATCCATTCAAATAGTAATTACTAAATAAAATTTCCTTCCATTTCCTAAGAACTACTGAAATTCCAGAAGCTTGACTAATCCAAATGTACCTATAGTTAACATTATAAAACTGTCCACCATTGTTGTGTTTTTATTCCCTTCCTTCGCTTCAAGATAATTGTGCAACTATATTAGTCAGTTCAATTTCAACAATAATTGCATGCTGCAACGAGAACTTCCAAAGCATAAATCCCGGTCACAGAACTAAATTCAAACTTCTCTTTTTCCAACTTCACAAAACACAAACAGCGTTTATGCAGAGGAGTACTTTAATTTCTGACTGCTCACCTGGGATATTTCTCCAAGTTGACAGGCCAAGGTTGAAATAACTTGGCATGTCAATTTGGAAAGGCCCCTCGGAATGCTGATTGTTTCTCTAATGTATGTATATATTTTTTAGATTCAAACAACTTTACACCATTTGTAGTTGAAAGACGGAATTTGATATCAAAAATCCCAATGCTATCTCTGTACTAGTAACCTCACTGAATCCGTTGCAATCTATCTTCTTTTTGAAAACTAGTGAACATTGCATTTAGAAATGAATCATACATGTAATCTTTTTAAATAAAATACTTCGATTGTCCTCAAAACAAGATTGTCCAAAACTTTCTCATCACTAATTCAAATAAAATGAATCAAGTCTTTTCATGTAAACAATAATATTTTCTATGAAAGCGTCCAAGAGGGCCTCCCCAATTTGACATGTCAAGTTATTTCAATCTTTACTACAATTTTATTAATTTATTAATTTTTTAGAGGGCGAAGAACTCTATTGATGCTTTAGAGTGGCATTAGTTTTGCAACCTAGCAACAATAGAAATTAGAATCATATTCACAAAAAGCTAATGTAGTTTGTATTCCTTTTGAAAATAGAAAAAAACACCACACTAATGAAGGTAATATCAACCTACCCACAAACTATTTTGATCCTCAAGGATATATTGCAAATTTATGGATTCTAAATGAGAAAGGATTATACGGATGGTTTCCATGATAATTAACCAAGTCCTCTCAATCATGGTGAAAATGAAACTTTAGGATTTTCCAAGGTTTGAGGAATAATAAAAACAATTCATCCAATTGCTTTTCTGTCTGCACTCCATATGATAAACTACACAATACCTTAAAAATTTGAACTTCACAGCAAATGAACTTGTATTTCTTTTTCCTAGCAATCATACATTATATTAAAAACATGCCCCTTTATGGAGGTAGTCTTCTCTAACATTGACCGTGCTCTATAAGTGATCCTCAAATATATCATAAGTTAAATTATGTTCCTTCAATGTACAAGGACTGAAAATTTCCTATGGAAACGCTTTCACAAACCAACTAGTATGTACTTCAACAAGCTATAACTAATGCCACAAATGGATTTACATGCCAATTTTATGAAAATTTATTGAAAGTTGTTTCAAAAGATTCAACTTTTTTGAAAAGGCAATAAGGTTTTAAATGACCGCTTTCACCTTGTTAATTTAAATTCTTTATAGTACGGAGTTTTGAAGTTCAAATATTCATGCTCAAAAATTGAATTGAAACAATTAGAAAAAAATAATAATTTTCATCTTTAAAGAATATAATCAATATTTAGGTATAAAATACAAGGGAAAGTAAACGGAATTGGAGTATGTCAATCCTAAATAAAAAATTAATGTAGCAATGTGTCCTATGGGAGCTAACCCCTAAAGTCCCAAGGCCATTTTTCTGTCAAAAATCAGTAGAAATTGCTACTTTTGTTGATTTCATCCAAGAAATAAAAAAACTGTATTTTTTTAAGAACCTAATTGTAAGATCTTCAACTACGCTTTTCTCAAAATCTGTAGTCAGATTTTTGTGATGTTTGACTGTGTGGATTGAAAAATATTAGCATTCACAGTGGAAAAAAAGTTTTTTTCCAAGAAAATGCTTTTATTGCCCGCAAAACAGTGAACTTTATAACTTTCACATCACTATTCCAAATGGAATGAATCAAAGCTTCCCTTTTAGACCAAAATATAATCTATTAGAAAAAAACTATGAAGAAATTTATTTCAATTTTTTTATGGATTTTTTGGGCTGGCCGATCTCTCCAATTTTGAGGTTACTGTAGCATAACTTTCGCTGCCAGCCATCAATTGAAACAAAATTACATTCCCAGGAAGCTAATGAGTTCTTCTATATTATGGAAAAGTTTAAAAAAGTTTCATCGAAAATTGAGCTTATAGGTACCTGCCCAAAATCCATTATGTCCCTCGTACGGACAATCAAGGACTTTAGGGATTGAATTTAGATATTGCATACAATATTTATTTAGAATACTCTTATGAAATATCCCCCACCTACTTTATTAATGCTCTAAAAAATGATAATTACATAATATGAATATAATGCTCTTTCATATCTTTGAATATATTGCTCTTTAATATAAATGAATAATGCTCTTTCATATAATGAATATAATGTTGTTTAATATGTTTCTTATATAAAATGCAACATCAAAAACAATGCCCCATAGTTGTTCACTGCATGGACAGTAGGGTAAAAATAGTTAATAAATTCTCTCAGAACATGATCTTCAGTCCCTTCTCATGGAACTTTACCATTGGAATGAAATTTACGGATCAGATTTCCATCTTCATTTACTATTGATTGGCATAATTTAAGCTTGTATATGTATACAACTTCAATTGAGAATGTTATTGATACATAACATACATAGAATTGTAGCATCAAATAATTAATAATTTTTAAAATTTGGATTCAACAACCGTAAAAACAAAATTATTCTACAAGATTTTTGTTTCCATTAAAACATATTAATTTTCAATTATATACTAATCTAAAATATTAACTTCCATTTCCATCAATACCTTTCTTCAAGTGGCTTAAATTAATTTTAAGAACCAAAACTTGGAAAAAATGCACTTAAGACATTTTGATTAAATTGACATAAGAAATAGAGGATTGACGGTTTCAAAACTTATTTGGTTTACATACAATTTTGTACTGAAATCAAACCATCTCAATGTAGGAAAATATAAAGACTACAGAAATCTAATATAAAGAGAGGACAATCATGTAATTGCATGTTGCACTTGAAGTCTCTCCGATATGTCCAGATGAATTTTCATGAATAATTTGTAATTAATATGATTTTTCCAAAGAAAATTTCTAAAAAATTTGTATACAATTCTTTTCCATCTAAGAAGGTAAAAAAAAATTAAATTAAATATAGACATATAACAATGAAAATAATAAATCGCACATTTTATAAATGTATAGTTTAATGTAGAAATCTAATGCAGTTGATGAAGTCTACAAAATAAAATGCCTTTGAAGTATTAAATTTAAAACTAGTGTGCCCTATGTCGTTGCCACAGTCAAAACAAAAGTGAAAGTAATTTTCTAATTTTTTAACCCCTAAAGGACCAAACGGCGTTTCTTGGCAACATAGCAATTTTTGGCAGCTCAGTAAGAATGGAAATTTTATTCATATTCTTTGGAAATTTCACACAATATGTGCCGAAAAATAACTTTAAGGCCCAAAAATTTTCAGAACTTTTGATTACATGGTTAAAAAGTTATTGGATGATATGTTTATATCAGTAGTCGGTGGACAGCTCAAAAAAATTCTGGAAAAATCACTTTTAAGAAAAATTCAAACTTGAAATTGCTTCTCTACATTTATATATACATGTAAAGCTTTGAATTATTCCATTTTGATTTATGAGATGAAAATTATGAGGTGTTCTACTTTGCAGGCAGTCATGCATTCCCTATTCTAAAATGAACTTTGGAGTTCTTTATTTAACTCAATTTCCAGTATTTTTTGAAAAAAATAAAAGCATAGAATGTATATTTTTTATTGCAACATTACAACTGTTGGGATTGACATTTTTTAATTCCATAAATAAATTCTTAACAATTTGGTATTTTAAATCATTCTCTACTTTTTTATAAAACCTCTTTTTTCCTATATGTTGTAAATTCCAAATGATTTGAATTTTTGGGAGCATGTAGCCAAATTGTTTTAAGGAATGAATCCAAAGAGTAACCACAATATTGGACTTTTTTCCATTTAAAGATGACCTTGTAAAGTGCAGCTGCCCAATTTTTTGTAGGACCAAAACAAAGGTTCCAGTTGAATCAAATGCTAATACCTTGCAATCTACATGGTGGAAAATTCTGAATTTCTTTCTACATATTTTCAAACAAGTTTACTACAAAATCCTATGATTACATGTCTCCAAAAATGTTTTTTTACTGAAAGTTGATACTTGCACTAGAAATGGCATTTTCAGAGTGTCTTTGGTGAAAACATAGTCTTCGACCTTTAGGGGTTATTTCAAAAATTAACTTCAAAATTTCAAAAATGTATACATTGTAAGTTTGAATGCCACAAAATTAAGACCATGCACCACTTGTTCTGCAAGGCTCTCCGGCAGTATGAAGGATGCGGTCTGGGGACACAGTATCCGAAAGATCTCAATAAAAGGTAATTCACCATAAATCGCTTCAGTATGGTGTTTCATTATTACATTGAAAAAAAGATTTTGGTGTCCCATTGGTAGTGAAAAGGGAATTTTAGGATGCATTAGTTGGATACCAGGTGAATAAACTACAAATTCCTAAAGCGATGAGAAAAAGTACATCCAAAAGCAATCGAAGAGTCATATGGATAGTGGGATTACATTTTATACAAGAGTATTCACTGTTTGATTTAGGAAGCGTGCGATTTAGGATTAGTTACCTTTATAGACAAACAAACAAACAACCCAAAAAAACCAAAAAGCAAAAACAAAAACAAACAAACGTGTAGTCAGTTCCCGCTGCGAAATTGAAAAGCTCCCAATCCGAGCTGATCATTTCCCCCAGCCCCTCAAGTAGCCGGTGCTCAAGTAGCCGGTGGTCTTCATCAATGTTGCTTGGACCTAGGGTTTCCAAAACACCGTGGATTTGGACGCTCTCTTCGGACAGAGTCTACTGGTCATTTCGAGGTAGCAGCTCGATTTGAGCAGATTGAAGTGGGCTTTTCGATAGAGAGAACGCTGTAGTCAGAGAACAATGCTGATGATTTCAGGGTTCTTTCAGATTTCGGTGTCTACAAGCGATTTCATGCGCTACCCTATATCTACTACTGCATTTTGGATTCTCTTACAGTTTCAATAAAAGTCGTGTTGAAATCAATACAGTTGATAGGATGATACACTAGCTTCACTTACAGTCTTATTCTTCACTATCCACTGCCAACCCACAGTTTCCATTCACGTTTTGTTCCAAACCCTAGCTCGTTCGGTTCTGCTTTAACGGGCAGTAGCGCGGGCAAGGATCTAGGCGGTACAACGACATAGTTGTAGCTCCTCGTTTTACAGACATACAAGGATTCCAGTGATTCTCCGTCACCTCTCCTCACTGCAGATGCGGGTTACTTGTTTCGTACCCGCCAACCTAGTCAGTTCATTTTTTAAGTTAGGGTTTCAAGAATTACACCTGCAACGCTTTTTCTCTGGCCAATCACTGCATGTCAGCAATGAAATCATTTTGTTTCCGGTGAATGACAGGCACGAAGAAACTCAAACTTGATTAACAAAGTGAACAGTATTTGCAGTCAGACCCTCCGCAAGCGTGGAGGGTCTGACTGCAAACACTGTTCACTGGCTACTTGCGATGAGAACAAGAACGTGCACATGAACAGTGTTTGCAGTCAGACCCCCCGCACCTGGGGAGGGTCTGACTGCAAATACTGTTCATTGGCAAGTTCCGATGAGAATTCAAGGTTTCCCCTCCACACACGAGAGCCTGGCTACACCTACCTGAAAGTCAGTAGCAGTGACGTTGCGGCGTGTTTCTTGGTGCTTTTTGAGAAGTGGATGGCACGAAAAGTTGGGGTGGGGTGGGGAATTTACCTGAGTTTCAGCTATCGTCTCTTCCGTCGCTCCTCTCTTCCGCCGCTCCTATCTTATCTCGCCAAAGTGTCCGCCGTTTTTCTCCTCTGCCTCTCCTCTCCTCCGTCTGGAGCTGTCGCCGCTTGCTCTCTGCAAATTTAGCAATTGCACAAGAAAATTAGTAGTGCAAGCAAAGTGTGATCGAGAGCTTGGGAGTGTTGGAAGGAAGTAAAGCTCACCAGGTGCCTGGGCTAGTTCACTATTATCGTTTGCTTGTACACCAACAGTAGTCACGGCAATTCAGAGTCTCACTTTCCATTTTTCTTTTCACGGAGGTGAAGAATCTGTATCTCCGTGTTTGTGTCGGCCTCTTCCATTTCTGCACTAGGATTGCATGTTTATGGCGATGGGTGTGAGCTGGTCTGTGCATGCACAGGATAGGGCAGGAAAAAATGCACAAGGAATTCCAGTTAAACTAGGAGCCTGCTCTTGACATTGGAAAGGTAGACTTCAAGTATGGCATCTTCCATAGTTAGGGTTTAGGTTATTACGCTGTCTTGGAGGGAAGTCTTAATTTAGCAAACTTATCATTAATCTTTGATTAACTAGGAAAGATCATCGAAGACTTAGTATCATTGTCTTTAGTGAAAGCAAACTCTTTCAAGAACCATTAATTAGACAGGATCAGAAGAGAAGCTTTGGCTTCATTCACGAAGAAGTCTCTCTTATGATTATAATGATCGCTGGAGGCTTTGTCAGGAAGATTTCTGTGGGATCTGTAACTACAAGGAGACCTCTCGATGAATGAGGTCGAACATTTTCATGTCATACTGTCTGAAAATTCCTGAAACTGTCAATGTACTACCCTGTGTAGTCTGATTCATTTGAAAGCATCCGAAGGAACGTACCCAAGAGCCTGGGTGCTTAAATCCAATATAGTCACAATCTACAACGAATAGGTTTGGGAACCTACGTATGAAGCAAATAGTGTGTGATTGCCTGCAGGTCTGCCATAGAGAAGATGCTGATTGAAAACGGGGGCTCTTTTTAATTTATATCCGTAGTTCCAAAGTTGCCCATCTTTTTCCATCGCACTCTGTCCTACGTGTTTCATGGACTGTACTCTGTTTCTTTCTCTCACCAACTGACGACCAAGTCGCGGTGCTTGGGAAGTTTGTGAAGGCGGGTCAAGCTTACGGCTCTGACCCCGAGTTCCAGACCAACTAGAGTATGTAAGAACCTCAGAGAGTTCTCCAGTATTTGATTTACAAAAATTCAAATGCAACTTTAGGAGCATTTGAGTATTCCCACCGTTTCCCTAAGAACATCTGATGGACTTGGGGTGATGATAAACTTTTATTAGCAATGTAGCGACTCTTTTTTGGATTTAGGGTTTCGTTAGTGCACAGGAGATCTGTGTTGGTAGTGCAAGTGGTTAAGGGAAAGCTCCTGAAAGAGTTTATTTATATGTGATAGTTCGTGACTGAGCTCCATTGTGGACTTCGCTATGTTTAGTGAGCCTGTATACAAGGTCCTTGTCCCAATCGACGTTGTCTTCATTTGCTTGCTCATTAGCTGCCCGAATTCGATTAATAGCTTTCTTGCAACTTCACGCTTGCTTGGTTCTTGAAATCTTTTCTTATTTTGCAGGACTGTCCCAAAGCCACATGGTCAATTCTGGCGAACTACCTGAAAATTTGTTTCGCGGCAAGGCTATGGATTGAGGGCGACCTCATTTTTTTTTTGGTAGCCCAATTGCCGCCTTGGGAAGCACTGTTGCTATTATCAGTCTTAGGCAAGAAGCTTGCGACTCATTTTTGTGGGTGCAATTTTGGAGAGTACTTGCCCAAAATTCTGACATCACGTACCTTTTGTGCAGGGCTTTTGACATGGACAGCATGTTTGTGGGCAAATCTGAAGCGTAGGTATGCGAAGTTAATGATACATTGCTGTCTGAGGAATTTCCAGATTCGTGTGAACGCTCTCTGTGCACTGGATAGAACAGTCCATTTTAAGGTACAATAAGTTCTTCATGATGTTTTTGTTTTGCATGGTGAGTATTACATTCTTTGTAGCCATGAACTGAAGGCAAAGCCTATGATACAGCAGTGAAATTTCTGGTCTACCTGGTCCCGTAGAATCTTTCTCCTGTCATCAAGATTGCATGCCTTCATTACTTTCGAATTTTTCTTCCTCTTTAAAGTTATCACTTGCACTGCCGCAGTCAGGAATTTGTGCGATTGCCTTGTTCTGTTGGCCTCAGTCGCCTTGAGCTTGTTCTTGACTGTTGAGTACTGTGTCATTGGAGATTGGTAGGAGAGAGACTGATCGTAAGTGATTCCTCAAGACTGATCCGAGAATTTCAGCAGGAGTGATCTGTGATTTTCAAGGAGTGATCTGTGATTTTTGAATCGGAAAGTTTGTTGGAGTCTTCCGTTTCTGTCCTGACCTTGGAGATAATTGTCTGCACAGGCAGCCGGCAGAGAGATGCTGAGTCTCAGATTGACCAAGCAATTCAGTCCTTCATTATTGTTAATTACAAATTTGATATTTTGTGGGCACGATCATAGTAGAGAAAGTCAGGAATCACGTGTGACATGCATGCTTTCCTTTGCTCTTTAATGACGAAATTGTGAGAGAAAGGGTTGTGACGGAGTTCGTATTTCTGGTTCTTTCAAATTTCACACTTGTGCATTCCATACCACCCACCGTCTTGGAATGAGCAGAACGCCACAGAAGTCAGCAATGAGCAGATGATCACGTGACTTTGCCCACCTGCCCGAACGTTGGAAACCATCTTTTAACTTATGACTCATAGTTCTAACAATACTTGAATTCTTAGAGTTTATGTTCTGCTTTGGTCCCTTATGTTGCTGTTTTGATGTGTTTCTCTCTTAAATCTATTGTGAGTGGAAGCTACAAGTCACTGCGAGAGGACTGAGCGTTGGATCGGGGAGGAATGTGCTGTTGAGAATTATTGCCGAGAGTTTTTTGTAGGCCATGGGATCGGATTCTATAATACAAGATATTGGTTGAGACTGTATGCGAGCCAAGAACGGTAATTTTGGTGGTATCAGTTCCTGTGGAAATTGGAGACTGTGAATGCTTTTGGAGACTGAATGCTTTTGTGAACTTGCAATTTATGAACCAGCTGCGGGTGATTGTCTCTGATAACTTGGAATTGTTCTTCTTTGGTTGATGACTGAGTGAGTAGAGGGATTTTTCATTGGGAGTGTGATTCTTCTTTCATAATCTTGCATGCCTGCGTAAGCAATAGCTTCAAATTACATAATGTTTCGAGGTTACAAAATATGAAAGTTGTCTGGTACTTATGACATGGGAGTTGGCTTGAGCTCTTGTTTTGATTTATTTGGAGCAAAAGAGGAATCAAAGATGGTTGTTGGTAACAGCACTTGGAGATATTTGTAAACTTTGCATGCTTGATTTTAATTGATTGAATCCAGTGTATACAAATCAGAAATCTTCGTTGTAAAGTTGGAAATGGGTGTAGGGATTTTGCTCGGTAATAGGTTCTGAGATCATGACAATAGAGTATTTACATCCATGATTTTAGGCATTACATTACTTAGGTTTAATATTTAACTTTGGTTGATTATAGCATTAATTTTTGGGCATATTTGGTATTTACACCCACATGTAAATGTAAGTTTCGTGGCGTTCATTTTCTGTATATATTTGGACTACTTGCACTATTTGATTAGAGATTGCACATTTCATATAGAAGCACTGAAAACTGTCAGTATTTAGCAATTTAGCACAGGTGGATGCAATTTTCCTTGCTATAATATTTCTATAGTATTGACTAGTGAAAAGGATGAGTTTAAGAATAAAATAGATGTTTCAGATGTGGTATGTCATTTCTATGATTTCTCAAAGAAAAAAATTCCCTAGACCACTTAAATTGTCATATAGATGGATATTGAACAAAAATCAACAAAAATTGGTAGATAATAAATGGAACTTAGATACGTGTCCTTCTGATGTATTAATGAATCAAGGCCAAGCATTTCAAAGACACACTCTAAAATTGAGTTTTTTATTTGAACTCATTGAATTTAGTTACAATTCACTATAACCGTTTGTTAATAAAATGAGTATGACACATTGTGACTTGCAATATAATAGTAGTAGAATTAATGTAGACAATCACAAACAAGCAGTATAAATGCTAAAAAACAATTCCTAGGAATCTTTCACAAACAAACAATACTTATAGTGTATATGAATAAAAATAATTATTGCATGAGGTGTTTGAAAATTTAATTTACATTTGTATGTATGGTTTTTTAGTATACCCGTTCGAACATGACCAACCATGTAATTTGTTTAAAAAGATCCTTTTCTTGATGTGCAACCCATGAAAGGTACAATGCATAATAGGGTAATTAGTAGTATCCTGTTTGACTCACTACTTTGATTTGTTTTATTACTAAATTGCATTTATGTTACGGTATCCCTCAATTCTTGAACATTTGAGCGATATTTTTATTTTGTAGGAATTGCCTTTGGTCAATGATAGTTAGAGAAGAATATTTTTCATTTGAGTTATTTTTGCAAATTGAGATTCTGTAAATTTCCTAAACCTACTGGGCATGTCACTACAAAGTGAAACAAAGTTTAAGACGTTGACAAGTCTTCAAGAATGAAGCACAATTGAAGATGTTGATATTTTTTTGGAATATGATAGGTTTCTTCAGAGGAGTACATGTGTAGGAGCTCAACAACATAGAGGGGGAGCATTGCCATCATCCATGCAGTGTGGTAGTTTGCAAGGTACTAGCGCCTACAACATTTGCATCAGGTATCATTCTTGGACTATGATTTTTGAAAAAATCTAAGTTTAGATCCACAATAATAAAGCCTATTTTTTCATCAATAAACATTTGGATTTCCAATTTCAATGTAAGGTGATTTGAACTGTTAATTCTGTTTTTTGTCATTCAAAGTGTTCTAAAACCAAAAACCAGAAATTCTATTTTGATTCATTGATATTTAGATTTTTATTCTATATTGACAAGGTAATTATAGGTGTGGTTTATTTTTTGTTAAAATAGCATATTCTTCTTATGTTTTCAAAGACAAATGTTGTTAAAAGACGTAGACATTGTAGAAATTTCATATTTCTAAACAAAGGAATTTAAAATGGATTTTAAAAATCAAATTTAACTAGTAGAAAACTTTTGTTTTATTTGGAAATCTTTTATTTCTATCCAAATATAATCGAAGCACCTTTATTTTGTGACAACAATCCTATGAAGTTTATATAAAAATGTAAGAAGTTTGATATTTGAATTGGTTTTGTTTTTTGAAAAATTATTCTTGAAGTCCAATTCAGGCATGGAACATGTGATTTCAACAAAGATTGATATGATTTCTCTATTAATTATTTGGGGCAAAGGTGTCCATTGCAATGTTCACTTTATGTAGTGTTTATGACTTTTAAAAGCAAGCCTTCCCTTTAACTATTCTTGTATCCAAGAAATCACAGTATACATTTAATTCAAAAAATTGTCGAGCACATATTGAAAAGACATAAATTAATTGGGGTTTGAGTTACGTATGACAAATAAAAAGAGGAATGGAAGACTATAATTCATTTTTGCATTTTGAATACCTTTATGATCTAACGTTTTCATCTTGAGATGAAAGGTGACATTGTTGTGTTTTCTACTCTCACGTATTCTCTGAAACGTCTAGTTCTTAGAATTAAAATGCTTTAAATTATGAGAAATGTGAGTCGACTCTTAAACTAGTTATTTTTTTGTTCAGCTTAGAACAAACTCCTAGAACTCAAATAAGACCTAGCTTGGGCATTTAGGGGTTTGTACATGTGCACGTGAGAAAAGAAAGAATGAAAGACATTATCATTGTATAAGTGGACGTGGCAACTCTGTCAAGAGTAGGATAAATAGTCTATTTATTAACGTCAAACAAAAGCATCACATTGTCTACATGTTTCATTTTCATTGCAAGGTGCAAATGTTTGAATATACTAGTTGTATCTGCAACTTGAACTTTTTATGTAGTGAAAGACTAGTATAATAATTAATTGGAGGCATTTCTAAAACTTTGATTGCTCACATTGTAAAGTAAAAATGTTTCAAGGAGTAACAGATTTGGTAGTTTTTTTGGAGCACATTGTTATATACAAGTAAGTACATGATGAGAATGAAATAAAATTCGACACAACCTAAAAAGTGAAAACAAAATGTGAAGCACAAAATGAATTTGTCAAATTGTTCTATCTACAAAATTTTATTCTATAAACATATTTTTCCAAGAAGTTGTGCAAGTGCAGTTCTTGAGTTTTTATTTTTATTTTTATATCATTGAAAGAAGATACGAAGGTTGCCCGAAAAGAAGATTTATGGAATCTGTTTTATTGGTCCCAAAAAATGAAATAAATCAAAGCATTAGATATGGGCTAGACTAATGTATAGGAATCAAGAATTCATAAAAGTACCATTGTTCAATTATCTTTTGTACTGTGCTTTTTGACAACCTCCATTTTGACGATGTTTGATACATTCTTATTGATGGTAACTACAAGGTAGCAACAATCATAATCATCCTTATACTCATACATTAACAATATTGTTCCTTTAAATTGTTTCCCATAGTATTGTGAATCCACCCCCATGTTTAATTGTAGTTGGTACTCGGGGAGGGCACTTGGTTCTACTACTACAAACCACGTGCAAACAAGTGGTTTCTAATAAACTATAATTTCAACCTAAAATTTTGAGCATTGTTTGGTAATGACTATAGGTTTCTATTGCCAAAATTTCCAACTCAAATGAAATATGGAATGATTTCTAGAAGAGGTTGAAAATGAACCTAAAATGGCATATTTTTCAACTCAAATATTTATAGAGAACACATTTAGATGACTATTGCATCAATATTCAACTCAAAATGAGCTTTCAATAGAGAATTATTTTTAGGATTTTTTTGTTCATTTTTTAGACAATTTTTGAGGATATAATATAGGGGTGTGAAAGTTATTTTTTAGTTCTGCAGTGTATCTATTTACTTCAAAAATTTGTAACTAATTATCATTAGCAAATAAAAACATCAATAATTCAAAACATAAACTTTCAAATTAGGAGAATATATTCATATTTTTTTTGTTTTCATTTACTTAAATTTTAGGATATAATATAGGAGGTACAAAGTTTTGTTTGCACGTAGTTTGGATTAGATACACTAAGTGCACCCCCCGAGAGTTGGTAGGCTATGATATTTTACTTTTTTTGAACTAAAACAATGCGATTGCAGTAGACCTTGGTATAGTTAGTTTTGGGAATTTGGATTTTCAAAATGCATTACAAAATTAATGATTCATTAAAAACTACATTTTTTGATGTAAAAACAAGAGAAATAAAAGAAAATAAATTGGAATAATCAAAATCGTGAATTTGTGGAACTAGGACTTATAATCTTCCGCAGAAGATCACATTCTGTAAAGTTCTCAAGTGACAATCAATTTTGTTTTACTTGTCTTCCGTATTCAAAATGAATACAATATAGTCAATAGATTTAAATGAGGACAATAGGTGGAAGTTGTCATTTGTTACTGAAATGATTTATATTGGGTTGGTAGATTGAGTGGTTTCATTGAAAATCAACAATAAAATGAAAATGAAAACTAATGTACACAAGTATACAGTTTTCAATTACTTATTCTCTATTACTTAAAAATTAAAATTTACAATTACTTAACCACATGACAGGTGCTTCAAAAGATTGCCTAAAGGCTAGCGTGCTTATTTTGCTATTATGAATTGCTTCTCTATTTTATGAGGCTTGCCATTTTATAGTCACTTTGTCCTAAATAGTGGAACCTTGGAGTTGTATCAGTATTCTTAGAATACTTCTTGAATTGTTTGCAAATTGAAGGTTGTTATGTTCTATGAATGTCATTTAATATTTATGAAAATTTGAAAGGTATGATTTTGAAGCCTATATCCTGGATGAGAAAGAATGGGGGAGTTGTTGATAGTACATCTTGCTTTAGCAGATATCTCAACAAGATCAAAGTTCGCAAAACGCAACAATTGATAGTGGAAGCAGCACAATCACGCATGTTACATAGTTGCCTGTAGACTCAAAAGCAGCAAGAACATTGGCATCAGGTACTTTTTGCACCTATTTTTAAAAAAAAAGCATTTCATTAATGTAAGTCGGAATTTACTCATGTTGATTTCTTTCTCATTCTTTAGAGCTTGTTATTTCTTCTTTTAAAATATAAAACTATTTGTAAAATATATGAATTTATGCCACGACAAACTGTTTCATGATTACCTATGAAGAATTTCATAAATCCAATGGAGTTATGGTTGAAGATGTAGTCAAAATCACTATGAAACTTATAACTAAAAAATATTAAATATTAAATCCATGCAATGCATTCAATTTATGGGGGACTTTTCAAGGTTTGAGTTCCTTGTCTTTAGTATTTTAATGTCCAATTCTGGTTGCTTTTTGGAATTGATAGTAAACAAACTAAGGCTCTATAATTTATAAACTTGTAAAATTAAGACTTCATAATCATATGCAAAAATACAATTCATGAAGAATTTTGAAGTACCAGGCAGGGGGAGGTGTATTGATTCATTCCTTGTTGTCTCATCTAATTTAATTATAAATCATTGCTTTTTCATAGTCGTAATGATGTTCGTTCCAAAGGAATGCCAGAACTAATAATTGTAGTATCTTGAAGCAAAAGTTTTGTAACATCTAGAGAAAATTCTAGAACCCCCCATCAAGAACCAAGATAAAGGGAACCTCACAAATCATTTAAATTCTTTTGTAGCGATATGTATGTATTTTAGAAGTTCTGTTTCGAAAACAAAGCTAAGCAACAATCTTCTATAGAAGTAAAATGTATGATTGTTTCATGGAAACAATTGACCTTAGCTATTGTATATTGAAAATGCATAAAAAAAGAAGTTAAGAAGGTTTGAATGTTCAATGTTTTTAGAAGAGTAATTGAAGAAAATGTTGAAGTTCGAATGGATAGGTGTACCTTACAAAGTACGAAGGGGGAATTTTCTATTACAGAGTTTGTATGAGTATATATTCAAAAACAATTAGAAGATATCTGAATATATCAACTATGATGACTTTGTCTATCAATAGTTCATAAAGTATTCCATTTCAACTGCCATATATTTCAGAGGTCCTCAAGCGCAAGTTAATGAAATTTTAAATTTCAGTTAATTTCTTCTTGGGTTTGCATTTGATTTTCTTTTAATTTTCTTTCATAGCCGTTGTTATTGTGTAAATGATTCTTTAATTTGTTTTGCTGCTGCAGCATTCTATACCAATATCTTATGTATATTCTAGTTGCAATCAAGTTGCATTCATGTTGTTTGTTTGTATTTAGAAATGTATAGTATAAGTTCCCATGTGATGTCTATCATGTACATAAACAGTTTGTTGAGCCACTATCAACAAAGGAGACATTGAATGCAAAAAGACATTACATTTTTTATGTAGTTTTATTAAACTCAAACACATTGTCACAGTGAACTCTGTACAACATCTAAAAGTGAACATTTCAATAAGTTAAATGAGTTTCGAATTGGGAGTTCAAGAACTAAAAGGTAGAATGATGGATTTTTTAAAGTTAACTTTTACTTTGGAGTGTGGAACAGATTTTACTTTATTTGATAGAACAAAGAATTGCATATATAGGTAATCATAGCAATTATATATGTAATGTTCTATTGAAAAGAGATATATAAGATTTTCACATGTCAATTATATTGAGTTTTCTTGTACTAAAAGTGTATTGCATTTGTTAGAGCAATTGCGATATTCATTATCATGCATAGAAGAAGGACGTTATTAGAAAACAATTGCATTTGATTTCAGGGATTGGATTGTTGTTGGAATAGAGTGTTTTTTTAATTGGTAAGCTTGGTCCTCTCTATATTTCCATTTAGTACCATGGAAAGAGTCTTTGTCTATCTTATTGCATGAGTTTTTCAGAACTCACAACAACAGTAGTATGTCTTTCATATTTGATACAATTGAAATTACAATTTTTAATTTCTTCTAATGTATTTTAGAACTTTTGAGAACGTCAGTGCATACTGAAGTATTATTGAACTTTCTTTTTCAGAGCATCATGGCACCGAAGATGCATTCGAAGTGGTTGGAGCACGGATGGTGGATCGTAGCAAACAACAATGACATGTCTTCTTTGTGGATCACAGATTTTCCAATTGGACAGGGGCGTTATGAGTCTGCATTGGCGTCTTCACATGGAGTCATCGAGGGCCTCACGGGCACCGCGGACGGAGGATTGATTGTGTCGGTGACCACAACAGAAACGGCACTTGAAAAGTATAAACTGAAGAAGATGTTCATGATGGCTCCAGTTCCGCTACAACTTCTCTTAGTTCTTACTCCCATGCGTAGCTTGAAGAGTGTGGCAAAAGATTGGAAGAAAGTGCCGCATACATTGCAGAGTAAACGAGAGGGAGCGGTTAAGAAGTTTATGGAGATGACCTCTGAACAAGTGCAAGCATTGCGTCATTGATACCGGGAGATTCTAAGCCGTGAAGAATTACAAAGGGTGAACCCAAGTGGTGTCCAAGAGCTGCCTGCACCAAGAGATCCAGAAGACTTGAATGAAATGTATAGGGATTTTGCTATGCCAGTGAATCCAAATTGGATTCCATTGGATGAACGAAATCGCAAGCGAGCTGCTGTTCAAGAGGGATTAGGAATCCATGCAGATGAGAGGGTTATTTCTGGTAGACCGAGGGCACAGCGTCAACGCCTCCAATCTGTGGCAACCGATGTTGTTGTTCAAACTCCAGGTGATAATGAAGAGGTACAAGTGCAAGAGAGTGCAGCAGTAAGTCCACCATTAGTGGAGATGGAAGTTGCTGAAGAATCATTGCAATCAAGAGGGGAGAGAACTCAAAATCTTGTATCAAGTGAACCCCCGATTTTCCCTGAGTTTCCTAGTGAAGGAGAAGAAGGAGCTCCAACTGCAGTCATGGAAGTTGGATCAGAATCAAGATCAAGACAAACAAGAGTTGGCTCAAGTGATAGAGTATACAGGTCACATGTTGTAGTGGCCAACATGGATGCGGAAAGGATTGCCAATCGTGTAGGATGGGGTGCTGGTAGGAGAGGGGATGTTGGTGGAAGATGTCGTGCTGGTAGAGCACGTAGTGGAGATGAGTTGCAACTTGATTCTGCAGTGGAAGACATCTCTGGAGACCAAAGAAGGCACCGCACTCGTGCAACAGATGCTTTAGAAGAGCAAGGTGTCAGGAAGCGAACAGCAGCACAGATATGTCGTCGAAGAGCAGCATTGCAAAATCGTCCTCCACAAGGAAATGATGGCGAAAATGTTGTTAGTGATGATGATTCTTCTGAGGGTGAACCGGAGCAAGAGCCTAGAAGAGTATTGCCGAAAAGTATTACGAAAGCACCTGTGATTTTTCCTACTGAGACTGAGTACAAAGTAGGATATATATGGGGGCAGAATCTGATTTTTGATGCAAAGATTGATAGCATCTGCGATGTGGCTAACGCAGAGACAAATTACAGGTTGCTAATGGATTGGCGTGTAAATGAAATGTATGAGCGCCTCAGAGGATTCGAAGCTGATGGAGTCAGTGCAATTATCCTCCATCCCATTGCATATCGCTATGACAATAACAATGGCGAGGGCAATACGGAAGTGGTAGAGGTGCCACTTAGCCAAGAAGGTACTGCACGTGAATTTGAAGCCGTGTATTTGAAACATTGCCCGGCAAATTCATCCCTTTCAAGCAGCACATTACAAAAAAGGTGGCTGGAGAACAATATTGTATGGGAGCCAGTAGATGGTCAACATGTTGTTGGTGCTTGTAAACGAGCTCAACGGGAAAAGGAAGAGGGACACTTATTGACTGAAGAGTATCATGCACAGTTTGTAAGACGGAAAGCAAAGTTTGTGGTTTACAACAATCCTCAATTTTATATAGAAGCGTCGGTGAAAATTAATGCAAAGGAGTTTGACCGGAAGTTCTTCACTACGCATTATGAAAATCTCATCAAATTGCACGATATATGGAAAGCGTGTGGAAGTCCAAGTGTTGCTACTCGAGCTGATGATGCACATAGAGCAAAAGCGTTGACAATGGCAGCGAGTGCGTTACATTTGAGTCAGAACTTATCAAAGCATGTATCATTGGGGGAGCTATCGAAGAAGATGGTGGATTATACACGCCATGCTTGGCATGAAGATGAAGAGTCCTATAAGGCCATCGTGCGGGTGTGCAAAGATTATGAGGACGGAAAATTATTTTTCAGCAAGAAGGCGGAAGAAAAATGGAAGAAGATGGCTAGAGATCAGAATCTTGATGTCACAGTGGATGGGAACCTGAAGCGAAAGAGGATGGAGAAGACCTGGTGGAGGCCCTTGAATAGCATCTCTACGGAAAACTATTTAAATGTAGTCAAGAAGATGGCTACGAAGGATGTGGTGAACGGAAAGCGAGCTTCGCAACGATACTATTTCAATGATGCTGCTTCTGCAAATCCCTCTAAAGGTACAGTAGCATATGCGGTAGACACTTTACAACGGAAAGATGCGATCAGAAACCAAATTCGGTTTCTTATAGTAGAAGCTGGGGATGAAAATCCATCTTCCATGGATGATTTCTCTCTATCGACGCAAGCAAGTATGGAGATTTGGGAGGAAAGCAGTTCATCTTGATGGAGAGGACATTGGATAATGACACGAAAACCTCATGGTGTTTTCCTGCAGTGACGACGGTTCAAATGCTTAGCAGTTTAGAGAATGTAGTCCCAGCATTTGTTAGGCAACATTTTGTGGATATATGAGCGGGTCGCAAAGATTATGCGGGATACAGACAGGACGTCGAGGATGTATTAAATGCTCGTTGGAATTGGCAAGTTGCAATCTCTGGAGTGCAACACGAAGAACGTGAAGCCTTATTTCACGTGAGATGTAGAGGAGGGTTCTTTGAAGACGAGTACATTGAACTTGGCAAACCATGTTTATGGATTTTTGATTGTAGATGTGGAGGTTCCCAAGGGGAGGACATCCCATGGTCAAACGAGGATTACAGCAAGGTTGTGCAACAACTGAAGAACTGGATGTCTTGCATTTTTCATTGGAATGCCATGTTTCTGTTTCCGCCAGGCATATCCTTTGATGAAGCGATGGAGTCAAGGATGGCATTGCCAGAGGATTGCCACATGCTCCAAGGTTCTTGGATATTTCAAGCAGAGACAGTGTCCTCATATGTGCATGATCTTCGTCATGGCGAGCAACGGCAACGCGGTGTACAACCCATTGGTGGCATTGTCATCATCATGAATTATCCCAAGGAGAGTGGATTCATGGAAAACCTCCCTAACAGTACGGACGACTTACATGTTATATTTCAAGACTCCTGGAGTACAGAAGTGATGCCTCGAACGCAAGATAAATTTGAGAGGACACCAACGGAGTTGAAAAGATTGGTACAAATGTATTTGCCACGGAATTAGGGGTTGGTAACATTGGGCATAACAATGGCAATGCCAGGAATTTTAGAGACAGGATATGTGGGCCATGATGTTATCATCATGGAAGGAGTGTCCGTCAAAATGCAATTTGTGTACGACAGATTGCAATCGATGTATGGGGAGAATTTGGTGATGGTGAACAGTGTGAATATGGCCGCCGAACGCAGACCCTCACAAGTGTTGACTATAGAAGAGAGCTTGCCTGGTCCCGGTGTTTCTGAAACAGATGGAGCTGTGCCACTTGGTGGAGTTGAAAGACTACCGCGGTCATCCAGGGACTCTTCCGATGAAGAAGAGAGATTTCAAGTGACTAGACGGGTAAGGCGAAAGGGGAAAGCTATAGCAGTTGATTCGGGAGCCTCATGGACAAACGAAAATGACAGTGATGCCGAGCGGACAGAATCTGACAGATTACCAAGTGCTGGCCGAAGTTTAGGTTCTCGTGACACTGATGCAGTCACTGACACCTGTGGAGACCAAACAGATTTGATGGAAGTGGAACAAGACCCGGATTTTGTTGTTGCAGAAGCAGTTGATGAGGTGGACAACGTGGAACCGAAAGAAGTTCAAGGGGGCGTAGGAGAAAGTGCAGATACAACAGCACAAACGGAGTCCATGTCAGCATTTTCTGCATTCAGCCAATTGGATCAAATGAGCTTTGTCCCGGATGATGAAGGATATTACTGTAATAGGGACAACGTTCGATTCACTCGGATAGGTGAAGAACCGCATTACATTTATCACCGGATGACTTCCATCCTGGAAGGACCTTCTCTGTCGCCAACTTTATCAGAAGGAGTGACAACGCCTGTTGCAAGCGCTATGGTGGATACGGTGTTGCAGTATACCTCTCTGCCTCCAGTGAGTTCAATTGGTGGACCAAGTGCACAAGATCAAGTGGAGGCAACTGATACAGGAGAAGGAGAAGACTTTGAACATTCATCTGCGCGAGTGTTAGAGACACCGGATGAAGCAAGGCTGTTATAAGAGACATAGTAGTACATGTGATGGTAGAATAAAGTATGTGAAAGGATAGATGTTGTGTGTTAGTTTTGAAAGTCTACAAAGATGTTCGAATGACTATATGGTATTTGATTGATGTGAGCACATAATTTAAAAATATGAAGGTAGTTGCTAAACCTTCAATGTCATTCTAGATTTATAAATAAATATTCTAAAAATTGTAGTGAACATTGCTGTACGCATAATATCCACATTTAAATATTATAACACTAATGTAATTGCAATGTACAAAGTAGAAAGATTAATACATGAGACCAAAACAAATGATTGATAGGAAGAAATAAAATGTGCTGGACTTGTATGTCTCTTGGAAGAACTGAAATTGCATCCTCATAGAGAGTTTGCATTCAAAGTGATAGTATTGCATGATGAAATTTGAAAATGGATTTCTTAAAAATCTGGGGGGTACTCAAGTTTTTGATAACACATTTTTTGTGAATAGTTTTGCATACAATCATTGCACTTGGCCAAGTGCAAAAATGCCTAATTCAGTGTTTAAGAATGCAAGTCAAATAAAGGGGATATTCTGAGCTGAATTGGTCAGATTTAATAGCGAGCTTCAAATTTAAAATCATGAATCATGTCCAAGAATGTAAGAGAAGGAAGAGTAACAAAAGCTCAATTCACCAACATCAACCAGCAATGAAATGACTTGAAGGTGGATGGATACAGAAAACAAAAAAAGAAACAGAAACTTGCCAAGTGATGGATAGGCACAAAAATTACCTGTTATCTAGTGAACAAAAAGATTTGCAAAATAGCACTTCACAGAAACCGGTGGCAGAAGCAAGAATCTCCGTTGCATGGACATAAACCTGTGCCCACTCCAAATCCCCTCCGATGCTCAAATGAGAAACGTAACCTAACCAGAAACACTTGCAAAGCACAAATCAACGACATTGGGAAGAAGACAAAATTAGGTTGTAATCGGGAAGTTACCTCTGGCATTGAACACAAAAACACACAAGCCATTGCAAGATACTGCAAGATAAGAATGAAATCGTGAAGCTCACATCATGGAGCTCATAGACATTTAAACTCTGCTCTGAACAGAAGTCTCGGAGGATGAAAAACATGTCAAACCAATAGAGAGCTAAATTGCACCTACATGCACTGTCTACATAAAGCCTACATACAACTACCTGCAAAGTGTCACACGGTGGTGGGTAATATGCACCCTAACTACGACACAAACCTCCTGCATATTTGGGAGCAAAAACTACTAAACCCCAGCCAAATATTTGCCCCGCCCTCCAATGACGAACCAGTCGTCAAAGACCTTCTGATATGGAAAGTTCTCCAAGCTGAATATTTTCTATGAAAACATACCCACTAAAACCTGAATGTGCTCTTCTAGGTTATTACGCAACTTTGACTTTAGGAAATCGACGCTTGAGAAGCACCGTTCATCCTCGACGGATCCCAAAACATGAACCACCGCCATCTCTGCTAGCTTCAAGAACTCACCAAAGTTCTGGGTGAGGCTGTTGTTCCCGTCTAACACACGCCACACTTTTGTTAATGGATTTACATCAAACGGTGGGAGCATGGCTGCACGCGCATTAGACCTCATACACGTTTTGAAAAGCGCACGCTATGAAATGAGGGCGTCACGATCAATCAACGGTTTTATAAAGAGCTTCTTGTCTCCTTCCTGGAGTATTTTTTCATGACCGTAAGTGTCCATGAGGGTCCGCAAGTGGCCGTCAAATGCATCCTCGGCATTTAGCTGGCACCAGTATTGTGGATAGAAGATTCCAAACGCGTTCATGACGTTGTGGGTTGGGAACCGATTGTCCAGCTCCGCCCCAAGAATTTTGGCGGCACCTGCAAGAAGCCCCCAAGTATTGTTTGAGTACTCCCAAAGCAAAGACCACCGGCAAACTTACAAGCATAATTGAAAAAAGACAAAAGAAGTGTTCTTACCAATGCATTCGGACTTTACTTTGGCCAACAAGGTGGCCCACACGTCATGATCCACAAGTAAACCTTTATGCTCTGCATGTATTTGCTCCCCATGACAGCACCGCTGAATCATCGTTTAGGTCACAAATCCACTTAATGTGAATTTGTTCATGGCTACAATCCAGGAGATTTCTGAAACTCCAAAATTCATCACCACTGTATGCCGTTGCGCTGTCCTCATATAGTCTATAAAGAGAAGCCTGGCACACTTTAACAGCAGCTACGAAATCACAGATGTAAATATCACGTTTCTGTGCAAACTGGACTAACGTGTCTATGGCCTCCAATAGTGGCAGTAGTACGCACATTCCAAGTAAAGTGAAGGGATTGAGGAGAAGCTGCAAGCAAGCCTGCACGCATCCACACAAAGAGTTAAAAAAATAACAAAAGCCAAGTTCAAAGGAAATTATGAATCTTGCACCCAATGCATGTAAAGGAGTCCACAGCAGAGTAGGACCTGCCAAGAAGCTGAACCAGAAACAACAATGAATGAGAAAAAAAAATTACAACAAGACAGAGGAAAAAAGTATAAAACCACAAGCGCAGCAAGGAATACTTACCTTTGCCTTGTTGTTGTTGTTCAAATCAACAATCATTTTATATATCAACGTCTGATACTCAGAAAGTAAGCGGCGCAGGGGCTCAATCAAGCTGATCCAACGGGTCTGCACATTGCGGAGCATTTTTAATCCTTTTGTCTCTATGAGCTCCGCTAGCACCTTGAATTCACAAAATCTTTTAGGACTTTTGCTGAAGTAACTGTGAGTCATAGAAAACAGTTTCTTGATGTTAGAGAAAATGCCAAGGGAAGACAAAGCTTTGAATGCCAAGTTACAACGGTGGGCCAAGCAGTGGACACCAATCATGAAGGGCGCATGATTTTCTTTAATTTGGAGTGTGACGCCAGACCGTGCACCCTGCAGCGTAGAGGCCCCATCTGCGCCAAAACTTATAAGTTTTTTGGCCACCAACTCTGCGTCCAAGGCCCCACCATCGGTGATGGCCCCCACAATTAGGTCTGTCAAGTTCTTCGCATTTGGTGTGCATTCTACCCGCTGAAGTGAGATGAGTAGAGGAATACGTACCCAATCTTGCACTATGTATGCGTGGACTGACAGGAAACTACTGTTGTCCACCGCCGTTACCTCATCAACGGTCACAGCAACATACCGAGTTTTGGCAATCAACCTTTTGGTTTCATCAACCACGTGCTTGTACATGTAATCCGCCATGATCCACCCTGAAGTATCGCACTAGTGTGCCGTAGGAAGATCAAGGACACCAAGAAATTTGTAGAGAGACTGACGAGCTTCAAACTCAAGCATGGGACGACCATCAGAAAGCAACTGAAATAAAGTTGCAAACTGGACCCTTTTCTTCTTGGCCTCCAAACTTGTACACTGATTCATCTGGTCCAAGATTGATGCTGGAAGCTTTGCGGCATAGAGACGCATGTTTTTCCTGTGTTTGCATTGGGTGGCCACGTATTGTTCACCAGCCTTCACTTTGTATTGAGGAAGGTCTCTCTTTGCTGTACGTTTCCTGTCATGCTTAAAAAGTGTGTCGGACTTAGGTGCGAGCATACAAGGCTTTCTATCAATGATGCTGCACACCTTGCACTTCACCATGTGAAGAATCCCATCGTTAGCCATAATCCCCTCCGCCCAAGGGAGCTTCACCGCCCAAACTGTCTGGAATTTGCAGTGGAGGTCGTAACAACTCTGAGCCTTAGAACGAGAATTGCTGGACTTGCTGCGAGCTTTCCCTTTCTTCATTGGAGGAGACTTAAAGTCAAAGTCTTCCAAGGAGTCCTCACAGTCGATGGGGACCTCCACGCATTTTGAATTGTTAAGTTCTTCGGAAGAGCCCGAAAGTGTGATGATGGGCGACTTGGCACTTAGAACAATCGTATCACCAGACCCAGATGAAGAACTAGGAGTTCACCCAGTGTCCTCAGATAATGACAAACTTTTGCATTGGGACTGCAGTTTTCCTCCTTCACTGTCGCTCGGATACTCATCTTCAGACATTGACTCCGCCCCGGGAACCTCTGGCATCGACCCGTCAAACACAAATGACAGTGGTTGTCCCACGCGTGCACCTCGCGTGGAAGCAAAATAAGAATTCATGGTTTGTTTTTGGACCTCCCTCTTCTGCGACTCGATCATCTTCCCTTTCCATTTTAACTCCCTCCTTGCCACCTCGAGAGCCTCCTTCGCAGCTTTGTCCGCCTTTTTCTTCGTTGATTGTGCCATAGAAGCTGCTTGTATCGCTTTCGCAATTGCATCCTCCCCGCCATCATCGCATGCAAAATCCATGACCCCTCAGCAACATAGACAACACCCACGGAACCAGGGCTTCGGTGAGTATAGAACGCAAGGAAGAAAAGTTCCTGAGAAAGCAAGGACAAGCAGGAGAGCTCTTACGAATGAAGGCAATTTAGCAATTTGAAATGCATGGTAATTGTGCAACATGCATGACACCGTGAAACCACAATTTCCCCCATACTGCAAGCAATGAAGAGCTGAATTAACGAGCAACATTGATTTCGGAGGTGGTGGGAACTCAACAGCGTACACCCTATGAAATAAAATCCCTGGCAAAAGGCGTAGCTCCACTTCCACAAAAGAAGGCGAAAACACTCAGCCATCAAAGCGCAATTGGCAAAATTAAAAGAAAAGCACACCACTACGTTGGCGAATCAAGAGAATCGTGAACGTAACGATGGCAAGGACCTTAAAAACGTTCGGCGCAAGGAGTGGAAATAACGACAGTTCATGGCGATAAGTGCAGTGGAGGTGGGCGCCAGGAGAGAGAAGAAGTGGCGATTAGCCCTAAAATCGGGGACGAGACTGGTGCCACCTAGCCGCCACCCATCCCTCTCAGCCGCCCAAAAGGCAAAAAAGGCCACTTTTTCCTCAGCCTGTCCCATAATGGGTTTTGCCAAGGAAGAGGGGCTGGTGCAAACTGGCTTTTTTTCGCCAAAAAAAGAAGCCCTGGTGAGGAATCCAATCTGGGTTCCTTTCAACGTTGGATGATTTATCCCTGTAACGTCCCTCTGGACACTAAGACATACAATTGTTCTAAGTAAGCAGAAGTATTAGGTACTAAGAGTATCTACTGCAGCCCGCTCAAACACCCCTGTCAAAGAAGTTTTGAGCAACCGAGTGAAATCCAATCCCCAACAGCACTGTAGTTGGGCATGTAAAGGTTCAGAGCCTTCAGATTTTGTCTCTAAGGGAGGCGACCCATTGTTGACCATTTAAGCAGTTATGCATATCTGTAAGGCGGGGTTCTTCAAGGGAGGAATTTTCCCATTTGTAGAAATTGAGTTAAGAAGGTTCCCATAATTTTCTAGATTTTTATTTCTCAAAACATAATTACTACGAATTTTTTTGCTGAAGACTCTATTTGACCTATACTTGTTATATAGACCTCCCTATTTTTGACCAAAGGCTGGTTGCTAATCCACCCAAGGGTTGGTTGCAATATTGATCATCTTGTAGCCAATCATAATGCGCCATAATTGCATTGGAAAACGTGCCGTAATAAATGACCGTTTTTCCTCCTACTGAGCGGAAAGAAGACAGTCTACAGAGCAAGAATGGGTAGTGGTCGGGAATGGGTCAAATCCCTTACTCCGTTTGAATTTGCATTTCTACAGGGCCCCTCTAAGGCCCCTCTTTGTCATTTAGTTCCGTGTTTTGGCAAGTCAAGGGTTAAATTAATAAGAAAGTTGCCTTAGGGAAGCCGCAAGCTTTTCCCATTGGCTCTGCACCATCATTTGCCGGCCCTCTTCTTCGGATCCACAGGAGCTTTTCCAACCCCGCTCACTTTGATTTTGCCACTCTTCCCTCCAAAGCCCATTTGGAAGGGTCAAACCAAGAGGGCCGCAGGAGATACTCTAACATCGCTACACAGTGTGTCTGAGGCCAGGCTGATTGACCCCTCTATTGCCTTAACTTGGATGACGGAGGGATGAAGGGGTCCATTCCAAGCTTATCCCACCCCGACCTCCTATCAGATTTACAAAATAATCAGCTTACGGCAATTGGTCCTACTTTGGCACAATTGGAAAGCAACTCCATTATTTGTGTTCGGTAAGTCAATGTACAGGACTCATTGAATTCTAATTAGTCGTGTAAATTAGTCGTTCTCACTATTTAGGTCTAGGGCATATGTCTAGTGGAACGAACTTAACTTAATAGACTCTAGCTTCCTAATTAATATTGCAATTTTGAAAGCAAAACTAGAAGTCTTCTACATTAACCCCTAAAAGCCCATTGTTCCTTTGGGGGACAAATGCGTTTTCGGGCAGGTACCTACGGGCTAAAATTTTCTTCTGATTTTTTTAAACTTTTTTTGGAGGTAGAGAAGCTGATTAGCTTTGTGGGAATATAATTTTTTTCCCAATCGATGCCCGGGAACAAAGTTATGACCAAATAAGCTCAAAACAGAGGAACGGCAAGCAATCCAGGCAGCAAAAATAAAATAGACAAAAATTTGAATTTTTTTTTAATATTTTTTTCTCATAGATTATATATTTTTTCTATCCGGAAAGCTTTTATTCATTTCATTTGGATTTGTTATGAGAAAGTTATGGACATTCTTGTTTTTCGGGCAGTTAGAGCATCTTTTTGAAAAAATAACTTGTAGGCGAGCTTGTAGGATTCAATTCTGAATACAATTTTTCACATTTTTCTATATTTTTTTTGCATGGTTTAGTTTATTTGCTAGAACAATCTCACCATTGGGATTAGTGCATTTTTATTCCATCTAAAATATATGAATACTTTAGATTTTCCTTCTATCTTTTACCTACTTCTATTTAACAATTTTTTTAATAATGAAAATTAAGTTTTTTTTATTTTTGTTTTGCTAGATTCTCAACTCAATTCTCCACCATAAACATTTAAAGCTCAGAACTTTGTATTGCAAAAAATTTAAGTTAAAAATGATCAAAGTCAAAAAATCCAGTTCCACAATGTGCTGAAAAATTTGTTTTTTTTCACTTCAAATGTAGATATCTTGCAATCTGTGTGGTCAAAAATTCTGAAATTTTTTCCACACATTCTCATACTAGTTAGGTGTAAGATCCTACGGTTGGATGTGCAAAAAAAACATTTAAAATTTTTTTTCACTCTTTGCTAAAAAAATGGGTGTTTTGGGTGTTTTTTGGCAGAAAAAAGGTCTTGGGCCTTTAGGCGGGTAAACTTCTTTTCTACCTCTCTCACTTGGGTATTATTTATCCTTTTGTGCTGAAAGGAACGTCCAAAAAGTTGTGCATCATCTCTTAGGTCCCTAAATTCTCTTGTAGAGAAATTAATCGTTAAACATGTTGAGGACTGCTTGAGGACGACCTCAAAAAAAATTCATGTTTGTGGAATGTTATGATTTGGTTATTTAGCAAGTTTAGCCACATTCTCTTTCAACAGCCATTCCTCATTCAAGGTAAATTTGAAACTCACTAATCATTTCACTGATTATATAATTCCAGATTCGTAGGGAATCCATCAATTTGTCCCGCATCGCAAACCAACACAAATCTGCTTTGCATCCCGAACTCGGACCCTGTGTCTTTTCAACGGTGCCTGTGGAGATTCCACCCCCAACACATGCCAAACTTGCAAAGACATTCTCTTCGGCTACTGACTCAAGAGTCTAGGCTTTTCTAGTGTTTGATTAGTATTCACAGCAATTTCTGGCTTAACCCCTAAAGGACTGAGGTGATTTTCCTACCAAAAACCATTCAAAACTGTCATTTCTATTGCAAAGAGAAAAGAGGTTAAAAAATTGTTCTTTTTTGCATATCCAACCATAAGATCTTATACTTGACTAGTATATGAATATGTGGAAGAAATTTCAGAAACTTTGACCACGTAGATTGCAAGATATATGCATTTAAAGTGAAGAAAACAAGTTTTTTTCCACCTTGCTTCACTAGATTTTTTGGCATTGAATCTTTTTAGTTCAAATTTTTTGCACTATTGATTTGGATTTTCTACTTATTTATGTTGAGTAGTTGAGTTGAGAATCTACCAAAAAAATTTAGGAAAAAAAGCACTTAGTTTTCACTCATTAAAAAATTGTTAAGAAGAAGTGGGTACAAGATTGAAGAAAAAACTAAATTGTTAATAGCTTTTAGATGGAATTGAATCACAATAATCGCAACCATGAGATTGTTCTAGCAAGAAAATCTAACCCTGTCTAACAAAAAAATTCTCAAAATTCTCAAAATTGCATTCAAAAATGAATTCTACAACTTATTTTTTCAAAAAGATGCTTAGATTGCCCGAAAAACTAAGATTGTCCATAACTTTCTCATTATTAGTCCAAATTGAATGAAACAAAGCTTTACATGTAGACAAAAATATAATCTTTGAGAAAAAAATTTGAAAAAAAATTATTTTGACTTTTTGTGATTTTTTTTGTGCTGCCCGCAAAATTCCAATTTTACTTATTGTGCCATAACTTTTGCTCCCTGTCATCAATTAAAATAAAAATTATATATTCGCAAAGATCTCGCAAAAATATACAATGTCTAAAAATCTCAAAAAATATTACTAAAAATTGAGATCGTAGGAACCTGCCCGGACCCAAATTGTCCCCCGAGGGGACAGCCGGTCCTTTAGGGGTTAAATCTCTTGAACCTCAGCGCAAAACGAGGTTAGCAATTATGTTGTAAGTTCTTTTTTAACAAATTAGCAATGAAAGTTATGACAACCTTGATTTGTGTCTATGTGGCATACATAGTTAGTAAGAATTATCTCAACAGATTCTACATTCACATAGGTGTAAAACTTATAGTACTGTTTATCTTCACTGCAACTTATAACTTTGGGTATACCGGTGTACAATTTTTTGCGGTAGAAGATCTTTGATTCTATGATAATTTTGAAGTAGCTTATTGTACTTTGATTAGCTTTGAATCATTTTGTCAATTTTAAAGAGAATCCTGTCGTTTTTTACTAATCTCCTACAACGGATTCAGAGAAGAATTAATCTCTTCTAGCCATTGGCTAAACTTTGTACAAACTTTTTTGGGGGCTTAACCAAGTGGTTCTGCAAGATTGATTTCACATGGCAGCAACTGAAGGGCCTCGCTTGGCCATGAACTGAACATTCGGCTGTATCCACAGGCCGGGGAACGTCACCTTCAACCAATCCAAGTTTGACAAGCTATACGGAGCCTTCTCAGAATGGGATATTGCGGACAATTGCACCTTCGGACCCTACGAGCTTCTTTCATTATACCCTCGTAGCCTTGCAGGTAATAATGGCCAACATTCATAAACTACACAAAATAGTGAAATTAGGGTTGCTTTACACTTAGAGGCTGGGCCAATTTGCTTTGTCAGAGGTCCACAATCTTGACTTCTGATTGGATAGAAGGCTGAAATCAGCCCTAATAGCAGTCCCACTCCAACACGATGAAGTCACTTTCTAAAGGTTCTGCACTATTGATCTTAGAAGATTTTAGAAGATTAATGGTGCAAAACATTTAAAGAGTGGTTTTAGCGTGTTGGAGTGGGCTGCTCTAATCCCTTTACACTTAGAGGTCTGGCCAATTTTATTCAAAAAAGATATGATCTGACATGGCCCGAGCTCGCTGAATTGGGTGCACCAAAAATGAGAGGCCAATTGTTTTCAATTAAAAAAACCTTTTTTTTTAAATATCGTTTTTTTCAACAAATCAATACCATTAATTTTTGTGCAATCGGCCTCATGGGGAATTGGATTGGCCTCTAGGTTTAAAAGTGACCCTAAAAATTTCAGCCCCCCTTCTCTCTCTCTCTCTCTCTCTCTCTCTCTCTCTCTCTCTCTCTCTCTCTCTCTCTCTCTCTCTCTCTCTCTCTTTTGTAGGTTTTAGTGAATCGGCCTAGCTTCTTGGCTTGAAGGCATTTACATATGGCATTTACATATTTAAATTGGTCCCCATTATAATCTTATTCTCATGGATAGTTGAGGCCGGACTCCAACCTAAAGAGGGTTGAAATTTTGTGCAATTGGCTTGAAGGAGAATTGGCTCGGCCTCTAGGTATAAAGCGGCCCTTAGGTTGCCCTATACTATTTCTTGACATTCAACACTATATAAATATTTACAATCATTGTAGAAAGATGTAGTAAATGAAGGAACTATGTGTAGTGTATGGATTGGTGCACTGTGCATGGCTTGGGTTTAGAGAATTGCATGCACCTCCATGTGGACAAGCAATGGCTCATGAGCTTACTTCTTTAAATGAAGGCTACCTAATTATTAAGGCAATCCAATTTCACTATTTTGTGTAGTTGAAAGACTATCCATTTGGAAGAAATCATGGAGCTATTTGAACAATTGTAAAACAAATAAATGTACTATTAACCCCTAAAGGACCATTGTTCCTTCGGGGAACAAATGCGTTTTTGGGCAGGTACCTACGGGCTGAAATTTTCTCTTGATTTTTTGAAATTTTTTTAAAAGTAGAAAAGCTGGTTAGCTTTGTGGGAATATATTTTTTTCACAATTAGTGCTTGAGAACAAAAGTTATGACCAAACAAGCTCAAAATAGGGGACGGTGAGCAATCCAGGCAACAAAAAAAAGTAGACAAAAATTTGGATTTTTTTTTTACTATTTTTTTTCTTATAGATTATATTTTTGTCTATTTGGAACGCTTTGATTCATTTCATTTGGATTTGTTATGAGAAAGTTATGGACATTCTTGTTTTTTGGGCAATTAGAGCATCTTTTTGAAAAAAATAACTTTTAGGATGCATTTCTGAATGCAATTTTTCAAATTTTTCAGGTTTTTTTTTTTGCGTGGCTTATATTACTTGTTAGAACAATCTCACCATTGGGATTGATGCATTTTAATTCCATCTAAATTATATGAATATTTTAGATTTTCCTTCTATCTCGTATCTACTTCTACTTAACAATTTTTTAAAGAATGAAATTAAGTTTTTTTAATTTTTTTTCTTTTCCTAGATTCTCAACTAAAGTCTCCACTACAAAAGTTTAAAGCTCAAAACTCTGTAGTGCAAATAATTTATGTTAGAAATGTTCAAAGCCAAAAAATCTAGTCCCGCAATGTGTTGAAAATTTTGTTTTTTTCACTTTAAATGTAGAGATCTTGCAATCTGAGCAGTCAAAAATTCTGAAATTTTTCCCACACACTCTCATACTAAATAGATGTAAGATCCTATAGTTAGATGTGAAAAAAAAAACATTTTTCAGTTTTTTTTACTTTTTGCTATAGAAATGGCAGTTTTGAGTGTTTTTTGACAGAAGAAGGGCCTTGATCCTTTAGGGGTTAACAAAGATTGAGGCCATCAAGGCCACACACTTTCCTAAGCATCACGGATCCCCGACACACACCACAACATCATGCGGATGAAACACTCCTTTTGCACTGCCATTCCATTACCGTAAAGCACAGAACCACCTTCAAACTTCAAACTTCAGAAGTTCAAATCCGACTTCCACGGAGCAGGTCGGAGGGGCAGGTCACATAGGTGCAGGTGGGAAGGAGGAGGTCGTAGAGAAGGAGGGCGGGGCGGGAGGAGCAAGGAATGGACCCCCTCATTCCTCTGTCATCCAAGTCGAGGGAATAGAGGGGTCAATCTCCCTTGGCCATGTGATTGATGGATGACATAGAATTTTTTTATGTAAGATAGAAGTGCAAATGTTCATCCTTGAAATATTGTGCAAAAAGGGGAGGTCTTACATAGTAGTTTGACCTCCAATGAGTGTTTTTTTATTTATTTTTATAAATAGAAGATACACACTGTACCAAAAAAAATGATTTGCATCGTGACCAACTCTACCTTCTAGGGTTAATCTAGAAAGAACTTGTCAAAGAAACATTATCAAATTCTTGAACAAATAGATGCTTTCTTTGTTTCTATAGGTTCCCTAAAAGTCATTCATGAGACATTCTTAATCCTCAGTGTCCTTGTTGAGTTTAGAACCAAGTTTTAGGTAACAACGTCACATTGAGATTGGTTCCTATTATTGAACTATAAAAGATTTGGATGGACCTTGTTGGTAGTTAAAGGAGATTTTAGATTTTCTTAGAGTGTTGTATTTTTTGGACACTAAGTATGTGAATAAACTATGAATTCTCAAAGTGTTGAATATAGGTGTACCAAAAATCAACCCTAGGTTCTCATGAAAGAGGTTGTACAAGAATTTGTAGGGTTGGCAAGAAGTTGAAGGGGTCAATTTTGAAACAAGTTACAAATTAGATGCACTTACCTTTAGTGTTCATCTATGAATGAAATTATCATTTTTTTCCAAAATGAATGTAATGTGTTGAAACAAAATGCATTCACCAAATCTTTCTTACCATGATAAATTATGTAATCTAAATGAATGAATGTATTTAAAATTACATAAATGAAAGTAGTTTTGATATAGTTGTCATCAAATTGGTGAAAAAGAAAGTAGTTTTTTTGAAGATTCAAATATCACTTTAGATGAACGCTCATAAGTTATTTGGACAAAACATCACATTAAAGCACAAATAAAATGTGAATGTCCAACTGCTTAGGCGTTTCAAAAGTTAATAATTAGTTGGGATGGACTTTGTGTTGATAAACTCCCTCATAGTCTTTTTGAGGGAGTCTTGCAATTGATACAAGTTTAATCAATCTTGGGCTCCTCATTTCTCACAATAATTTGTGTGTTTTAATGGTGCTATATAGGAATGCAAAGTCATCTAGTATGTCTCAGTTTGGCAAACAAGTAGCTACGCTATAAGAGGCTCTATTACTATTACACTCAAAATATGGAATTAGAATGGAGAAGGTAATGAAGGATTAGTCTCTCCCTTTTCAATTTTTTTTATCTTTAACCCCTAAAGGCCCAAGGCCATTTTTTGCCAAAAAACACCCAAATCTGCCATTTTTATAGCAAAGAGTAAGAAAATTGAAAAATGTTTTTTTTTGCACATCTAACCATAGGATCTTACACCTAACTAGTATGAGGATGTGTGGAAAAAATTTCAGAATTTTTGACCGCATAGATTGCAAGATATTTGCGTTTAAAGTCAAATAAATAAGTTTTTTAGTACATTGTGGGACTAGATTTTATGACTATGAACATTTTTAAATTAAGCTTTTTGCACTACAGAGTTTTGAGCTTTAACTCTATATAGTAGAAATTGAGTTGAGAATCTAGGGCGGAAAAAAAATTCAAAAAAAATTAATTTTCATTTTTAAAAAAATTGTTAAGTAGAAATAGGTATTAGATAGAAGGAAAATCTAAAATATTAATATCTTTTATATAGAATTAAAAAGTACTAATCCCAATGGTGAGATTGTTCTAGCAAAAGAACTTAACCTTATGGAACTTTTTTCTTGAAAAATTGTTAAAATTGTGTTCAAAAATGAATCCTACAAGTTATTTTTTTCAAGAAGATGCTCTAACTGCCCGAAAAACAAGATTGTTTATAACTTTTTCATAAAAAATCCAAATGAAATGAATCAAAGCTTGAAAAAATTATAATCTATGAGAAAATTAAAAAATAAATTAAATAAATAAATAAATAATTTGCAAACATTTTTTTGCTGCCCTCCGTTCTCTGTTTTGAGCTTATTTGGGCATAACATTTTTTCCCGAGTACCAATTGAAAAAAAATGATATTCCCACGTAGCTTAGCAGTTTTTTCTATCTTCAAAAAAATTCAAATCATCACAACAAAAATTCAGCCTGTAGATATCTGTCCGAAATCTCATTTGTCCCCTCAAAGGACAATGGGCTTTAAGGGTTAAAGTGGCTCACTTTTCAAGTAAGGAAGCTATTCAAATTTCTTTCCAATAACTTCTTGTTGATGCAAAGCTTCTTCCCTTGCAGTCTAGAACCAACAATTTCTTTTAACCCCATAAAGACATTAAGGCTAGAAAGTGGCCAATGAATGACTTTCCAAATCATTGTAGAAAAGAAGAATGCACCTAAACCACGGAGCACCTCCTCCACATCTGCAAGCATGCGAAGAAGGTCCTGGGCGTTCTTCAAGGATACGAGAAAAGCTCTGGATCTTCAGGTTTCTCTCTCCTGGAAAGAAACCATCACTAGCATCACACCCGGCTCCTTTACTGAGGATGGGCGCTACACACTGTCCAACTCTCCTTTCAACATTGCGGAGGATATCTTGAGATTGGCAATCCTTTGGAGAATTTGGTGTGCCCGCAACCGGATTATCTTTGAAAATGAGTCCATCAATACCAATCAAATCTGCAATTTAGCTTGGAAGGATACCATTCTCGCGGGTATGGCCTAGAGAAACCTAGTCTCACCTTCTATGACCGTGGTGGAGAGGATAAGAAACAGGCCATCTGTCATGAGTTTGTCAACATTTGGTGCAAAAACAATAATTTCTGTTCCGGTGACTTCTACCGGCCTAGATGGCACCTTTCTCTCAGCCTGCCTCCCAAGCTGATTCGTCCGCTTGAGCCGGATTAATGTCCTCCTTTTCTTTGCCGTTTAATTTACACCGTTCTTTGAAAAAGAAAAGAAGAATGCACCTGAATGTTGATTCAAAAATAAGATCATTTTTTGACAAGTTTTAAATCCTAAACCCTAAATCCTAAACCCTTACTGATAGACTTGTGCTTTCAAGATTAATTTGATGGCTACATGATCAATCTGACAAGATTCAAATAAATGATGCTGGTCATGATTTCCCAACTAAGGATTTGAGAAAAAAATCTAATAGCTTGATCCAACTTGGGACCTGATGCGTTCCTTTCTTGTTAGACAGATATGGGTTGATAGGTGTAGTACCAAGTATAACCAAGTTGATTTTGATATTAGAAAAGTGATTAATGCCATGTGGCTTTCCACTATTCACGCAGGGATGTCGGTGTGGATGATAATTAAAACTCAGATTAGAAATAGAGAGAAACTCAACTTAGTTCAACAAGCATTCAAAGTTGAGTGGTGTCCACTCTTTTGTGGCTCACCGGGGGGCATCTGGCATTTCAAATTGCCCCCACAATTGTTGTAATTCCTGTTTGTTTTTAATTGAGGGGGCCTTGAGCCCCTGTCCAGACTTTTTGGCTTTCACAGCTTGATCCAACTTAAAGTGTGTCACGTATGATAAACCAGTTTGTGAAATGCACAATGACTGGTTTGCCCCATTTGCAAAGTTGAAAATTTTTAAATTTTTTTCCACATAAAGACAACTATGAGAAATGAAGAGACTAGTTGAAATTGTTTTTTTTAGACAAATTATGAATTTGTTATGAATTTTTGAAATGTGTTGTCCAACTGGCCCAAAAGAGTCTTTCTCCTACCGCAAAAACAAAAAGTATATTTATAATGGCCATCTTATTCATTGAAATCAGTCACAATATTTTCTAACATGTTGCAAGATGAAGAGTGCCCCGAGCTCCTTCTCCTCGAGCTCCTAAATCTTTCTCTAAGTCTTCAGTTTGGAGGACTTGAAGAAACTCCTCCACATCCTCATGAGACTGTCTGAGAAGAATGTTATGGAGGATTGCACAACAATCCACTACGTCAGGAAGGAAATTTATTTTCAAATCTGACTTGCCCTACAGCTCACTGAAGGATTGCTTCAGGATTCCAAAAGCGTTCTCTACCACGCATCGACCCTTCCTCAATTTCTTACTGAAAAGCCTCTCTGCAAGGGAAAGGTGATTGCCGTCTCTGTGAGGTACTAGTAACCACGGCAACAAGGGATACCCGGAGTCTACAAGAATGGAAGGTGAGAATCCATCTACCAAATAAGCAGGGTCCAGAAGAGTGCCATGTGTTGCCTGCTGGAAGAAGGAGGAGCGTTGTAGCATGCGACTGTCATTGGTAGAACCCGACATCCCAACATACAAGTCAAGAAATCTTTTCTCGCTGTCCACAACAGCTTGGCAGTTGATGGTGTATCCACCTTTCTTGAAGTAGAAGTAGTCCACTAGAGAGAAGAAAGGCTTTGAAATCGAAATGTGGACACCGTCGACAGCTCCAGCAATGCCAGGTAAGGAATACAAGCTACTGAATTTCCTTTGAGTCTCCCGCATCTTCTCTTCTATGGGCCACGCAATCTCTTGGCGCAAGCACTCGTTAATCGCATGCACTACTTCTCGCATTACTTTAGAGACCGTGCTTTTCCCAATAGCAAAGAACTCATTGCAAATAGTGAAGTTGACCCCCTGCGTTAATTTGAAAAGAGTGCAGGCCACACGCACAAGGACTGGAACAGCTAAACGGTAAAGAGTGGTCCTTTGTTGAATGTGAGGACGGATTATTTTAGTGAGGGCAAAAACCGCTGGTTTTGTCATCCTGAACATGGTCATCCAACACCTGCTGTTGTACTGCTCAAGAAGAAATTTAGAAAACCATGTTGTAGACCGAGGCTTCACCCAAAAGCGGATGTCCTCGGGCAACACATTCACCGATGCATAGAAGGTGAAATTGTTGAACGTTGCCCTAATCAGTGAGGATGTATCAAAAAGCACTCTGTTGTTTCTCCCGGTGATGGTGGCTAGTATGTTTTCATCTTCTTCGTCAATATTCTTCACCGCAGGCGTTGGGGCTGCTGTGCTCTCGGGGAGGGCACTTGGTTCTACTACTACAAACCACGTGCGAACAAGTGGTTTCTAATAAACTATAATTTCAACCTAAAATTTTGAGCATTGTTTGGTAATGACTGTAGGTTTCTATTGCCAAAATTTCCAACTCAAATGAAATATGGAATGATTTCTAAAAGAGGTTGAAAATGAACCTAAAATGGCATATTTTTCAACTCAAATATTTATAGAGAACACATTTAGATAACCGTTGCATCACTATTCAACTCAAAATCAGCTTTCAATAGAGAGTTATTTTTAGGAATTTTTTGTTCATTTTTTAGACAATTTTTAGGATATAATATAGGGGTGTGAAAGTTATTTTTCAGTTCTGCAGTGTATCTATTTACTTCAAAAATTTGTAACTAATTATCATTAGCAAATAAAAATATCAATAATTCAAAACATAAACTTTCAAATTAGGAAAATATATTCATATTTTTTTTGTTTTCATTTATTTAAATTTTAGGATATAATATAAGGGGTACAAAGTTTTGGTCGCACGTAGTTTGGATTAGATACACTAAGTGCACCCCCCGTGGTTGTGCTACATTCAAGAGCACTTGAATGAGCCACATGGCAAAAGCCACCGCTGTCTGAGGGTTTCGCAATTGGTCCATTTTGAGATACTCTTTCTCCACTCCGTCGATCTGCAGACAAAACACGTCTGAACTCAATGAATGAAACATGCGGCAATGACAAGAACAATTACGAATTTAAAAACTACAAGGGACTGCAATGACTTTGGATGCGCTCTTACTTGCATAAACGGGACATTTTGGATGCAAAGGCTATCAGTGTTATAACCAGACACCTCTATTGTTGTTTATATACAGTACACCTTCCTGAATAACAGAGAGAGAAGTAGCCGCATCCAGTCCACTCCATTGACACGGAAATGGAAAACAACAAAATTACAAAAAAAAATTCTAAAACTTTGTAAAACATGCAAGGCGCACAGAAAATTGGACATGCTATCACAGGGCGCTGTCGCTTTCAAAGCACAACAGATTGCAGTTCAAAAGACAAACCTTCAAATTTGCGAAGAACACAGCAATGGTTGCCGATGAAGCAATCGACCTCCTCGGCTGCGCTACCCTTCAAGTTGCCGACTTCCCTACCACGATTTTGCTTTGGCACCAACACTGATGCCCCTCCGGAGTGCTCGCAGCCGCCAAATTGAAGTAACCCGCCTCCCTGTGCAAATTGGAAGCCGGTATTCCTCGTCCCCGTCCTTAACATCTAACCTACGCTATTACATGGGAACAGGTGGGAACATACCTTAAGGATCTGCTCCAACTTCAGCCAGCTAGGAGGCTCACCCGTACTCAATCCGATGTATGATTCTTTTAACGTCTAACTGGTTTCAAGGACACATTGTGTCCTTTGAATTCATACACGACCCGTATTCGCCAAATTCCACAAAGTATTGGCCAAATATGTAAACTACAAAATCAAAGGTGCAATAGTCATTGATTTTCATATGTTTTTAGAAACTATAGCGATGCTCATTGTTGAAATGAGGTGTTGTCGAACATGCAAAAGTGTGTATTCTTGAGAAATACGTAAACTGGAGATACAACTTCACAATGTTTATAAAATTAGTAACATGTCCAATGTAGCTAGAAATTGTGTAGTTCAATAGAAGACTTTAGCATGCATTCAACAAAAAATAAACAAAAATTAAACGGATAGTAAACCATCCACATGCAAGACTGTGTACATTGCACTTACCATACGTACAAATGCATTGAAAGACAACCAAAACCACTTATGGGTTAAATGTGTTGGAAATGGATGGTTGGAGTCCAAGATAAATAACTTACTGGGACCATTTAACCGTTAACCCCTAAAGGCCAACATGCGTTTTTTGGCAACATAGAAATATTGGGCAGGTACGTATGACCAAAGATTTGCATATTTTGGGCTGAAATTTTTATAGAAGGTGGGAACGAGGAACATCTTTCATATGCACCAAATTTCATGACATTTGGAAATACAAGTCAAAAAGTATGGCTGAACACGTTGTTTGTTTCTCAACTTGGGCAGTCCAGGTAGATAAGAAAAAATCAGTTTTTTCATAAATAAAAATTTGAAATTGATTTATTAGATTTATATATACGTGGAAAGTTTTGAATCATTCCATTTTGATGAATAAGTCAAATATTACAAGGATTTTTAGTTTGCAAGCAATTATGGATTGTCTACTCTAAAATAAGATTTGAAGTCATTTATTTCACTCAATTTTCAATTTTTTTCAAAAAAAATAAAATTGTAGGACGTAGATTGTTTATTACAACGTTGCAACCATTGGGATTGGCATTTTTTAATTCCATAATTAACTTCTTAACAATTTAGTGTTTTGAACCATTCTCTACTTCTTTCTACTTACTATTTTTTTCCTATATGTTGTACAATTCCAAATAATCCAAAAAAATTCAAGCATGTAGCCAACTTGCCTTGAAGAATGAATCCAAAGAAGCACAACCATTTTAGATTTTTTTTCATAATCATTTGACCTTGTAAAGTGCAGCTGTCCAATTTTTTGCAGGGTCCCCAAAAGGACTTTTGCCACTTCAAACGTTAATATCTTCCAATCTATACAATGGAAATTTCTGAAGTTCTTTCCATACATTCTCAACCAAGAGCTTTACAAGATCCTATAGTTATATGTATCTAAAAATGGTATTTTTCAAAAATTTGGTACTTGTACTAGAAATGGCAATTTTGAAGCATTTTTGGTGAGAACATAGTCAAGAAACTCTAGGGGTTAAAGGATGAAGGGGTGATCCTCAAAATCATCTATTTTCATTACCATGTGAATCATTGACTTAAAGAATAACAAAAGCACTTATTGGAAGTCAAACTATTGTAGAAGACCTCCACATAACGGCCCCCTCAAAGTTTGAAGGTTAACCCCTAAAGGACCAAACTGTATATTTTAGCAGCATAGTGATTTGGGGTAGCTCACTACAAATGGAGTTTTTAAAATTCTGTTTGAAAATTTAACGCAACATTTTCCCAAGGAATAGCTTTAAGGCCCAACTATTTTCATAACTTTTGACTACACAATTAAAAAGTTATTGCATGATACGTAATTTTCAACATTTGGCAGGCAACTTAGGCAGCCCAAAAAACTTTTTTAAAACTCACTCTTCAAAAAATATAGAAATTTGAAATTGTTTCACTAGATTTATATATACATGGAAAGCTTTGAATTGTTCCAATTTGATTAATGAGATGAAAGTTATGAGTAGTTTTAATTTAGGGTAGTTTATGGGTATTTTGAAATCTCTACAATGAAATAAAATTTGAAGTCCTTTATTTAACTCAATTTTCAATATTTTTGGAAAAAAATAAAGCCATTAGGTGTATATTGTTTATTACAACATTACAACCATTGGCATTGGCAATTTTCAATTCCTTGAATAAATGGTTAACAATTTAGTATTTTGAATCATTCTCTATTTCTTTCTACTTACTTTTTTTTTTCCTATATGTTTTACAATTCCAAATGATCTGGAATTTTTCAAGCATGTATTCAACTTGCCTTGAAGATTGAATCCAAAGAGTAACCACCATTTTGGACGTTTTCATACAAATGTGACCTTGTGAAGTGCAGTTGTCCGGATTTTGCAAGGACAAAAAAAGGATTTTTGTCAATTCAAATGCTATTATCTTGCAATCCACAAGGTGGAAATTTCTAAAAAAAAATTCCACAACATCCTGAATTAGTGTACTACAAGATCCTATGGTTACATGTGTCCAAAAATGTTTCTTTTCTAAAATTTGATACTTGTATTAGAAATGACAATTTTGGAGCATTTTTGGTGAAAACATAGTCAAAAACCTTTACGGGTTAACTTACTGGTTATGTACATTTTCAAACAGGGGATTCAAAAAATCTCATTCAAAGTGAGCTGATTGTGCTTGTGTGTTGTTCACAGCTTGAGAAGAAACCAAATAATAAAGATACGTATATTGGGTACATTGTCTGGCGGAAAGTCAGAGTCAAAGAATGATGCAAGAAGTGGATGGATACCCTACAGTACACTAAAGAGTGAAATTGGATTGCCTTAATAATTAGATTGCCTTTGTCAAGAGGTCACCTCATGAGTCATGAGTCATGACTCACTACTTGTCCAGATGGAGGCATATGTCATTTTTTAAACGTGAGTCATGAACCAGTGCATGAATCCATGGAGTACACATAGTTTCTACATTATTGCATCCTTCTATTGTAATTGAGTGTAGTTGTATAGTATAGAATGTCTAAAAATTCCTGTGGGGCAACCTAATTTCACTATTTAGTGTAGCTTTAATTAGCTAGGCCTTCCCAATCTCAAGTGATCAAGCCAAAGGGACATTAATGTGAGCATGGACAATCATGAAGTTTGATGAAAATTATGTTGGTTGAGGTTATTTCAAGGGAAGCACCAAATTGCTACACTAAATAGTGAAATTAGATTGCTTTACATTAACTACTAAAGAACCAAGGTGATTTTCCTACCAAAAAACACTCAAAACTGTTATTTCTATTGCAAAAAAATTGAGTTGAGAATCTACCAAAAAACTTTAGGAAAAAAAACACTTAATTTTCACTCATTAAAAAATTGTTAAATAGAAGTGGGCTCAAGATTGAAGAAAAAACTAAATTGTTAATTGCTTTTAGATAGAATTGAATCACAATGATCCCAACGACGAGATTGTTCTAGCAAGAAAATCTAATCCTATCTAACAATTGTTTTTGAAAAATTATAAAAATTGCATTCAAAAATGAATTCTATAAATTATTTTTTCAAGAAGATGCTTAAATTGCCCAAAAAACTAAGATTGTCCATAACTTTCTCATTATTAGTCCAAATTGAATGAAACAAAGCTTCACATGTAGACAAAAATATAGTCTTTGAGTCAAAAAATGAAATTTTTTTTTTTGACTTTTTGTGATTTTTTTTGTGCTGCCCGCCAAATTCCATTTTTGCTTATTCTGCCATAACTTTTGCTCCCGGGCATCAATTAAAATAAAAATTATATATTCACAAAGCTCTTGCAAAATTATACAACCTGAAAATATCCCAAAAAATATTACCAAAATTTGAGATAATAGGAACTCACCCAGACCCAAATTGTTCCCTGAGGGGACAACCAATCCTTTAGGGGTTAATCTCTTGACATTTGGCACTATATAAATGTTTACAAGAATGCACTACTTTTAAATTAGATGTGATCTTCAATAAGCCCTCTTCATTTTATTTTTGATATTCACCTCCATGCTTGTCCACAACTCTCCATGTGGAATTTAACCAACAAAAGTAGTTTGAGGCGCCAGAACTGGGTGGCTGTCAGGCATTGTTTTCACTAGCCTGTATTGACAACGAACTCCTAACTTTGCCCTCCCCAGGCCGCATGCGGTTGGGGCTTTGTAGGGGAGGCAACCCATTTCCAATCACTTAAGGAATTACGCATATCTAAAGCCCAGATTTCTTTAATGGGAAATTTTTTCTGGGTGCAAAAATAGAGTTTGGAATGTTGTTATAAACTTTCAGATTTTTATTTCTTAAAATGTATTTACTATGAATTTTTTGGTTAACCCTTAAAGTTCCATGATTATGTTCTCACCAAAAATGCTCAAAAACTGCCATTTGTAGTACAAGTATCCAATTTTTGAAAAAAAACTTTTTTTGACACATGTAACCGTATGATCTTGTAGTATATTGACTGGAAAACATATGTTAACTCCTAAAGGACCGTTGTCCATTCGGAGGACAAATGCGTTTTTGGGCAGGTACCTACGGGCTGAAAATTTGTCGTGATTTTTTGAAACCTTTTGAGAAGGTGAAGAATTGAAAGAGGTATGTGGCGGAAAAAAAAAGTTGAAAACGGACCTTCAAGCGAGAAGTTATGCCATTTTTTGGAATGCATGGGGAGGGAGGGTAGCAAAAATATTTGCAAAATTTTGAATTTTTTTTTTAAATATTTTTTTTCTCATACATTATTATTTTTGTGTATCTGGAAAGCTTTGATTCATTTCAATTGGATTTGTTATGAGGAAGTTATGGACATTCTTGTTTATTGGGCAGTTAGAGCATCTTCTTGAAAAAAATAACTTGTAGGATTCATTTTGGAATGCAATTTTTGTAATTTTTCAATTTTTTTTTGTAATGATTTAGTTTACTTTCTCGAATAATTTCACCATTGGGATTAGTGCATGTTAATCCCATCTAAAACATATGAATATTTTAGATTTTCCTTCTATCTTGTACCTACTTCTACTTAATAATTTTTAAAGAATGATAATTAAGTTTTTTTGAATTTTCTTTTTCCCTAGACTTTCAACTCAATTCTCCACTATAAAGATTTAAAGCTCAAAATGCTATAGAGCAAAAATTTGAAGTTAAAAATGTTTAAAGTCAAAAAGACTGGTCCCGCAATGTGCTAAAAAACTTATTTTTTCCACTTTAAACGCAGATATCTTGCAAACTGTGCGGTCAAAAATTCTTCAATTTTTTCCACACACTCTCATAATACTCAGGTATAAGAACCTACGGTTAGATGTGAAAAAAAAAAAATTTAATTTTTTTTTTCTTTTTGCTATAGAAATGGCAATTTTGAGTGTTTTTTGGCAGGAAAAAGGCCTCGGTCCGTTAGGGGTTAAAAAGTTCAGGAATTTCCACCACGTGGATTGCAAGATATAAGCATTCAAAGTCACTAAAACCTTTTTTTGGGCCTTGCAAAAAAAAGGGCAGCAGCACTTCACAAACTCACTTTTCAATGCAAAATGTCCAAAATGATGGTGCTTCTTTGGATTCTTTTTCCTAGACAAGTTGGCTACATTCTTAAAAAAATTTCAATTCATTTGTTGTACAACATATAGGAAAGAAACAGTAAGTAGATAGTAGTAGCGAATGATTCAAAATACAAAATTGTCAAGAATTTAATCATGGAATTGAAAATTGCTAATTCCAATGGTGGAAATGTTGTAATAAGCAATCTACGTCCTAGAATTTAATTTTTTTCAAAAAATATTGAAAACTGAGTAAGATATAAGACTTCAAAATTTATTTTAGAGTAGAAAATCCAAAATTGCCCGCAAACTTAAAATCTTCATAACTTTTGACTCATTGATCAAAATAGGATGATTCATAGCTTTTTACCTATATATAACTCTAAAATACCAATTTCAAATTTTTGATTTTGAGAAAAGTGATTTTTTCTAATTTGCTCGGACTACCTAGTTAAAAAAAAAGTAACATACTTGGCCATAACATTAGACTCGTATTTCCAAATGTCATGAAATTTGGTGCATAAAAAAGATATTCCTGGCCCCGACCTTCTATTAAATTTCAGACCCAAATATGGAAATCTTTAGTCGTACTTACCTGCCCAAAAATTCTGTATGGCCAAAAAACGCATGTTGGTCCTTTAGGGCTTAAAGATTTTGTTTGACCCATTTTGGTCATAGAGACTTTCCTATTTTCAACCAAAGATTGGTTGCAAAATCAACCAAGGGTTGGTTGCAATATTGAGAGTCTTGGAAGCAATCCTAATTTACCAAAACTACCTTGGGAATCATGCCATAATTAATCCTTCTCATCTCCTCCTTCACGGAAAGAGAACAACATACACGACCAATATGGGGCGTCGATTAGGAATGGGTTGCCTCCCCTATTCTTTCTTCTTGCAGTAAAGGTAAACCTTTATTTGTGTAAATAAAAAAATAAAAAAATAAACCAACAAAATGTGTACCCAACATATGAAGATTGAAGAGTCTTAGGATATAAGGTAGGATGCTTTAAAAGCGACCATTTAAGGGTTGGTCTACCTTTTCCATAGGATTGCATGAATAGAATATTTTTTATTCATTTTTCAGAGAAAGAAAAATGGATGACAAACGTAAGCCAAGTGGTTTCATATTTTTTGAAGCATTTTTGAAGTAGTTATGAATTTTCAAAGATTTCTGTTGTAGGTACCTATTTGTGACCCCAGGTCTCTTGAAATGCGTCCTCTTACAACTTCTAAAGTGATTTGAGGAAATCAAGACCAATAATTGGCTCTTGCATTAAAGAATATTTTTTTCTAGATTCAATCAATGATTAAAGTGATCCATTTAAAGACCACCTCATATCCATTCACTACCACTTTATAGGGTTGATTTGAAGAAGCCGGTTGCTTTTAGAGCAGGCTACCTTAACCCCTCACCGCCCAAGGGGACGAAAAGTGTCCTCACAGAAAATTCAAAGTGCTGTAACTTTTGCATCCGATATCCAAATACAATAAAACTTATTGGTAAAATTGCGCTCTCTTGTCTAGTTTGTGTGGTAAATTTTGAAATCAATACAAGCTTTATTGATTTCTTGAAAGCCAATCAAAGTTCGCAGGTTCAATTTGAATTCACCAAATTGCATTTGAAGGCTGCAACTTCGGGGGCTTGTATCTCTTTCATCCAATGTTTGTTTTCAATAAAATTTGTTGGGTTACGTTTCCCTTGAAGTCTAGTTGTTGTGGTAAAATTTTCACGTCAATCCAAGTTGTTTTGAATGCTTGGGAGCAATTCAAAGTTCAAAACCCCACCATTCTTGGACTACAATGAACTTCGGCAGGTTGTATCTTCTACATACAGTGTCCGTTTCCAATAAATGTTTTTGGAAAAGTTGCGCATATTAGTCTAGTTTGTGTGGTTAAAATTTCATATCAATCCAAGAACTTATGAGTGACTGAGAAGCATTTTAGTAGAAGGAGGTTCATCCTCATATGTGTTTTTTGCAACTTTTCTTGCCTATTTTTTGACATTTGCAAGCCATTTTGCAAACACATTGAGTCAATTGAATGATATTTTTTTCACCAATGTGTTTGTATGAATCACTTTATAGTTTCAAGTTTTTTCATTTGAGTAGGTTTAGGGTTTAGGGTTTCACCTCCAAGTGTGTTGCAAGGGAAATTTCAGCATCTTTTTTCAATACTAAAACATTATAATCTTGCAATCCATGTGGTTGAATGACTCCAAATTTGATCCACATCATCTACAACATGTTCACTACAAGATTGTACGGTCAAGATCTCTAGAACTTAGTGACATTGAGATCTACAACAGCACTGCTGTTTTTGAACCCAAATGGGACTTGGGCGGTGAGGGGTTAAGCTTACTGGTGTCAAGACCACTTCACTGGCAAGTGCCTGTGTCCTCAGACACATTGAACACAAGCATCCTGCCTACCTTTGGCAAAAAGCACTGCAAATTTTTGTGCAAACCAAAAGTACATTAAAGAGAGCACAGACCATCATGAAGTTGAACTAAATGTGTGCTGGCTGAGATGATTTATTTTATTTTATTTTTTATTTATTTATTTTTAAACAAACGGACAAATTCCATTGCCAAGGAAAGAGTACATCGAATGGCTGAGATGATTTCAAGGGAGGACCCAAACTAAGCTTAGTCTGCTACAGTAGAAGACATTTCTCAGGTCAGAGACGTAAGTTAATGGAGCAGTCAGCAAGAGCCAGATGAGGAAAAAGAAAAATGAACCATCCATGTAAGCTTAGCTTTTATGAAATGGAGGCAGATCCATAATTAATTCCAAACTGACTGGATGTGTTTTATACTCCCTGCTTTGAACCGCTTTTGATTGGAAAACAAGCAGAGTTGTTAGACTAATATGATCCTTTAGTGACCTTCATTTTCAGATCAATTGGTATTTCCAGTCCAGTACGGTTTAATTTTTTTTGCTGGAACTTGCTTATGGGAGGGTAAACATAAAGGCCTGCAGTGGGATACCTTCAATGCATGGGTGAGCAATCATAATATTGTTTACCCAAGAGGTCTCTTTTGGCGTTTGCATTGCATAGGATGGCAAGCCTGAAACAATTGGTAGTCTTTCAAGTCCTGCACATCACTTAGATTGGAAAGTAAGCTTCAATGGTTGGCAGTGAAAGCTGAAGAAATTCTTCTGAAGAAATTTGGATTTTATCAGAAGCTTGCATTGCTTCTGAGTCCTTGGCATCGGTTAGGAAGGACTGGGAGACTTCATTAATTAAAAATGTTATGACTTCTAAAAGAGGACAATAAGAATGCCTTCGATGAGACAATATAGATATTTTTGCTTTATGTGCAATAATTTATCATGATTTAAAAAATAATCTTTCTGACTTTAGCTCGAGTATAGGGAGTTCCAAACTTCCAACATCTCTGGGTTTTGGCTGACTCAGAAACTGGACTCCACCCTCTTACTGTTGACAAGAGGAATTGGTCAGTCCCCATGATATGATTGATAAGAGGGCATGGATTCTAGCCCTGTCAACAACGACAACCATATGTGCCAAATAACTCACTGTAGCCAGTGCTGGAGCTCAATGCTGTGCCGCAACTTTCTATTCCATTCTGCAAATTACTTATGGGTGGGGGATGAATTGAACATGAATGAGCTGATAGTTAGATTTTTGTCCTCAGAGGTACGGAGTACAATTTTGCTTTTGTAACGGATGCTGCGCTTTCCTGGAGATGTGGATAACAGAGTGGGCAGCCCTTGGAAGGACTAACTTAGGGCCTCCTTACATGTATCGGTGGGTGGGTGCGGTCAACAATGCCAAAAGTATAGAAACCACTTTTATGTTCCTTCTACGGTCTTTGATACACTTGGATTGGTAGAACTCTCCTCCTCCTAAACTGCTTGCCGATCAATTGGTGCTACTGCGTTTGTCTAGTAATTGCTTTTTCTGCCCACCGGGTCAGCATGTAAGCCCGCCCTTAGAGCAAGCCCAATGCAAACATGGAAAAGCGTACAGTATCGAGATTTTGAAGCACCAGGAGGCAGACCTAATTCCGTTCCTGCAACTTTTAGAAAAAAATGACCCCCATGCAAAGCTGGGAAGCCAAACTTCAAATTGACTTCCTGGAATTTAAAAAGAAGAAGAAGAAAGATTCTACATTAAAAAAAGATATTTCATGCAAAAAGGGAAGCTCCAATCAATTGGCACACATTAAAAGGCTTGAAAAGGGAAGACATTTACAACTTTTGCTATTGTGTGTCAAGTTCCGAGCTCTTCAAATTTCCTCAAAATGCAATGCAATGGATGGAAATTGCCGGCTAACTGGAATGAGACCCAGGCCCTGGAAAACCTCTGTGCTACCTCATGAATGCCTACCTCTCTGCTACCTCATGAATGCCTACCTCATTGAATGTCTACCTCATGAATGCCTACCTCATGAATGCCTACCTCATTGCTCGTAGTGCAATGCCCAAAAAAGCTATTTTCTCAAAAAAGCATGTCCAGGGCTTTAGGGGTTAAGGTGTAGTTACCTTAGATGGCTGTATAAGTTAAGCCTTCATCCTATGAAACTGCTAGATCAGGGAGCTTGAAGGAATTGTGGTAGTTGAACAACAAACCTAGTGAGTTTACAGAATTGAAACAAATCCTTGGGTCAATGGAAATGATCCATGTGTTTCAAGAAAAAAAACAAATCCTTGGGTCAATGGAAATGATCCATGTGTTTTAAGAAAAAAAACAAATCCTTGGGTCAATGGAAATAATCCGTGTGTTTCCAAAAAAAAAAAATCCTTGGGTGCTGACAAACTTTTCCCCAGGGAGAGAACACTATAAGGTAGACAAGCCTATTACCACCCTGATTTGCAATCTGAGTATATTGGGGCCAATTCCAAGAAGGGCATGTATTTTTCAGAGGTGTGCACTTGTTTTGCGAATCAAACCCAAATGGAATTATAAATTTTCAATCAAAATTGTAATTCTGTGAATTTTTGAAGTGTCAACCGTGAAATTATAAAATCACTTGTAGACTGGAGTCATAAACATCATACCAATAGCCCATAACCACCCTTCCATGTATCTATTAGCACGTAAATATGGACCAATGAAAAACTGACACATTAGTCTTGATGATATCAATGCTCTGATTTTGTCAGGAAAGTGAGTGGAGTTGGATGAGTGTAGTGACAGAAATGGGGCCAAAACTAGGATGATGGAAATAGGAAGTTGGTGGCTTTAGGCTGGTTTACCTTAGAAGAACATGCCAGCTCTGGAGTCTGGACCCAGGCTCCCTGATTTGCTCCACAGGTGTGTGTGTACATAAATGGCTTGCAGTGGGATACCGTCAGTGCATGGGCGAGCAATCATAACATTGTTTATACCTCAATGAGGTCTCTTTGGGGGAATTTGTGTTCTTATTACAAGGAAGAACCATCCTCTGAACAAAATTGTCCGACATGCACCCCCCCACCAGATCTTGATCCTGGCAGCTCATGATCGATCTGACCATATGATGGCAAGCCTGGCAAGCCTGGAGTGATTGGATCGTCTTTCAAGTCCTGCACATCACTTAGATTGGAAAGTACGCTTCCTTTCTTTCTTGCACACATTCAAGGAATTGCAGCGCAGCATGATAAAATCCAAATTTCTTCAGCTTTCACTGCCAACTGACTGTTGCATTGTTTCTGAGTCCTTGGCAGCGATCTTAGAACTGGCTAATTTGCGCTGGAAATCTAAAAAAAAAATGGGATGTCATTACATTCAGTAGCAGTCACTTTGACTGCCTTCCCTAAGCGGAATGATGTGGAACATACCACATCATTTCATCCGAGGGATGAAATGGTGTGGTATATTCCACACCAAATCAATAACTACAAGGACACTTAGCAAAACTTGTCAGAACTCAGCAAGGTGCTTGAGTCAGTTACAAGGTCGCAGCTGCACATTGGGGTTAACTGCAAATTAAGTACATTGAATTAAAGCTGTAAATAAAATAGCAAACTTATTCAAAATGGCAATCAATTTATAGAAATCAATTATCTCAGTGCTTGAATTACATCACTTTGATGTGATTGTCATTCATGTTTTGTGTTTTCAATTGAAAAGACAACTCTATATATACACATGGGGTGGGGTGGGGTGGGGTGGGGTGGGGGGTAGAAGGTAGAACAACCCATGTGGGATAAGTAAATTTGAATTTGTAGTTTCTCAAGCACTCATAGTTAAGTCAAAAACAAAAAATTGTGTTAAAAGTAGAATTTCATACCTCATTTGGGCATAGTAAAATAACTTTTCGTGAAAAACTTTGAACTAAGAAAAGTTAGTAAATGAAGATAAGTTTCACCTCCAAAAATTTGTTTGGAATTTTGAATCTTGAATCAAAATTTATGGACAAATCTAGAGAGAGGATTTTTTTAAATGTTAAAGAAAATGTCCATTCCCACCCCCTCTCAAATTTGTCCATAACTTTTGATTGGAGATTCAAAATACCAAACGGATTTTTGGAGGTGAAACCTATCTTCATTCACCAACAACTTTTAGTTCAAAGTTTATTGAGAAAAGTTATTTTACTATGCCTAAATGAGGTCTGAAACTATGAGTGCTTGAGAAACTACAAATTCAAATTTATTTATCCCACATGGGTTGTTCTACCTCCTACCACCCTATGTGTGTATATAGAGTTGTCTTTTCACTTGAAAACCCAAAATATGTTATTGATGACAAATGGTTGTAATGCATTATTCATTGGATTCTTTGCCAACATCTTTTTCTACAAATATTTGTTGATTTGTATGTGGTCCTAAAATTAATAAAGAAAATGAAACAAAACATAATGTACTACCACTATCTTGGTACCTCAACTTACATTAATTATTTGAGGATGAATTTTGTAGATGAGGACTCCAAGGAAGGAAAGGCAACCTCTTTGAAGGCTATTGAATATTATGCCAATGCACAGGAATTTCTAGATCTATGGTATCATATTCATCCACTGGGAGGGCAATCAAGCACAAGATTAATCAAGTACAAAATTGGGTGTCTTTTTTTTTACTTTCACCCTTGGTTGGACCTCGGCATTAGGCTCGTTGCATTAGAGTAGACTCGACCAGAACTCGTCCAGTGAATCCAATTGTCTTATATGCCACCCCGGATCTTGGACCTGGCCATTTGCAATTGGACTATCCAGCCATATGATGGCAAGCCTGTGTAGACAAATTAATTTTTTGATTTTAAGTTTATTTAGCATTCCAATGGAAACGCAATCTAATTGTTGACCTTTTTCTACTTGTGTGAGGCAAATTGTGCTAATTGTCAATGTACACTCAAATAGGAGCATAAGGCCATTAGATAGTAAACAATTTAAGTTGTCTTAGATATAAAGAGAGGCAAATAGAACCATGACTTTTCAAATTGAATGGATGTCTCTTTGCAAAGAATATAGGCAAGTTGTAGTACATGTTTTTAGCTCTCAGTTGGAGCACTTTTGATTGGAGACGGGAGAATTTTGTGTTTGTCTTGTATGTATTTGTCTTGTGTATATGGTGTTAATTGACAAATTGAAGCATACACAATTGTTGGATATAATTTGTCCCATTAAATTAGATATTTAACTACAAAATCCCTAGTGAACGAACCTTTCATCCTATACTACAAAAGAATCTATCAATCCTATGAGCTTAGGTTGGTAGATTTTGAAGATAACAGCCTGGAACAGTTGGGTGGTCTTCAAGTCCTGCACATCACTTAGATTGGAAAGTACATTTCAATTGTTTCTTTCATGCACACATTCAACGGATTGCAGCATAGCATGATAAAATCCGAGTTTCTTCAGATGGAGTAGAATTTCTTCAGCTTTCACTCCCAACACTTGCATTGCTTCTGAGTCCTTGGCATCAATTGGTTGGGAAGGACACTGACTGACTGTGGGAGTGGCAGCAACGCCTGCAGAGAGATCTAGGTTTGCTTTCCACGTGTGGAGTTAGGCCAATTGCAAGGCCACCTTCCAACCACATTGTTGGAGCAATGTGTACCGGTGCTCTCACTTGTTGCAATATCGGAAAGAAAGAATTATATGTTCCGGAAAATGATGGCTCCATTACCACAACCTCAATATGATCATGCTGGTCTAAATCTGCAGGCGCTGTTGATGGTAGTTGTAATTAACGAGATACACACAAATTTGCATGTTGGGGTCTAGCCAGAGTCCCGGCCAGGCTGTGGTTCAGAACTTGATGCAGTGTGAGACACTTGACTCACAGACTGAGGCCATGAAAGGGAGGATGTTTTTAGCACGTACGCTATGTTCATTTGGGTTTAATCTTTGTTGGAGCAGCTATTGAAGCTCCACATGGACCACTAGGCTAACTTAGTTCTGGGTATGAACGTCTGAACCATCCAAATCCTTTGAATTCCAAATTGTTTTACGTAGGAAATTGAGAAGATTGTAATCATACTTTTTCTTTTCACATGTTACAGGAACGAGACCTTATTTTCTCTAAAATGGTTGAAGGAGAAGGAGATCATCAGGAAGGTACTATGGTAAATGTTTGCTACCAAATGTATTCTTTCTGAAAGGCAAGAGCATGGGGAGGACCATTGCCGGGTTATACAAAACATGTTATGAGCTGGGCAATGCAGATTCTCGCTACTGCACAGTAAATGGACAGTTTGAGTCTAGTTATCAAAATATGAACCTTCTATCCAGTCTAACATGAAGTTATGAGCTATCACTTGTGTGGATGACCGACCCATTGCAAAGATATCTCTTCACACCCAGCAACATTTTGCCAATATGTTCAATCTGAATTGGCGAAGAACCACCACCTTGCACAGCACCCAGCATGATGCACAGTATCCTTTGACAAGCAGCTCCTTTCGGAGATGCCAGGCTTCTGAATTGATAGGCCTCCGGTTCCTCAAAGTTCTGTATGATGCATATCAGTCAATGGTCAGAACCCCTCAATTTCTTCCCAGAATTCATTACATTACAATTACAAAAAATAATAATGGATTTCCACATATGATCATCTGGCTAGGCTAAGAAGTGGTGTGCACATGGAGCAGGGGCACACCACTTGTTGTTGTTGACAAGTAAGGAATATGACCAATTTTTGACTAGCGCCCCCATGTGCACAAGATAGGGTGACCTATTTTCATAAATGAGGGGAGTATGATGTCAATGAGGGCCTTCATTATTGTGTGATAAATAACACATTGACACCTAATGAAGTTGCTAAGATCAATTTCTAGTCTTGCGCTTCTTGAAATACGTTTGCTTACAAGTCGAGAACAAGTCAGACTACAATCTACACTTCTTTAATTTCTACTAATTCCAAACTTGATGGAAAATTAGCAAAAAATAGTGCAATCTTCATTGTTCCTAATCCTTAATTGGAGAAAATTGCCCCCCCCCCCCCCCACCCCACCACCACCACCACCATTGCTTGATCAGATATATGCTAAAAACGCTGTTGCATTGCAAATGCGTACATTATGTAAAAATATTTACTTCTATGCTATTTTGAAGGATTTGATTTATAGAATTATATGGTTGTAGAATTTAATTTTTGTTTTTGCTTTGGATTTTAGTATATCAAATTGTAGGGATTTTTTTTAGTCTCAAGATGAAGAACCAACCAAAAGATGGAGTGATATTTTTCTTGGAATTTTATTTTTTACCTCTATTAGACATATGTTAGATCCTATTTTTCATACTTGAAGTTAGTTTCAAATTTTATTTCGTGTCTAAAGTTATAGAAGAAAAAGATAAAGATAGTTTATTTTCTAGTTTAACTTTGAGGTGATTTATCTTTAAGAAAGAGATAGGGAATTAGTTGTGTGGTCAGTTATGATGGCCAATGGATATTGTGATAGTCATGTGATGAAAGTATGGGTGGTAGTCCACTTAACTTGAGTGGTTGAGGTGGGAGATAAGGTGGTGATCACTTTGGTTTATACCTCGTTGTTGTTAGTTTTGAGAGGAGAGTTTTGGAGAGCCATGGTGTGGAGTGTTTTGGAAATTTTGGAATGAACATTAGAAAAGCTGTGTATCATGATGTTATATTTCCAAATTGATCTTACTTACTTGAATTGGAGTTAACAATCAAAGATTGTGCTAGTTTGAGTGGAGAGAGGTCTGCTGCCTCCTATAAAAAGGGGCTGAGACTTCGACCAACCATAAAAAATGGATAGGTCTTTTGTTTGCAACAAAACTTTGAAGGAGTATAAGAAATGTTGTTTGCTTTCTATGAAGCTACCATTCATTCAATTTAGAATTTATATGAATGAATTGTGAGTGTTGAATTGAAGGAGAATCTGCTGCCCTCACTTTTAAAGGCCGAAACTTTGAGCGGTCATAGATATTGGACAGAGTGTTGAAATAAATTGAAATTTGAAAAAAATGTAGAAATTTGTGTTAGCTTTCCCAAAAGCTATCACTCATGCCATTAGAAGTTTTGATGCAGAGATTCCAAGTTTAGCTTTTAAATTGGATTGAGAGTTAGAGATTTGGAAGAAGATTTGTGTGTTGTATGTTGTAGATTGTGGCTTGTCTTTTCATTGTAAATCAGTGTTGTTGCGGGCGGCTTGGATAAAATCAATGCTTAGCTTTATTTTGTGTCGTGGTGACGAAGTGGGGTTAATGGCCACATGGTCGAGACTTGCTTGTTCTTACGGTGAAAGCTAACGCCTAGTTAAAGCTGGTCACCAAGAGTTTGAATTATAGGATCCCATCATTCGGACGGTAGCTTGTATTTGTTGTCCTGTTTTATCAATTGACAATTTCATTTGCTTTCATCATCCTTGTTCATACGGTGACTCACAAAAGTAGTTGACACCCCATATAAATCAATCTCTTAAATTGAGGAATTAGAACTATGAAGTGAAATTTAGACATGCTTTTATACAAAAAGGATGCTACCTTTCTGTTCAATTTCACTTAAAACGGATTATATTTAGACCTATTTTTATTTTGATGAAGTTTTGCTTGAAAAAAAAGCTTTTTGTGAGAAGCCAAAATGTCTAATTCCTTTCCATGGGAAGAATGTACATCTTGAATAGAATCACATGTTACAAGTTTCATGAATTGTGGATTTTTCATGAATAAAATATAAAAGACTGAAATTTGACCCTAAAATTTTAATTTTCTTATATTTTATTCTATAAATCACAAAAAAACATATTTCAAATACATATACTTATTTTATGCTATTCTAAAAAAATTGAATTTTTTTGATGATTTATAGAATAAAATATAAGAAAATCAAAATTTTAGAGTCAAGCTTCAATCATTTATATTTTATTCTTGAAAAATTTACAATTCATAAAACTTGTAACATGTGATTCTATTCAAGATGTCATTTCTTCCCATAGAAAGGAATTAGACATTTTGGCATCTCACAAAAGTTTTTTTTTCAAGCAAAATTTCATCAAAATAAAAACAGGTCTAATATAGTCCGTTTTAAGTGAAATTGAACAAGAAGGTAGCATCCCTTTTGTATAAAAGCATGGCCAAATTTCACTTCATAATTCTAATTTCTCAATTTAAGAGATTGATTTATATGGGGTGTCAACTACTTTTGTGAGTCACTGTAGTAGTTAAAATAGATGGAGAATTGGTGGGTGATAAGCTCATTTGCCTTCATCATCATTAGTTAAGTGGACTGGTGGTTCTACGCCAATGTAGAAGATTTTTTTTATACAATTATGACTTCTTTGTTCCCAAGTCATTTCTGGTTGCAGCCAGGATCCCCGTAATTTCCCGAGGCAAACATCTCTCTACTCGACAATGCTTAACATTGTCAGAAATACATTATACACCTTAGCCAACCTATTATAGTATAAGAATATCAAATAGCACCATTCACACAAGCATTGCCATTATTGATTCTCCAAATTTAAACCCAAACTCTGCCCACAGTTTCAAGCCAGGGGAGAAAATTTTTAAATCACCACTTCAGTTTGAAAGCTTAGATCTAAGAGTGTACAAAGATTTTACATCTGAAATTTGGCAAGTGAGCTTATAACAAAGGTACAAACAAGCTCTTGCGGATTTATAAAAAATCCCTCCCCCCGTCTACCTCAATTTCAGCAAGTGCTTGACAATTCAGTCAATGCTCGGAAGAATTTCAAATGTGGAATCGCTTTGTCTCGGCACAGCGGGTTCCCTCCTCAAGCCCATGTCGATGTCAGCTTCTGCAGGAAAGCAACCAAACAAGGAACTTAGTGATCCTACTACTTCATTCAAATGCAGACGTGGAAGGGAACTCAATCTTTGTGTTAGTATATTGAAGTGTGTACCTATATTTTGAACAGATAGTCACTCATTGGTCACATTACCCTCCCCAGACCACCCCCCCCCAATTAATTAAATTTTTTTTTTCTTATTACCCCCCACACAATTAACTTTTTATTTAAATAAACATTTAAATATTTTTTTTAAATCCAAACCCAACCCAAACCCTATTTGTAATTCCCAGGGACCACTGGAGTTCCCAATCCATATAGGATATGTTGCATGTATTTTGTATCCATCTTTTTATTGTTGTACCCATGTCTGTATTTTGTATTTGCATTTATACTACAGTTTGTATTTGTATTTATATTAAATTGGATCAACACTGATCAAGAGGGGGGGAATTTCTTTTTTGAAGATCAATGGCTCAGGATTTTCAGGGCAGGGGAACAGATTATTTGGCAGGGGGGTCCATCTTTTCAGGAGATAGTGAGACATCAGTCACATTACCCATATCTGTATTTTGTATTTGCATTTATACTGTAGTTTGTATTTGTATTTGCTTTAAATTGGATCAACGCTGATCAAGAGGGGGGAATTTTCTTTTTTGAAGATCAATGGCTCAGGATTTTCAGGGCAGGAGGAACAGATTGTTTGGCAGGAGATAGTGAGACATCCAGGAATGAGTAGTGTCCCATTACTCTTAGGGACTGTGAAAACCTCCTCAAGCTCTATATATCTTTATGCAGGTGAGGATTTTGAGGATTTTGAGTCCTCAAAATAGCAATTTTTTAGAATTAGCCATGGTCCAGAGTGATTACACTCAAAATATGTAGTGCTCCCCCCTTGCTAAGACAACATTAAATAGTAGTTTTAACTTCCAAGCAATCAAAGTCTACAAATTGAAGTTCCTATGCTTTTTTTTTTTTTATGTTTTTCTTTTTCAAGGCCTTGATGTATCAAAGTTCTGGAAGTTTGTACTTTCACTACTGAATTCAGTTACCACATAATAGCAACGTTTTGCACTCATACTCTTGTTACATGAATTTCCCAGTTGAACTAAAATGAGAATTCACAATATTCAAGGCAGGCTAGAGATTCTTAAAATTATTTATTAAATTATTTCACATCAAAATTAGAGTAAAATACCACCAAGAATGGGAGCAAAAAATATTAGTCATTTTATTGGAGATCACTAAATAATGAGTCATTCACATTATTTGAAGTCTCACAACCGGAATGAATGTGAAAATAATTCATATTGTTCAAACTTTTGTATTAAGAAAAATAAGGGGTGCTATACACTCAGGGTTAAGCCAAGAAAATAAGAAACTTGGAGTGCTCTCATCAATCCCATTGAGACCATTTCTAACCTCTTCACCAATCAAAGTATTTGCGAACTTTTGATTTTCTTGGCTTGACTCCAAGTACAAAGTGACCCTAGCTTAATTGGTGTAGCTACACTTGCCTTTGCAAGGAGATTTATTTACCTGTGAATGCTTGCCTACGCTTGTACAGCATCCATCCAGCAAGTCCAATTGCCAAAACTGTCACCACTACCTGCAGAGAGCAGGGGTGTTCCCATCAACAAATTGAATCAAACTAAGAAATATCTACAGCATATTCACAAATATTTGCATCAATCAGCAAAGCCAGAAAGCGGATGAATCACCACAAAACAAAGAACTGTTGCAATACCATAATTTCGATATTCCTGAAAGGAATTCGAGGCCCCAAAGGGTCCGGTGAATGCTTTTCAGCATTTCTGTGGCCATGAGGAATGCAGATGTTTGTTGCTTCAGTGTCAGGAACAAGTGAGCTTATGTCCCAGATGATTGCAGAATCCATTAGCTTGCTGCACACAGACAGACAGAGCAGAAAGCGCAACCCTGGTGTTTAGTTGCCATCATTTAGTTTTGGAACCCTAAAAAGACTCCCACTGATAAGCCGGAGGAAGGTGTACCAAAGTGTCCACAGGTCCTAATGGTAATGATAATAAAGCAACTTTTCCACCTACTGCAACTAAATCACCGCCTCCCTAAGTTAATGAAAAATTTAGATTTTTATTTATTCAACTATTCAATTACAAAATTAATTGAAAGTTTGAGATTAGAAAAAAAGAATGTCAGCATTTGGGTCATTTGGACAGGGTTGGTTCTTTCTAAAAAGTCACTGAATTGGCAGAATTTGGAGAAATTGCCTCTTCTCCAGATGCCCATCTGAACCTTAGATCAGTACACAGATTATAGTTTCTACACATCTATGCATTGAATTTGAAATGTCACACAATTTTGACCTGCTAGATTATACCATTTACATTTTGTTCTCTGTGCCCTAATTGAGTACCAATCGTCAGTTTCGTTAAAGCAGGACATTAAACCCATCCAGCAGGGTGAAAATGCATGAATTTATCCCTCGGGGAAATGCAAGAATTTTTTTATTTTTCACGCATGAATTTTATTTCCAAATTCTGAACTCATATTTGCAATCAGAGGCCCCAAATTAGCTAGGGGCATGAAGAACATAGGATCAACGCGGCACAAAATAGCGGGCTTTTTTTTACATTTACCCCCCAAATTCATGTGTTTTCACCCTGCTGGTCTCACTCCTTGGGAAAGGTTTAACTTCCTGCTTGGTCAAATTGGTGGGATTTTTGGTCCCCAAATTCGTGACATTCAAAGCTTTAAAAATTCCTAAGGACTGGTGTAGATTTACATTCAGGCCTCATGTGCGCCCTCATAAGTTATTTACCAAAGTCATGGAATTCTACCAATTTTATGAAACTGACGTTACCAATTTTTTAACCCTAGAACAAAATAGGGTACAAAACATGCCATTTTAATAAGTATGGCCAATAGTATAAAATTCAAGATATGGGGTGACGGGCAACAAATTGGAAGTTAGTACGAGAGGTGCATCACTAGAGTATTAATTTGAAGTTGAGAAAACATACCAGATCCCAGTCTGCTCTTCACCATGAGCATGAATTAGCATGAGGGCCATTGAATAGAGGAAGAGGAGCTGCCAACGAAACATGAAGCTCAGTGAGAAAGCAGACCAACTACACAACAAGGATTTGCAATTTACATACCGAGCATGCAGCAAAGCTGTACAAATCTTTTGATGTTGTATGAAAAAATGAAAGGCATTGCAAATACTAGCGGAAGCATGGTCTCTAGTAGATCAATTTCTACAATTATTGAAGGACTTGTGACAAATTGTTACTTGGCATTTTTTTGACACTTGAGGACATTCTTCCTTGAGGCATGAAAAATCATCTCTTAGGCCATTAAAATTGTGTTTTAGAACTTTTTTTCAGATTTTTCTCCTTGCTTTTTGTTGTTACTATCTACTATGTTTATAAGAACACCTAATTAGTTGCCCCCCCCCCCCTAAAAAACAAGAGCGTTGATTTAAAAATAAATAAATTACACCACCGTTGATTAAAAAAAACTTTGATACGCATACGCATACGCATACGCATATGTATACATATACGGATACATAGACGGATATGGTATACAACTATAAATACAGGTATACGGATACAGATACAGATATTAATTACGGATACGGATATGAATACGGATACTTGGGAAATATAGAGTTATCCCATATTGATTGTGAGATCAATATGGGATTGAAAATTACAAAGCGGGGGGGGGGGGGGGAGGGGGGAGGTTCTGAAGAAAATGAATTTGAAATATTTTTGGGGGGTTGGCGGGGGGGGGGGGGGGGGGGGGGGGGGGTGTAAAAAAAATTAAAAAATTAAAAAAAAATCTTTTGGGGGGGATTGGTGAGGGTCTTTTGAGTGGATGGTGAGGGAGCTGTCCCTCACTATCCACTCAAAAGACAACCCCACATATGTAGCTCTCTACTTTTTGGATTATAGGAAATTTTATTTCTGAATTTTTGATGAATTTATTGATGTTTTGGGATGTTTTATTTTCTTCAAAGAGATCATGAAAATGCAAGGTCCATAAGTTTTTCTTAAAGTGGACTTAGGTTATGATTTGTGGTATATTTGTTTTCAATCCTAACATTTCTATCATACTACAAGAAGCAAACTAAATCCAACAACATATAATTACCATTGAATTTTGAAGTTATGGTGAATTTCATTAAAATGGCGCCATTTTGGAACTTTGGCACTTTTACAGTTTAGACCGCCCGTTTTGAAATCAACACCCGTCCTAGATGGTCAAAAACAGCACGCGAAATACCACCATTTTAACAAAATTCTTCATAGTTGAGATACGCCCACAGCCACCCAATGGGAAAAAAATTCTACTTTGAGCTTGTAGATCTCACAAATGGTATGGAATTAGGGTTGGAATGGTTTTGAATATGTTTCTTATGGAGTTGAGATTAAGATCTTATGGTTAATTTGTCATAATAAAAAACAATACATTATAAAACCATGACACAAAAGTGACCATTTTCTGGGTTGTTTGGGTCCAAATTGTCAAAGGAATTCTAGGGGAAATTAGTGTTGCAGCAGAAAGCAAATTGGTTTTGGTTATAATTTTTGAGTGGAGACTTTGAATCTAGACATGAAGTAGGTTGTTACAATGATTCCACAAACTTGGCAAGTAACAAAACAAATCTCCAGTAACAAAACTAGAACCTTGAGGAAACTTGAAGTAAGCCGCAACATAAAATAGGGTTGTGAGGTGCAATCACCTCCCGGCCGAAGCAAATGCTATGGAGGAATTGAAACAAGGCCCGAAGACCACTGAGGACATTCTCCCCTGCGGGCTTGATCTTCACAAAAAACTGGTAATGCACGAGGCACAATCCACCGCATCACAAACTTCAATCAAGTCAGAATTAATATCATTTGTATATCAACTATCTTTTATGTTATATGCAATCTGTGTCACGTTTTCATTCGCACAGTTTTTCATTTGATTCATTTGTTCTTTGTACATCCTGATGATGATGCATTGCAACTACAGTAGCTTTGTTATGGTATTTATATATTCTGCAAGTGCAGAATTTGAACTTCCCAGATAGGTTAACACAAAAGGACAGTATCCAAGGCAGCCCCAGGGTTCAGGAAGGAACCTGGTTGGGGTAAAGAGGCGAGCCTCCACCATGATTTCCCACTGAAGTCATATTAATATCCCCCTCCATTTCAGATACGAAGCCCTGCTGAGTTTCGCACATCATCTCCACGCTAAGTACGTAACCATACCCATGCGAATTTCATTGTCAATACCAAATTTTTATTAGTGAAAGAAAATACTAGCAATAAAATCTGGTCCTCAATTACGCAAAAGCGTAGTTGAGCACACAGTGCACCTGTCACAAATCCTGAAACTCACGAAAAAAGCAAGATTAAGCGATTAATATTCAAAGGTGTCGTAGAGCTCTTGGAGAAGTTCATTATTATTAACCTGCGCAGGCCTGAAAGTACCAGGCCATACGGCACGGAACTTCAGCTACCGACCTGCAAGGACTATTGGGCCCCTGACCCCTGACCCGTGGGCCGGGCTCTCTATCCGAAGTTCTCAGATCGATACTTGACTACTACGCTCAATGTGTATTAGCGACAGAGGCCTGATTAACCCCTAAAGGACCGGTTGTCCCCTCGGGGGACAATTTGGGTCCGGGCAGGTTCCTACGATCTCAATTTTTAGTAATATTTTTTGGGATTTTTTGAGGTTGTGTATTTTTGCGAGATCTTTGTGAATATATAATTTTTATTTTAATTCATGCCCGGGAGCAAAAGTTATGGCACAATAAGTAAAATTGGAATTTTGCGGGCAGCCCAAAAAAAATCACAAAAAGTCAAAATAATTTTTTTTCAAATTTTTCCCTCAAAGATTATATTTTTGTCTACATGTGAAGCTTTGTTTCATTCAATTTGGACTAATAATGAGAAAGTTATGGACAATCTTAGTTTTTTGGGCAATCTAAGCATCTTCTTGAAAAAATAAGTTGTAGAATTCATTTTTGAATGCAATTTTGAGAATTTTTCAATTTTTTTTGTTAGACAAGGTTAGATTTTCTTGCTAGAACAATCTCACCGTTGGGATTATTGTGATTCAATTCCATCTAAAAGCTATTAACAATTTAGATTTTTCTTCAATCTTGTACCCACTTCTACTTAACAATTTTTTAATGAGTGAAAAATAAGTGCTTTTTTTCCTAAATTTTTTTGGTAGATTCTCAACTCAACTACTTAACATAAGTAAGTAGAAAATCAAAATCAGTAGTGCAAAAAATTTGAACTAAGAAGATTCAAAGCCAAAAAACCTAGTGAAGCAAGGTGGAAAAAAACTTGTTTTCTTCACTTTAAATGCATATATCTTGCAATCTACGTGGTCAAAGTTTCTGAGATTTCTTCCACATATTCATATACTAGTCAAGTATAAGATCTTACGGTTGGATATGCAAAAAAAAACAAATTTTTAAACTCTTTTCTCTTTGCAATAGAAATGACAGTTTTGAATGTTTTTTGGTAGGAAAATCACCTCGGTCCTTTAGGGGCTAACCCTGGAACGCTCCGAAGTCTAGAATTTGGACGATGAACAGAGTTGACTGCTCCTAGCAAACAGAGGAAGGCGAAATATCATTCATCCATTTTTCTGGGAGCTGAGACATAAGTTCTGCGTTGGCTAGTGATGATTGTGAGTGCTTTAATAAGAGGAATTGGAAGAGAAAAATGTTTGTATCGAAGCATGTTTAGTTCTGTGGAAAATTTAGGTGTGCCCAAGCCAATTGAAAAGCTGAAATGACATTTTCCATGCCCAAAATTAACACTGGGTAGTATGCTTCGGGCATTGTTTTATGCCTTCGGGTCGGTGAAAAAAATTAGGGAAGCTGATTAAAAAAATCACGTAAGCGAATAGAGAACATTGTCTAGGAGATTGTGAATAATAATGAAAACCTGGTAGAGGAATGTCAATTGTCGCAGACACATAAACTTGTTTTATTTTAATAGAGCAACCCAATCACCGGGTCACAATGCTTCATTCTTCAATGGAAACTACTGGATTTTCTTAGAACTTAAATATTAACTTGAATGTGCAAAGTTCTAAACACCACGTGCCGCTTGGATGTTGTGCACTGCCATTATGGCTAGCATATTGTAATAGTTTTCTTGACTCGGTCCCTTACATCAAGCAATGCGGGCAGGCTGTCAAAGCACTCGCATATTCGTCCCTAGGCACTATCTACTGTAGGCGGTCTGCTCACTAAAAAGGCAACCTCTTCTCTTTCTTTTCAAAGACATCAGCCTTGCAAGCTCCGCATTCTCTATTTCCTTGCAGTATGGTATCAACGACATTCATGGTTTCCTTCTTGTTGTCATGCTCCAGACACTACAATTTTTCTTGTAATTTTTCAAGCTTCTTCTTGTCTGTATTGACATGATTTGTAGAGAAGTGTGGACTTGCCCATAAAGGTCAACGCACTTGTCCTTGTGATCAAAGCTGTTGATCTTCACATGAACTACTAGTTCCCGGAATCAAACTTTGCATACCGGCAATTTCATAGCTAATTCTGCAGATCCTACGGTTACTTCAAACAAGCACAGTGACAATTGCCCTACATCGTGCCTGCAAATTCACCCACTTTTCAGGCCTCTTCCTGCTTCTCCAATGAGTCCGGTCGCTCCAGGGTTAAAGCATCGTCGACACAAACTGGAAGCTTACAGGCCGTGACTTGGTGCGCAAGATTGATTGCCAACAACGCACGTTAATATTGATGTTGTTCAACAAGACGACTTGGAGCGTCCGATCGACCTTCAGGGAAAAAGGACCTACTGTAAGTTGATTGCGCTCAAGCATCAAATACTCGCATCAGCTCTTGGGATCAGACGTCCTGACGTTTCATTACTACAAGGTCGCTCTGGGCATTCGTCAGTGGGTTAGATTCTTCGGGTGCGACATTTCGTAAGTTACGATGAGAACTGCTGGCGCAGTATACACTGGGGAGAAGAAGACTACAAAACAGCACATGAGCACGAACGGAATCAAGCGCGCCGCTCCGGAACATTAGCTGTTCAAGTGGCGAGAGCTAGGGGCGCACCGACAGCAAGATATCCTTGTGACGGATACCCACAAACTCTCCTTCAATTCGCCGGGGCCCGCTCTGGCCCCGACCTCTCACTAACCTTTCCGATGATGCAGATGAATTGTAACACAGTATAACTCCCTCGACTCAACCATTACGAGCAGGGCCGTCGCCTCCAAACGCCACAGGACTTCTACTTTGCCCGGGCGCCGAGAGGGTGGCCGGAAACGTACGTATATGCTGCTACGAGAGTCTAAATTAGAGTATGTTAGCTGGTACGAGCTCCACGTCTTACCAGTCGAACTTGTTCCGGTAGGACAGATTGAAGAGCAGCGAAATCGTGGGGTGCGAGAAGATGCAGCAGCGACAAGACTAGCTTCACGACGGCGGAAAGAATCCGGCGACGGTGAGCCCTCCTCGCGCGGGCCGAGGCGCATGACCGGCAGTAATGCTAACGACGACTGCAGCAAAAAACTCTCCTTCGCCGGGACCCCCTCTCCGACCTCTCACTAACCTTTTCGATGCTGCAGATGAATTGCAACACAGTATATCTCCCACGACTCCAACCACGGCAAGACGTCCCCAGGGCCGCACTGAGCAAGTTCAGAGTGGATTCTCAAGAAGTGCGCTAGTCGGGGCTCCTTCACGCTTCATTTATAGCTTACGCCAACACTGCTCTGGTGGTTGTGGCTGCCCTGCCGCTGCCCTGGTGATTTTGCTCCACCTCGCTACGGAGAACATGGGGTGCAAACATGGTGAGTGACTGGCAGCAGGCAGCAGCCCAGCAATGGAGACTCGGGAGACGACGCGCACTGGAGAGCCGGGCGAGAGGGTGTTGGGGCGGTGAGCTAGCGGCCATTCCAAGACCATCGCCAGTGCAGACCGGGATTGGCCCCTCCAGATGAACTTCTAACTTTTGACTGGTTTACAATTAGGATTGAATTTTTTTTCTCATTGGAAGTGCATTTTTTGCATACGTACAAGAAAATTCAGATTTAGACATTGGACAAAGAAAACAAACCTCTTCATAAGCTAACTAAAAGACAAAAATCATAATGTTAGTCACAAATTACGGTTAACAATATCACGTTGGCAATTTCCTAAAAGCATCTCCACTCGGCACCCCCAAGTTGGCTCATCAACCCAGCCACCTGCAGTTTGGGGTGGACATTAGGGCCGCGCACATGATCACTAATGAGGGCTCCGTTAGGCGTCGAACTTGATCAGGGGGCCCCCCACCCCGAAGGTTCGTGGAAATCCTTCTTTGGCGCTTTGGTAACCAGCTCGGGTAAAAAAAAGTCCTTCCGTCTATGCTGAAGGAGAGAGACAAGAAAGTTGCCGAAGAATAGAGACGACGGAGAGACAAGGAAGTTGCTAGCAGGTTGCGAAGTTTTCCTCACCTCGATAAAATACGCAGTAAGAAAATTGTGAGGGCACAGGTCTCATAATTTTTGCGCTCTGCCTGTGAGGGCTAGGTGAGGGCAAACCCGCGTTTCCGCGCCCTCACCTGGGACGTCGCACGGCCTCCATTGGCTCCATGTGCGCGGCCCTATTGGTGGCCTTGTCTAGGGGGTAGGCTCATTGCAGCCCAAAGCCCAAGCGAGCCGGCAAAAGCACGCCACAGCGAAGCCGTAGCCACGCCGGTACTTGTTCCTTAATTACAGTGACAGGAAGTTTTGGATTTCGATTCTTGGTCCCGCGTTGCAACCAAAGACATAGACTGCGCAAGGCTGACATGTATCATTCACCGATTGATAGACTCGAACGGCAAACCAACTGAAGTCCCGACATATTTTTCTCTTTGGCCTACAAACCAACTGAAGTCCCGACATATTTTTCTCTTTGGCCTACAAACCAACTAAAGTCCCGACATATTTTTCTTTTTGGCCTATAGTGCGGCTGCTCCTTGCCTAGAGCCAGTTGCCATTTGGGGGCGGAATTGGAGGCCCATCCAGGTTGACCACAGTCAAAACTCTGAAAAAACGCTGGCAGGGTACGGTTGGGATAGAAAGCTCCGGCCCAGAGTCCGGAAGGTCTAATTTGGTTCTCCAGTTTCGCAGAGGGACCCCTCCAGCCTCCCAATGGCAACCGGCTCTAAGGTAGGAGGCTTGAAAACGAATTGGGCATTTTGAACCAAACATGACACAGAGGTACATTTTGCTTTCTTCAATTAACCAAAATGTACAAATGATGTACATTCTAGGAGGTGGTCGCTTTTAAAGCACTATGGCATTTCAACTTCAAAATTTCATAACTAATTCCACAAAGCTCAAAAAAACATGAAACAACTTGGGCCACATGTCATTTCGTCTTGTCTTTCAACAAAAATTTACTGAAAAATATTTCAAGATGTTTTACCTCCCCAAAATTTAGTTTCAGCACTTAGATGATTGCTTTATGGACCTCCTACCTTAGTTTGCATGTTGACCACCATTGCAGGCTGAGCACCATGCCGATTGGAGATGCTCAAAAGAGTATTCTTAGTTCAATTTTAAAGATAGTCGGAAATCCAATAAAATGGATGTGAACTTTTTTAAAACGATAAGAACGATCTTTTGCAATGAGCTTCACTTCAGGGTATCATCCATGCATCCACTCCTAAAGTGGTAGTGTTTTTTCTACTATTCTCTAATACCTTTGTTGTCCTCACTGCATAGAAGAATACTTGGAGGGATGTAACTCTATTTGTTCCAACTTGTTAGATTTGGCGAAATGTTGTCAATAGAAAAAAACCCGGCAAAGAAGTGCATCAAATTTGGTGTTGAGCGACACTCTAAAGTAGAAACACCCATTTTTTGTCCTCCCACCAATGTTGTGAAGTAAGAATCTTTTGAAGTGTTTTCAATATGACCATCTTTGTAGAATGTCAGCAACTTTACATACGGCACAAAATGGTTGTAAAGTAATAGACCCTTTAACTTCATACTTTTTTGGTGACCAATTTTTTGTTTTGACATGTGAAAAGAGGATTGAAAGACTTAAAACTACTTTCACAATTTTTACACCTTCATGATCAATCATTAATACATTATAATCTTTCAATTCATAGGTGATATTGTTGTATTTTTTTTTCCTATGTGATCTCTAACATGTCTAGTTTGAATTTGTATGGTTACAATTAAAAAATACTAATAAAACTTATTAAAATGTTGGCTTTTTGTTGAATTTAGAGCAAATTCCAAGAAGCTCAAAAAAAGGCGTTGGCAGTTGCAAGGACCGACAAACACTTCTAGAAGTGAGCAATAACTTACTAATTTTTGGATTTATTTTTTGAAACAAATGAAACAAAATTTCATTGCAAACAGGGGTGAAGCAATAATTTATTGTTTCCTTGCAAGGGCGGGCTCTCTCTATAACTTTTACTAGAACTACAACCTTTGGTTGGTTGGTGTGAATTAAGAGTCTGTTCACTTGAGGTCGCATGACTTATCTAAAAGACAAGATTGAGTGAATTTAAAGCTACATATCTCATGTAGAAGGAAGACTTTATGATGTAAATGATATCACTATGTAATAAATTTTCTAATTTATTGTATGGATGGTAGGATGAAGATTTGAAGATGGATGTGGTTGATTGGGTGGTAGTTTGGAAAGGTGTCGTAATCAAAATGTTTATGGAGATGTGCAAAGTGTGGTACAGTAGAACCTCTCTTAGTGCATACTCTATTAGTGCATAACATGCACTAAAAGAGATAATACTTTGAAGTCTTTATTGATGAACAGTGATTGGAGGCCTTGTAGTTAGAAGCCATGTGGTTGGAGGCCCTGTAGTTAGAAGCCACGCTAGGCAGTGAATAGTATTGCACCTCTCCAAATGCATAAACCTCTCCTAGTGCATAATCCCTGCACTATGCACTAAGAGAGGTTCTACTGTAGTGATTGATTGTTCTTAAGATGACATTTGTGTAGTAGGGTATATGTGGCATATTTGGTGGCTATATTGTTAACCTCTAAAGGACCATTGTCCATTTGGGGGACAAATGGGATTTCGGGAAGGTACCTACGGGCTGAATTTTTGTCCCAATGGTGAAATCGTTCTTTGAATTTCTTTTTTTCTCCTAGACTCTCAACTTAATTCTCCACTATAAAGATTTAAAGCTCAAAACTCTGTAGTGCAAAAAATTTAAATTAAAAATGTTCAAAGTCAAAAAATCTAGTCCCGCAATGTGCTAAGAATCTTGTTTTTTTCACTTTGAACTCAGATATCTTGCACTCTGTGCTATCAAAAATTCTGAAATTTTTTCCACACATTTTCATACTAGTTAGGTATAAGATCTAACAGTTGGATGTGCAAAAAAACAATTTTCAGATTTTTTTACTCTTTGCTTTAGAAATGGCAGTTTTAAGAGTTCTTTGGCAGAAAAAAGGCCTTGGTCCTTTAGGGGTTAATATTGTTTAGTGCATGGTTGATATTGAAGGTAGATAAATGGAATAATTCTTTTAATGCTTGTATATAGAAGGAATGTGAGTTGGTCCTCTAGAATCCATTGTTAGGATTGTGAGGTTTTTGTGGTTCAACTTTTAGTGTGTATGTTATTTATAAAAGCATTGTATTTTAGTTTTAGTTTGCAACTAATGCCCAGGAGAATTTGTCATTACAAAAGGTGAATTCAATGAACTGGAATATGTATTACAGGGGAGTCCATTAGAGGTGGGCTGCACATGGTATTGGACGTTGCAAATATTCAGGATGTTTGAGCAATGTTTGGTGTCTCATGAACATGACAATGGATTTAGGCGAGAGCATGGGTACAAACAATTTGATACCATGTGATGTGGTAGATTATCATTGTGACAACTACTCCATAGCATTTATGATTGTGTGGCATCTAGAATTGGAGTTGGATAGTAGAAACTTTTGTATTTCTTAAACCACTTTGTTTTGTTGTTTAATTAAAAAGGCATTTATGTTAGGTTGAGTGCAATGTATAACCATGTATCAATTTGATTAAGATTGCAAAGTAGACATGTAGGAAATTCTAGAAGAGATGTTTTCTTGAGAATCCCACGTATTGGCCATGTATGTATTCGAAGAGGTAGGTGATTTAGGGGCAAGCAATATTATTCTAGTAGATAGGGAATACTTTATAGTAGTCATATGAACCTTCCAAGGTAGGCAACTCACTAAACTGGCACATTAGGCCAAGTATTTTCTCCCACTGCATGCACGTGGACTTGCTAGAAATACCCAGCCACTTCAAGTTTTGAAGATCAGACAAGCAAATGGAGAGTCCTCAGCATGCCTTGCTGTGGGGTTTGATGCCCCTTTTTACCCTAACTTCGAGGTACTAATGCCCCCAACTGGCATTCAAATGTAACTAAAAAATTCTAATTGCCATAAAAATTCCCTTCATTTGTATGAAAAACAAAATAAAAATAAAAACTGACTACAAGAAAAATTCCTTTATTTGTATCTATTAAAATTGAAATGTAAGTATTTTCAACTTTTATTGAGTTCCAAATTAGAAGAATAGCTCACTATACACACATAGGGTGGTAGGAGGTAGAACAAACAATGTGGGATAAGTAAATTAGATATAGTAGGAGCTCCACCACTCATAGTTTACTCAAAAGTAGGAATTGTGTTAAAAATAGAATTTCAGACCTCATTTAGGCATAGTAGAATATTTTTTTTCAAAAAACTTTGAACTAAAAAAAGTTGAAGAATCAAGTTAAATTTTATCTCCAAAAACTTTTTTGAAATTGAAAGTCTCCAATCAAAAGTTATGGACAAATTTCAGAGCAAATGTTTGAAAATGTCAAAAAAAATTTCCTTCCAACCCCACTCTAAAATTTGTGCATAACTTTTTATTGGAGACTCAAAATCTCAAACAAAGGTTTAGAGATGAACTTCTATTTGATTCTCCAACTTTTCTTAGTTCAAATTTTTAGAGAAATTTTTTTTACTATGCCTAAATGAGGTCTAAAATTCTACTTTTAACACAATTCCTACTTTTGAATAAACTTTGAGTGGTGGAGCTCCTACTACATCTAATTTACTCATCCCACATTGTTTGCTCTACCTCCTACCTCCCCCCCCCCCTCCTCCCCCCCCATGTGTATATAGTGAGCTTTTCTAATAGCTCAAAAATACAAACTAAGTTGGAAGTGCCTTTAACACTATCTCCTAAAAAGATGGCTCCCACCCTACTACTTGTATTAATTGCCCCCCCCCCCCCCTCTCTCAAAATTTTTAAAGGCCGTTGATAGTTTAAGAAAAAATGCTTACCTTTGAAATCATTGTTGATTTCTCAAAAAATCACAAACCATTGATCTTGTGAGAATTAATCTGAGCCGTCCACATACAAATACAAATACAAATATAAATACAAAATATAAATACAAATATTGGATACAGATACAAACACCAATATTGTACAAATAAAAATATGGGATACGAATATGGAAATTGTTCCCATATTGTTTGTCAATCCATTGGTTTCTGAAAATGATAAGAGGAGGGGGCAGAGGAGGGGGAATGTATGAAAATCTTCAAATTTTCAAATTTTATTTTTTTTTAGGGGGGGAGAGGGTATGAAAATCTTAAAATTAATTTTTTTTTGGAGGGGGGGCGGTTGAATTTATAAATTAATTTATAAATTTAAAATTCTTTTGAGTGGATGATGAGGCAGAACCTCTCCATCCAATGTGATCTACTTCTCAAATGAATTAAGTAAAAAATATTGAGTTTAATTTTAAAACTATTGAAATCTTTTGCATTTTATATTTGGCACCCACTACATAATTGGCGCCCCTATTTGGTGTGTCAATCATAGGGAAGAGGAGGAGTGGTAAAACTCTACTCTTCAAAATCATTCATCAAAATCCTACTTGGCGCCCATCCTTGGCAAGTTTGCGGTGGCGATGCCCTTACAATTTCATCCAATGGCCTTAATTGACTGTAAGTAAAAAATTTAAGTACCTTACATTGATCCAATTGAATGATTGCATGCAAACTTCTACTATAGTTTGGTAAGGGCGTGTCTTGCAGCCCTCCAAACAAATTGCTCCTTTGATCAAGATCTGTCTAATTTAAAGGGATGGCCATTTGAATCCCCAATAGTACAACTCACTAAATATATTTTCAACCAATCACAAGTCATAGAACTTGCAAAAGCAATAAGTAAGCTATGACAATTGCTAATTTCAAGAGAAAATATAGCTTGTAGAGAACACGAGGTCCCCTTCAAATATGACAAATTTGGAAGGCAAAAGTGAAGGTTGAGCCTAACATACACTAGAATTGATTGCTTATCATCCAAAAATTAGAAGAGAGGAAATACTTAGAGGGTTGCAGGAGATGCTCTAAGCTTACAATTGGCTCATTAGAAGAGATTGGAGGGCATTGGAGGGCCGTTTCAGGCCCGTTCCTCAATCTGGCCACATATGTGAACAGCTGGTACGGGCTGTCAGAAAAAAAAAGATTCAAAAAAAAAAATCTCTCCCAAATATCATTTTAAGTCATTTTTTTTTTGAAAATGACATGGCATTCTCTCGACCACATCAGCAAGCAGCTCTCTTGCGTGAGAACGCTGCGGGAACACAGGATAGTTCGCGGGCTCTTGGAGGCCGCAAATCTCTTCAAATGATTTAGCTTCATGCAATTAGTGCATTATGACTCAACTCTAATTTGTGTGAGTGTACAAATCCAACTCTAACCCTTAAAGGACGGACCTATGACCACTAATTTCAAGCCTCATTGCCTATCACTCTTTTCTATCATTTTACAACTAGATATGAATGAAAAATTTTATATTTATTTTTCAAAGATGGAACTATATATTGTCTATATTTTTCAAATATTTTGGATTAATTTATAAAAAATAGTTTTTTTGAGAATTTTTGAAGAAAAAGTGAAGAAAAATCATATCAAGTAGAAAACTATTCCCAAAAATCTGAAAATTTCACATTGTATCTATATTATAGTGACAAACACTATAGTGTAAAATCCATTTCTGTATCATTCTATAATTAAAAAATAATAGACATTGAAAATGCATCCAAAGTTCAAATTGCAATAAAACGTTAAATGTTAGGAGTTTTTTCAAAATTCAAATTGGAGTAGAAACTAGAGTAGATGACCTTCATTTTATTAGTTGGGCTCAAACTCAAAAAATATCATTTTTGTGGAGAAATTTTTAGATTTAGAGCAAGGACCAACAACTTCCCAAAATACACTGAAATAACATATTTTGTGATCCATTTTTTTTACTAACTTCTCATTCACTTGAAGACAAACACTAGGAAGACTACAAGTTCAATTGAAGATCCTTTGTAATCCACCATGGAAGGTCAACCAAAAGAAAGTGGATGAAAAAATGCTTCCAATCTTTGTGTAGACCACAACATTGTCATCTAGAAGCGACAAAATGGCTCTGGCAACGTATCTCGGCTAAAGTAACTACACCTATAATTGCACGCTTTCTAAAATTGCACACTAGATATTCTTGCCTAAAATGTACTCCCGCTATTCACATGACTCTATGATCGCTTTTAGGTACACCTATTTTTAGCACCTTAAAAATTCGTAGTTCATTCACACGGTATTTAAAGAATGCATTCTAAGAGAATCTAGAATCCTATTTTGACCACCAATGGGACCCCACCAATTTTTTTTCAATATAATAGTGAAAACCGTGCTGAATCATGCTAATTGCTTAACTGTGCAATTTAAGGTGTAGTTACTTTAATTCATGCGAACGTATGAAAATTGGTGTTGTACTTGCATCATATTTTATGATACCAAGCTAGTTGAAGTACTTCATTTCTTCACAAAATGAAAGACTAGTGAGGTATTACCCTTAGGCAGGTTGTTACACTGTATCCTAATGTGGTTGGAGTAAGGTAACTGCACGTGAAATCGCATAGGTAAGCAATTCAGTATGATTTTCACTATTATATTGAAAAAAAAACTTGTGGGGTCCCATTGGTAGTCAAAATGGGATTCTAGATTCTCTTAGAATGCATTTTGGACACCGTGTGAATAAACTACAAATTTTCAAAGTGCAGAAAATAGGTGCACCTAAAAGCGGTCATAGAGTCATATGAATAGTGGGAGTACATTTTAGGCAAGAATATCCGGTGTGCAAAATTAGGAACCGTGCAATTTTAGGTGTAGTTACCTTGATTGTTAGTATTTTAAATCATTTTTTATTTCTCAGTTGCCTACCCAATATATTAAATGCTAATATTAGCATGGTAACTATAACTGGTTTAAGTTTGAAGTGTTAAATTGCAACACAGTATGGCAACACGAGGATTGATTGAGATAACTGAAAATTCCATACCAATTAATCGGATCTGGTATTTTGATAACCAAAATAACTCCAACTTTGTATTGATATCTCCAATCTTGATTTTTACTTCCAATCTTTTCATCTTCTTTAGAACATTTTTTCCTCGCAGTTGGCCTCTTAAGAGGTCATGAGTGGAGCTGGCTACTTTCCTACAGCTTAGAAAATAGATGTCCCACTCATTTTCAGGCCAACAACTAGCCTTGAGGTAAAGGCACTCTAAAGTGTCCCCGTACCCAATGGCGTTCCGTTATAGGAAGGGGCTCCATTTCAGAACCTAAATGTTGACATATATACTAAATATAGCTTATTATCTTTTGATTGAAATAATAAGCCATGTATGGTCCACCTAGAATTGCATTTCAAAATGACGTCCCTTTCTAGATAGGGACGCCATGGGATACAAGGACGCTATTGGGTGCCTCTACCTTAACTCCTAAAGGACCATTGTCCTTTTAGACGACAAATGGGGTTTTGGGCAGGTACCTATGGTCTCAATTTTTATCTTGATTTTTGAAACTTATTTGAAGATAGAGAAATTGATTAGCTTGGTGGGAATTTAATTTTTTTTTCAATCAATGCTAGGGAACAAAAGTTATGCCCAACTAAGCTTGAAATAGGGGAGACAATTTTTTTTTAAATTATTTTTCTCATAGATTATATTTTTGTCTAAATAGAAAGATTTGATTCATTTCATTTGGATTCATTAGGAGAAAAGTTTAGACAATTAGAGCATCTTGAAAAAATAATTTGTCAAATTAATTTATGAATGCAATTTTTACATTTTTTCAAAAAAATTTAAATCCTTATGGTCTAGTTTGCTAGCTATAACAATGTCACTATTGGGATTAGTGCATTTTAATTTTATCTTAGAGATACTAATAATTTAGATTTTCCTTCTCTCTCATACGTACTTCTACTTAACAGTTTTTTAAAGAATGAAAATTATGTTTTGGAGAATTGTTTTTCCCCCTAGACTCTCAACTCAATTCTTCACCATATAGTTTAAAGCTCAAAACTTTGTAGTGGAAAAAATTAAAGTTAAAAAGGTTCAAAGTCAAATAATCTAATCCCGTAATGTATTGAAAACTTGATTTTTCACTTTAAACGCAAATATCTTGCAATTTATGCAATCAAAATTTTTGAATTTTTTTCTACACATTTTTATAAGAATAAGGTGTAAGATCATATGATTAAATGTGAATAAACAATTTTCATTTTTTTTTACTCTTTGCTATAGAAATGGCAGTTCTGAATGTTTTTTGGTAGAAAAAATGCCTTGGTCCTTTAGAGGTTAAAATCCAAGTTGGGTGGCATTAAAAGAGATTTGGGGCCATTGAAAGACTGCGAGTTATCCTACGTTCCCAAACTATGGGAACGCAAGATAATTGCTAGATGATGTAGTCGAGACAGTGCCAAGTCATTTCCAAAAAAATTATATATATATATTATTTTATTTTATTTTTATTTTTATTTTTTGAAAAAAAAATCTAACAGCCCGCACCGTTGTTCACAAGGTCAGTCCAGATTGGAAAACAGGCCTGAAATGGCCCTCTAGAGGCCCCAAATCTCCCCTAATGTGATGCCATTAACCCTTAAGCGCGTTTGCGTCCAGTTTCTGGACGATGCACAGACAAGAAGTGCCGTACCTCCGACGAAACTGCATTTTTTCATCCATCGTTTTTTCAATAGGTCGGTGGTACTGTTGAGCACTTGAAATTGACTACCGAGCACGCAAATTCGTCATCCGTATTTTTTGAGTAATTGCTAGAGCGGCAGTGGTGTTCTGAACAAGAAATTTTTGATTGACCAGTCATGCAATGTAGGGCAGAATGGCAAATTTGAAGTGCCTTCTCCTGTAGCCAGGCAGGGCATGACTGTACAGGTTGCGTACGTCACCTTCCACTCTTTCTTTTATATTTTTATTTCCTGGGCGTGCCTTCAAGTGGACAGCGCAACAAATTTCTAAGTGAGCGCAAATGAAACATTGACGGCTTTCCGTACAGGGTGCACACTTGTCGCAAAGCTGCAACGGAGCTTGCATATTCTATTGCCGTAGCACTACTGCGCCGATTGATGCTTCAATGCATGTAGATGCAAATTCTAGAATTTCTACGATGAAAGAGTACAATGGACAGTAAAAAAGTAGCTTTCCCTACCTCTACTAACAGTAGGAGTACCATCTTCTCATGACGGTGCTAGTGTGTACATTCAATGCAAGTTTCTTGGGAGGTGCAGGTTCTTGAGAGTAGCAAGAGGAAATTCTCCTGCATTGTGAAACCTCCTTTTCCAATAAAAAAATTTCACCTTGCCAATCACTCATGCATGTTTGTAATATTTTTTAGCTTACAGCAGCCATTTTAGTGGGACTTGCATTCATGAAGTTCTAATTGTACAACTTGCTTACTACTCTTACCTTGCACATAAAAATCGTTATGAATCACTAGAATCACTCACATGTATACTTACTCATATCAAAAGTTTTTAGAGGGATCACATGTGTACCTGGCTTTCCAATGCTTGTCCCACTTACTAGCTCTTCAATCACTTCTTTCTGAAATTCTTTTGAGAATTCTGTAGAATTAGCTGAAGTCTCCTTTCTCACTTTGCAACTTCTGCTTTCCTTGTCGCAAAGCAGTTTTTACATGGTTGTCATTCTCTGTCTATTGTAACTGTGTCCGTCATTGAGTTTCTTCAGTGCAGACATCCGTATCTCGAAGTAGCCTATGCAGGAATTCTCGTTTGCCCAGTACTGACTCCAGAGCGTGTACTCATCGTTAAAGCTAGCTGCTTACTGTCATGCATGAGAGCACATCGTGAGGGTCCACATTTTGGAATGTGGTCGATATAAATTTCCATGCTGATTTCTACGACGTGGTCAGTACTCTAGTATTCCAAGTTCATTCCAGTCTAACATTTACAATCTACAAGCGACATACAGTTGTAGTAGTACATATCGTACCTAAGTCCCACTGTTCGTCTTCCTTTGTACTTAGCATTCGACATCTTCGGCAGTGGTGGCATTGAATATCAGACGTCATCACTACGTCCACAGTAGCAGCTTCTTGACTCAAATGTGCTCCTGTTCACGGATCAATCGGGAAGCATGATTGGATGGCTGCCATGATCAATCGCACTGAGAACGACACATCCAAGTCCACATACATTCGACTAACGATAAAGCAGTGGTGCACATCTGTGGGAGCTAGCGACGTACAGAATCGACAAATTATTGCTCTTCTAGACCGAAGGCACTTACTACGAAAAAGTGTGAAGAAGGGCATTAAGAAGAGGGACACGCCACGAGGCCTGCGTTTCCTCTTCCGACATCATTGCGCAAGAATTTTGGGGTGGAGGGAAAGGGTACTTGAGGGTGACCCGCAAGGCTTCAGTGAAGAAGTGAACCACGCCATACGTGTTTTACTTTGGCCTGACATTGGTGCAACTGCTTGTGTTTGTCGTATCTGCAACTGAAGTGCAGGACCGCAGTCTTCATAGCAAGTGTACTCTCTGTGGCAACATCACAGACATTGGCAAACCGCTAAACAAATGGAGGGCATCACAACTCCATCCAATGTTCCTAGTCCGAGTGTTGCGGCTTCAGACGATCTTCAACACCGATTCCCTACAAAAGACAATGACATCAGTGCCTCAGCGGAAGTGAAATGGCAAAGTAGGAAACGAAAAAGTGGTTTTCCATTCAATTCTTCCGAGGAGAACACTGATTGCAGAGGCGAGATGTCCACACTCCATCACCACTTATCTGCTCCGTGCTATCCAACTGCATCTTCGACGCCAACGACGCAGCTTGTGCAGCTCACTGACCAACATTTGATGTCTGCTCAAGCCAGCACCAGCATCTTAACTTGGCGAGGACATCGATGGGCTGTTGCGCCAGCCACGCCAGGCTCCATTTCGACAACATCGACAAACCCCACGCCCGTCCGGATTCCGTCAACTTTCATAACTTCTCACACTGAACTCGTATCTCAGGAGCAACAAAACCAGTGGACCCTCGGATTGGTCATCCACTCGTATGTTCGCGATGACAATAGGCAGCTCATGCATGTAGTGGTCCTGGACAATGGTCGAGAACTACATATTGCTAGCGGTAACGTAGAAGCCATTACCATTATTCGACAATGTGACGACGATGACGACTTCCAGACAGTAGCTGACGCCTCTGATTTGCAAGTGTCGGGAGGTCATGAATCCTCCATGGACAGACAAAACGCTAGTTATATGTCGATCGGGACTTCTGACTCTGCATTTCCACAGACGTTCGATCATGAAGATTCGACTTTCAAGGACGGCGTGGATGATTCATGGTTGTCCTGGTATAATTTTGCAGAGTCTGGCGTCATTGCCAGCCAGGACCATGACACTGAGCTGCATGCGCAGAGAAATTGCGAAGGAGTCGAAGAGCAACCACTCCTCGTTCATGAAACCCCAACCTCTGCGCATCTGCCGCTTGACGTCATGATGGGCAGTTCCGTGCCGTCCGATTCTCATGGAGCAAGACTCACGTCGAATGTGGACCAAGTTGTCGTGGGCGTACCTCCACAGCATCCAATGTTCCTTGGTACCGTGAAGTCAGCAACAACATGTCTCGACCTACGTACAGTGCGCTGCAGCCCAAGACAAAGGCCGGCAACTCCTGCATCAGAGGGCCCTCCTACAACTGCGCTGCCTCAACAACCAGTTTTACAACCTCGTCCGTCCGTAACTGTGACACCTCCGATCGCAGCTCATGTCCCGAATCCACCGCTCAGAAGAGGTGGTCGGCCTTCCGCGGCGGCAATGCGGCGTGCCTTCCTCGAAGCTTTCACCGAGGGTACCTGGACAATGGATCAACCTAGCTTCGCGGAAGCGCCTGCACCGTTTACGGGACCACCACCAGGACCCAACTTCCCTATCCACCGCATGCCAGGAAAGGCAGCCCTCTTCTCACGCTTCTGGACAGAGCAAACACTTCACCGCATTTGTGTGGATACCAATCGCTATGCGAGTGAGGTTCCAACGGGAAGGAGGTTGGCGCTTGGTGGAAGTAAGTGGTGGCCTCTTCAAAAGTCGGAATTGAAAGCGTTTGTGGCTGTCAACTTACTCATGGGTATCAAGAGACTGCCGAATCATCGAAGCTATTGGAACAGATGCAATGAATTCTTGTATTGCCCGTCGATTTCTACTATCATGAGCTGCCGCCACTACGAAGACATTACTCGTTGTCTGCACATAGCTGATGATAGCGTGCCAGTACTTGCAGGTGATGATGCAGAGTTTGACAGACTCAGAAAAATGCGTTGGCTGGTGACAGAAGTGCAGAGGCGTTGCAAGAACAACTGGCATCTACATCAAGAGGTCACTGTGGACGAAACAATGGTGCCTTACAAAGGTAAGTACTGCCCTATCAGGCAGTACATGCCAAGAAAACCCACTAAATGGGGGGTCAAAGTCTGGTGTCTTGCAGATGCGCGTGAGAAGTATGTGTATGATTTTCAAATTTACACAGGATCACAATTCAGGGAGTCCCTTGCTGGAGGTGGCATAGGTGAGGCCAAGAACGGGCATGATGTTGTCTTGCAGTTGATGAACGGTTTGGAGGGCCGCTCTCACATAGTGTGTACAGACAATTTCTTCACCTCCATCAAGCTGTTGTTGGAACTGAGCTCACGAGGCACCTACGGAGTTGGAACGGTGCGAAGCAATCGGTTGGGGTTGCCGAAGTGTTTCCAGGATATGAAGACTTTGTCAAATGAAGCTCAAGGCACCCTCTTCTGGAGAATGCACACAAGCGGCCACATATCTTGTATTGTCTTTGTCGACCGGAAGGCAGTGAAGATTTTGTCAACTGTTTACCCTCCAATACCAGGTCCTCTGGAGGACTAGCCCACTGTTCCAAGGCGAATTGATGGTATCTTGACCAATCTAGCGACATCTCCAATACACAAGGGGTATTCAGATTTTATGCGGGGAGTAGATGTGGCTGACCACCTGCGTGGGAGCTACTCATGCCAAAGCCGCAGTCACAAGTGGTGGCACAAGATATTTTTTTATCTTGTTGACACCACAGTAGTGAACTTGTACATCTTGAATAAGGTGGCGGCACAGCAGTTAGCAAAAGATGTGCCCTCACATCTACAATTTCAATTTCAGTTGGCCGATGAACTTAGTCGACCGTGGAGGCAGGAGCGGGGAGCAGTTTCATAGTTTCGCCTGGCGGTGCTAGGAGTTCATGGACTCGTGCGTACCGGGCGCAAAAGGAAATGTCGTTTCTGTTTGGGCTCAAATCGTACGAACTTGGTATGCCCACAATGTGGGGGCGTTTTTTTACATGCGGGTGATTGCTTTCAACGTAGCCACTATGCTCTAAGAAGGTGAAGGGTTACAGTGTCGTGTGGAAAGAGGTAGTCACTGTCTTGTTCACCACTTGTACATCCTTTGTGTTCAGTTGCGGCAGTTATGTATATGAAACTTTTTGGCTGTAGTAGAATTATTGTGTTCTGTATGTACACTGAGGCAATTACATACTCACTTTGGCAAGTTGTAGAAGAATTTCATGCTGGATGGAGTCTGAAGTGGCGACAACAAGATTTTTATTGTAGCGCATGACATCCATACACGTCAAGCTGTAAGAGAGTAAGAATTTTTGGAAGAAATAGTGCGAGTCCTGCAAAGATAAGTTTTGTAAGGGTCATGTACATATTTTTTGGAATAGTTTTGAGGACCGTCGATGTAGGCTACAGCACTTGTATTACTCAGAAGTTTTTATTTTGTCATGTGCACGTTCCCTACTAGTATCTGAAGTAGTCGCCTGTTGAGCTCTCCGCTGATGATGTGAGCAGCTACCTCTGAAAACATTTGTGCACTCCCTTGTACATGTGGACATGAATGTGAACATGTAATAAAAAAAAAATGGTTGTACATACACAAAGCATGCTTGAATTTGCATCTTCAGGTACACGGTTCATAGCCCTGTCAATTGTGCAAGAAGAGTATGCCGATAAGGGTTCACAATATTTGCAGATTCTTTACGACATTCCATAGAATGTCATATTCACAGGCGGATGCAGTCTTCCATGTGCGTATCAGTAGACTGTTGACATGTTCAGAATTTCGGAGTAATACTCTGTGGATTATGACATTTGTAGAAATTGAAAAAAGGAGACGAGTATTTTTGTAGTATTTCCTGCACAGCTTTCACGTGAGTTTGCAGAAGCCTGCATCAGCAGGTCTGTTGTACTAGAGTGGGGCAGTGCTGCATTCTGTAGGTGGTCAGTTGGGCAGGCAATTAGTGCGAACGCTTGAACTGACCGGTCATGTTCATCGGTCAGCCTGACCGCACCACAGGAGGCTCTCTTCCAGTATTCAAAGCAGGGGCTCCGCATTGCAAGGTGGAAATCTGCGAAGACAAGGTGTGTTTCAGTGTTCTCTTTCATCGCCAGGAATCTTGACATACTGTACTGCACACTCAGTATTTTTCAGAAATTTTGTGCGCCCGACACGTCCATCAGAAATGCAAGAAAACGAATGGCAAGCACTCTGCCCGTTACAGTCAACGTCAGGGAAGTCTTAGTCAAACATTATGATCTTGCAATCCGCTTAGCAATTTCGATTCATTGTTTGCCTGGTTCACTGCAGTGACGACTACCATTGAGATCATGCGGTTCATTTCCCCCTGTGTGCTTCCTCCTCCACTGAACACGCCTCAAAGATTTCCCACTTGCAACCCTGTTTTCTATCTTCTGGAGGCACAGCACTGCTTAGGGGTTAAAGGAGTTAACACTTAAAGCTATTTAATTTTCTCTCTTTCTTGTTATATTTTGTATTTTGTTGTATATTTTTTAGTTGTTGTCACTTCCCTTGAAAATAATCCAAGGGGGTCACTTAGGAAAATTTGTTTAGAAGCATGTAGCCAAATATATGGTCTTTTCATTCATGGCGCCTAAAATTTAGAAAATCATTTCAAGTAATATATTGTACCAAAAATAGGAGAATGAAAACTATAATAATATAGGATTAATTATAAGTAGTCTGACCCATTTTTATTTTTTGAGATTTTATTTACCATCAACAATAAGTATCCTAGGGGTAGGATCTGTATTCTTGCTTGTAATTCAAAAATATAGAGGAGATGAAACTTCTACATGAAGTAGTCAATCCCTAAAGTAACTCTAATCTTCCTTTTCATCCCATGGCCATTGTTCTCTCATGGTTAGGATTGGATTAGGGTATGTTCCAGCAAAAGTTTGTTGTCACAGTTTTTTGTATTTGTTGCTTTCTTGTAAATGCTTTGGAGGTAAGGGTGTTTTGAACTAGGGTTTGTGTGAACCCAAAAGCAATTTTGTTTCATTGCAGTTGCATTTTTGGACAACATGGCTGCTCGGGTAACCTTGATGCTCAGGTAACCAATTGGCAAACGACGTTGGTGCAGGAGTTGCGGAGTGTTTTTGTGATGGCAACGCTGAAGTTGAAGTGGTCGTCGGACGGAGATCCGAGGTTCCATTTCTGCGCCTTTGTGTTTCTTTTTGAGGTTGTCTTAGTTTGCGCACTCTTCTGATTTTCTTGTCTTCATTCCGGGCATTGCACGGTCTTCAAATTGCGCTCATTGCTACTGAACAGGAGACCCCTTTTGCTCACTCCCTGGTACAAAATGAAGCTGCTGCTGCTTCTTGGAAGTGGATGCTGCTGATGCAATAGTTGGCAGTAAAAGCTGAAGAAATTTGACTCAGTCAGTCGTATAGTGGGGTGACCTCACACGAGGGCCTCCTGTCGTGTGAGAGTGTCCCATTGCGTTAACCCCTAAAGTTCCAAAATTGTTCCAAAATTGCCATTTCTAGTACCAGTACCATTTTTTTTGTAAAGCATCATTTTTGGACACATGTAACCATAGGATCTTGTAGTACTCTGGTTTGAGAAGATGTGGAAAAAATTTCAGAACATTCCACCGTGTAGATTGCAAGATATATAAGCGTTTGAAGTGGCAAAAATCTTTTTGGGGGCCCTGCTTAAAAACAAGTAGATACACTTCACAAGGTCAGGTCATTATGATAAAATTTCCAAAATGCTTGTGCTTCTTTGGATTCATTCTTCAAGGCAAGATGGCTACATTCTTGAAAATTTTCAAATGATTTGGAATTGTACATTATATAGGAAAAAAATAGTAAGTAGAAAGAAGTAGAGAATGATTCAAAATACTAAATTGTTGAGAATTTTGTTTTGGAATTGAAAACAACCAATTCCAGTGGTTGAAATGTTGTCATAAACAATCTACATCCTATGATTTTATTTTTTTCAAAAAATATTGAAAATTGAGTAAATTAAACAACTTCAAAGTTTATTTTAGAGTAGAGAATCCATAACTGCCCGCAAACTAAAACTCCTCATAACTTTTGATTCATTGATCAAAATGGAATGATTCAAAGCTTTTTATGTATATATAAATCGAATAAACCAATTTCAATTTTGTTTTTTTGAAAAAAGAGATTTTTTTCTGATTTGCCTAAACTGCCCGAGTTGAGAAACAAACTACATATCATGCAATAACTTTTGACTCATATTTCCAATTGTCATGAAATTTTGTGCATATGAAAGATATTCCTTGTCCCCACCTTTTATTAAAATGTTAGCCCAAAATATACAAATCTCTAGTCACATGTCCCAACCCAAAATTATTATGTTGCTAAAAAATACATGTTGGTCCTTTAGGGGTTAAGCACGTGGGATCTCCCAGCAATTGATACTCATTACGCTTGCCATGCACTAGGAGAAGAATAGTATGCTCCATAATTGAAGGTACTTCCCAAAGAGCGCTGGAGTCAAAGTGCTTAACGGAATGTAAGACAATTGGGTTCATTGGATGGGTTCCCTTTTGAAGAATGCAAATTCCCAAAAGAAACTCCTTGGTAAACAATGGTATGATTGCTCGCCTGTGCACTGAAGGTATCCCACTGCAAGCAAATGTTATCTACCCCCTGTCCCATGGAGCAAATCACAGAGCCTGGGTCCCACCTCCATCCTCCTGCCTTGCCAGCCTTCCAAAGCTGGCCAATGTATGGGGAGTACCGGCATTTAGTTACAAGTTAGCCGGTTGAAATTAGGAATTGCCTAATTGATTTCAAAATCTTCAGAAAAAAGCCACTCATTTAAGAGGAAAATCAAAGAATATTCTCTATTTTTTAAAGGCCTAGCTAAGAGAATGCTTTAAACAACCGATTGGTCTAAGAGAATATAGGATTTTAACCGGTTGTGCTAAAAATCTCCCCGGACTGTGAAACTGGCCATGTTCTTCTGTGATGTTCTCCCTGCCTGGGGAAAGTCCACCAGCATCCAAGGATTTTGTTTTTTTGAGAATCAAATCCAGTAAAAGCAAGACAAACATTGGCAATCACGCTTTACAAGACACCTTGGTCTAAACTGGACTGGACATAGCTTACTAATTGATCTGAAAATGAAGGTGGAGGATCATATCAATTCAGAACCACTTTGCTTGTTCTCGTCAGCAGTGACAGAGTCCGTTAACCCTTAAAGGACGAAGGGGTGACCCTGGAAATCATCCTGTTTCATTACCGTGTGACATCATCTACATTAAAAAATTCAAAAGTATCTATTGGAAGTCAAGCTACTATAGAAGTTTTTCCCTTTTCACAATAAACTTTGAGGATGAATAGTTGCACTTCTGTCCTGTAGAGTTTAATTCTCTGTAATCCATCAGCCATTCTATGGCCTCCTTGACGTTTAGGGGTTAAGCACTTGGACTCCAGCTCTCATTAGGAAGTAAGCTTACCTCCAATTATGCTCCATAATGCTCTTCTCCCAGAGCCTGGCACTATAACAAAACACATCCAGTTCAGTTTGGAATTAGGGATCCTCCATTTCAAAAAGCCAAGCTTACATGGGTGGTTCATTTCTCTTTTTCATCATCTGGCTCTTGCTGAGTGCTCCATTGTGTCTCTGACCTGAGAAGAAGAAATTGGATGTCTTCTACTACAGCTCCAACCTTCACGCTCCCACCCCACTCCGACCTGCTGCGACTGCTCCGACCTTCACGGTCCAAGATCCATCGCCAACACTCTCCGAGGCGGAAATTAGAGTTTCCCAAGGAAGGGCCAAAGTTTGGCAGTGGGAGTTAAGTGCCTTGGGCAACATTATTTTCACAGAAGTTGAAAAATAGTGTTAGAGGGTAAAAAACAAGGAACAACACTAATTATCACCCAAACACTATTTATCAAATTTAGTGTACTATAGCTTCAGCCAGGGCTTCCAAATCTTTGATCAAACCAAAGGTACATGAATGTGAGTATGAACAATCATGAAGTTGGAATGCTGGCTACATAACATAGTGATGGGTTGCCTTCCCCCGGACGGAATGGTGTGGTATATTCCACACCATTTCATCCGTTGGATGTGATGGTGTGGAATATACCACACCATCAGTAGCTAAAATATACGCATCAATTTTGTCAGAGAGTATACCAGTCGGCTGCAACCGTATAAGGTACATTAAAATTAAAACAAAACCAGAGTTCATACACCCATTAAACCAAATGCACAATAACCAACGTCCTACACCCATACATTGCATTGTGTTTTGAAAACTCAAAATATTATTGATTTTGTATGAATGCAAGCTAAATGTTGGGTTCATTTGTTTTTTTGTTTTTTTTTGTGTATTTTGATGTAAAAGATGAAAAAAAATGAACTCAACATTTAACTTGCACTCATACAAAACCAATTGTATTTTGAGGTTTCAAGAGAAAAGACAACTCTATATATACCTTACGGTAGGAGGTCCATAAAGCACCCACTTAAGAATTGAAATTCAATTTCGGGGAGGTGAAACTTCTTGGAATATTTTTCAATAAATTTTCCTTCAAAGACAAATGAAATTGGCATCCAACCCAAGTTGTTTCATATATTTTGGACCTTTGTGGAATTAGTTATGGCCTTTTGAAGTTTGAATTGTTGGTGCTTTAGAGAGCTCTAAAATCGCCCACCTCCTCAAATGTTCATTGCTTGTACATTGCAAAAAGCAACATATACATGCCATGAACATTGAAGAGGTGGACGATTTTAGAGCCTGAGCGGTTTAAGAACCTCCTACCTTAGAGCATCCCCACCAATCTGTTCTCTGTCCCTAAACTTGAAGTCCCAAAGCAGTCAACATTGACTTTGTACAGATGAGACCTTGCGAGTTCTCCAAATGAGCCTTTGGATACAAGATTCGGTGAAAGTTTTATAGAAATCTATATATTTTACGGATACAAATTATAGGAAAGGTTGGTGCAGTGAAATTCCTGTATCTCTGTCCGCATCTGAGGCCCCCTTCCTAAATTTTTAGGGAAACGGAACTCCCTGGTGGGGATGCTCTTAGTCCATACCGTACCATCTACTTTCCAAATCTCCAAATCTAGTGGGTTTCATGCATTGTTGATGAGGGAAGAACTATTGTGTGACCTTGTCAATTGTCAGAGATAAGCAAATCCACAAATAGTAACAAGATTTCTGCTGGGTTTTGTTGTCAGTCTCTCAGCAATGCTCTTCAGCAAACAATAAGGGAGGTGCACCCATTCCCGATCAAGGACTTCATTCAAATCAAATGTAAACACCGCATTCATTGTAGAACTTAAATGTTCTTACACCATAGATAACTTATGATTTGTTGACCCAAACCATAAGCTATCTATGGTGTAAGAACATTTAAGTTCTACAATGAGTACCGTTTGTAGGTTTGATCGAAATGAAGTCCCTGATTGGGAATGGGTGCACCTCCCTTACAATGTTGCCACCATGTGTGAAAGAACAAACTGAACCAAGAGCAGGCAGGCTTGTGAAACCCAATGAAGGGTAGGTGGAGGGGCAATAGCCCTACTTCAATTACAAAAAAAAAACAGTTTACATCATGAAGCAGGGCAGGGATAGTGTAATTCCACCTTCCACTAGTCTGCACTGTGGTGTTGCCACAGCCAAAATTATAGCCAAAATAATTTTCTAATTTTTAAATTCATAATAAAAACTTTGAAATTCAATATCTTTCACATTGTCATTCTAAACGCCACAAAACCAAACCCGTCCACCCCTCCTCGCCAAGAGCTTTCCAACGATACAAAGAACGCGACCAAAATCAAAGTAAAAGTAATTTTCTAATTTTTTGATTCATAAATACTTCAAATTTCAATAACTTCTGCACCATAACTCCAAACGCCACAAAATCAAGCCCATGCACCCCTCCTTGCCAAGGGCTCTCCAACGGTACCATGCACGCGGCCGGGGGGTGCACGGTCCGTGAGATCTCAATCTAACAAACAAACAAACAAAAGAAAAGAAAACAAACAAACAACCAAACTTAAGGTATGGATGTCCATTTGTACAAAATAGAGGGGACCATTCCTGTTGGAACTTCCTTTCTAAACTTTCTTTCTCTTGTAGTGTTTTGTAGTTGATTAGTGCAAAGTAATAGACCCTTTAGTAAATGGTTTTGTTCCTTTATGAAGTTGCTTCAAACATGCACATATAGAATATTTAAAAAAAAGTTCAAGTATTGACTCTAAAAATTCTCATAAAATACAAAAACATTCCAACCTTTCTAGCTTTTTTTCTAAATATTTGTAATTTTCATTTGTCTAAAATTGAAAAATACCCTTATATGCAACTGTAACTCTATCTATGCACATCAACTACGGAAATTAGGTTGCCCCACACAAACATCTTGACATTCTACACTACATCAATATTATAGTTACTGTAGAAGGATGCAATGATGTGGGAAACATGTGTGCTATATGGGTTGGTGTACTTTATGGCTTGGGATTAGATCATGGCTTGTGCCTCCATTTGGACAAGCAATGAGCCTGAAGTAACTTTTATAGGGTAAGGCAACCTAATTGTCAAGGCAACCCAATTTCACTAATTAGTGTAGATCTTTCTACCTTATCTTGTAGAGAGATGGACTTTGAAGCTTGAAAATATGGTCACTGGCCCATCCTTTTCGGGGTTAATCCATTAATATCAATGTTTATTTTTACTTCAAACGTGGAAGTCAGGAAGACGTCCTCAAGATTTTTTGCCATAAGGTAGGAGGCTGTAAAAGCAACCCCTCTCCTTCAAACCGACCCTATAATTAGTTGTAGAATGGATTGCAAGTGATCCTTGAATGGACCACTCTAGCTATTGAATGCATCAAGGAAAAATTAGTTTTCTATTGCAAGAGCCAATCATTGACCTTGATTTCCTCAAATCACTTTAGAAGTTGCAAGGGGATGGATTTTAAAGACCTAGGTGCCACAAATAGGTACCTACAACAAAAATCTTTGAAAATTCATAACTAATTCAAAAATGCTTCAAAAAATATGAAACCACTTGTGTTGTGTCTGGCATCTATTTTTCTTTCTCTGGAAAATGGGCTAAAAATATTTCTGATCATGCAAACCTATGAAAAAGGCGAATCAGCCCTTAAAGGGATGCTTTTAGAGCCTCCTACCTTAGTGGAAGAAGTCCTAGTACAGAACCAAATTGAGGTTCTGCCCAGGTCACGGATATGATTTAGCTCATCAGGAACTTTAGGGCATGGTGCATTGAAACGCTCAACTCAGTATCAAAGTTATACAGACATCAGTTGCAGACATCAAAGTTGTACTATAACAACTGGCTGCAAGTTTTGTACTCATACGAAGAAGACAAAGTTATACAGACATGAGTTGCAGCATGGCTGTGTTCCAGGCACCTGTCTGTAGGCTCAGATCTACTTATGTCCTAGATTATAGAGCATTGTGCAGTTTCTGTATTTATATGGCAATTTTGACACCTATTAGAGCAGGATGGTTGTTGGTATGTTATTTAAGGGTTGTTTACAAAAATCTAATAGATTCTTCACTATTACAAACTTCCTATGATTTAGGAAGGGATAAGAGGTGCTGAGGAAGAGTGAGCAAAAAGAAGAACAAAACAAAGTGGGAGTTGGCAGGCATGCTCCCATCCATCATGTGTTTGGAGGTAACTTCAATTTACAAAATTGACTTGTGAGATTTTTTTTTTTTGGGACACAAATAAAGGAAGCTTTATTGCAAGGAAAAGAGAAACAAGAACCTAGCTACAAGCGGCCTAGGTAGGCAGGTAACCAACAAAGCAAAGCAATAAAATACAACAAGAGTGCAGCCCAGAGGGGCAGGGAAGAGTAAAAGAGCAGTCCATTAGGGCGCTCTGCACCTATGGTAGTTGGAAGACAAAATCAGCCCAAGGATCAGATAGCATCCACCGCAAGGCGTGTGAGAGTGGTTTGGAATTTGCCTCATTCAAATAGTCTTATACAGTAGTTGTGAAGTGCAAGAAAATTCATTTCTTTTAGTTAGTGCATAACATTCAGTAGCATGTGTTGATGTTGCTTTGGTTCTACAATGATAGTGTGCCTCTACAACCTCCACTTGTCTAATTCATCAATAGTTACTGATGAAGCACTGTTGGGGTGTGGAATATACCACACCATCACTGTAGAGCTACTGAATAGTATGTGGTGAGCATAGGCATTCAGCATTTCAGCCAACAAAAATAGACATTGCAGCATTGCATTGGGCTGGACACTTCTAGACACTACATCAAGACACTCTGGACACTCCATGAAATACCGGTCACCATAGTAGTTGCAGAATGCAGATACCAGTATTGGTGAAATCAATGGGGCCTTGGTAGATTCAACCTTGGTAGATTCAACCTTGGTAGATCAAGTTTTTTTTTTTTTTTTGCAATCTACTGCTGCCATCAGACAATTCCAAGCCAATCCCTTCACAAATGCACCAACAGTGTGAGGGCACATAAGAATCTATTGTTTCATGCAAAAACATGTTGTGGTATGGAAAGCAAAGTGAGCACATCTCCCAATGAGTTGGAATCTGACCCCTCCCAAGATGGGTAGCTTCAACTGAAAATGGGCCTGATCACGTAGTGTGTGTTGGGTTCTCTTCTCTGTTCGGTAGTGTTTAGATTATTGTAAATGATTAAAAAAAGAAGAAGGGTATAGCCCTGTTGAAAGTTTGAAAATTTTGTCTCTGTGTGAGACTATGAGCTTGCCGAGGACATTGCTCCTCTGGTTCTTTGTATTGTTTCCCTTATCAATGGAAATGGTCCATGTGTTTAAAAAAAAAAGCAAAAAAAAGCACATGTTGCAGTAGATGCAGCCTTGGTGTACACCAGGGTTGACTGCATAACTTATATCAAGACAATGTTGGCATGTGAGAGTCTCTTGCAATGGTGACCTCCATATTATCTTACCAAGGATGATGATGATTGGGTTGGATTGGCTTCCAGCACCCATCCTGGGATAGGTTAGCACTGTTGGCAAGCAATTATCTCCGTCCTACTGAGGATGCTCTTAGAGTGATATTCATGTCAACACATTCTAAGTATTTGTCATATTATGTACACAAAATAGTGAAATTAGATGGCTCCACACTAATTTCTCAACAGTCCACACTATAGAAATATACACTGTTTTTGTACAAACTAAGATGCATTCATTTTAGAGCCATGTGTATGGCATAGATTTGTAAACTAGTTCAAGGTCTGGTCTAGAGAGTGGTATGCGCTTCCGTGTGGAACAAGCATTGATCTATGAGGTAATTTATCTTAGGTAAGGCAACCTACATAACATTCAGTAGCCTTCAAAGAGGCTGCCTTTCCCTCCCTTGAGTCTTCATCTACAAAATTCATCCTCAAATAATTAATGTCAACTTAGGTACTAAGATTGTGGCAATACATTATGTTTTGTTTTGTTTTCTTTGTTAATTTTAGAACCAAACATTGTTGTATTCATTTTTTCCAACTTTTTCTATCTATTTGACTCTGGTGTGTTAATAGGAGTACTCTTTTGTCTTGTTCCCACTTCCAAGTCAAATAGAACTGTAAATAGAACTTAAGACTTGAAAAGGTGGATTTCCTAGATTTAAAAGAGTCAATTTGACATGATGCAAAGAGAGTTATCTTCTCAATTTTGGGACTATAAGTCCAAAGGTTGAATTTCATTTTAATTAGTTCATACCAAGTTGTATGACTCACTGTGTAATCTTTTGCAAAGTGTGTGAATATATTTCCAGCGTTTAAATTGTAAATTGTCTATTTGATTGATAAGCTCAGGTGTGAGCTGTTTGTATTTGGCTGTGGATTCAGCCTATGTGTTTGTGTTCGTGAATTTGGTCGAGTTGATTGTGGTTTTTTGTGTATCTGGGTAACTATGTCAAATCATGTAAGTTTACTGGAACTGGAAGTATTAGACAATGAAAATATTCTCAAGTGTGATAACTGACAATTTACGGAGTGAATCAAATTGCCGAGAAAATTAGCTTGTAAGTGCTTGTGGTTGTGTGGTCAATTTGATTGTGAGATTTGAGTAATTGAAGTATGGTGTTGGAATACAGTTATTTGGAATTACTTTGTGAGATTGTTCTAATCGATGTGTGAATCATTGATGCTATGTGCACTTGTCTAAATTGACTGAAAATGGATTTGAATCTGGAATTGTCTGAGACTTGTCCAGTTGTCTGTATGCTTTGAATTTTCAAAAGTTAAATTTGTAAGTGCACCTCATGGAGTATGTTGGTGATTAACCCCTAAAGGACCAAGGCCTTTTTTCTACCAAAAAACACTCAAAACTGCCATTTCTAGAGCAAAGAGTAAAAAAAATTGAAGAATGTTCTTTTTTCCACATCTAACCATAGGATCTTATACCTAACTAGTATGACAATGTGTGGAAAAAATTTCAGAATTTTTGACGGCACAAATTGCAAGATATCTGCGTTTAAAGTGAAAAAGACAAGTTTTTCAGCACATTGCGGGACTAGATTTTTTGACTTTGAACATTTTTAACTTTAATTTTTTGCACTACAAAGTTTTGAGCTTTTAATCCTTATAGTGGAGAATTGAGTTGAGAGTCTAGGAAAAAAAAAGGAAATCCAAAAAAAATTAATTTTCATAATTAGAAAAATTATTAAGTAGAAATAGGTACGGGATAGAAGGAAAATCTAAAATATTAAAATTTTTGATATGGAATTAAAAAACACTAACCCAAATGGTGAGATTGTTCTAGCAAAAGATATAGACCTTGTGGAACTTTTCTTTTTGAAAAATTGTAAAAATTGATTCAAAAATGAATCCTACAAGTTTTTTATTTCTGGAAGATGCTCTAAGTGCCCGAAAAACAAGATTGTCCATAACTTTCTCATAACAAATTCAAATGAAATGAACCAAAGCTTTCTAGATAGACAAAAATATATTCTATAAGGGAAAAAAAATTAAAAAAAATAATTTTTTTTTTTTGGCTGCCCAACGCTCCCTGTTTTGAGCTTATTTGGACATAACTTTTTCCCCGGGCACCGATTGCAAAAGAAATTATATTCCCATGAAGCTTAGCAATTTTCCTGTCATCAAAAAACGTTTCAAAAAATCACGACAAAAATTCAGCCCATAGGTACTGTTGTGAATAACAGCTGGACTTGAATGGTTGGGGAGGCAAGGGGGCTTGGCGTAGCGGTTACGGTGGTTACAATGGAAGGTTGCTATGTAAGGCTTGCATGAGGAGTCTCTCCTCACGCGGTATTTTATAATGCAAAGTATGATTGAATTTATGGTGTATGATGTAGCTTAAATTGTGATGAATTCAGTCTGTGTCTGTATTGCATCTCAATTAAGCCAGTAATATTGGGTTTGAAGTTTGTGGAATGGTGTCACGATCAGAGTATTGGCTGTAGAGTTACCAATCCATTACAGGTACCTGCCCAAAATCCCATTTGTCCCCCAAAGGGACAATGGTCCTTTAAGGGGGTAAGGAGAGTTGCTGGCAGACAACTCGACTTTGCTGCTTGGCTTGGAATTTCAGGTAAGTTAACCATTTGCTTGTGGAATCTGTTGTTAAAATTGCTTAGTGTAAAATTGTGAAAGTGAAAAGATGTTGGTCTAATATCCTGTATGTAAAGTAACATGTTGAAATTTTAAGGAGTCGAAATACCAAGTTCATTGAGCATAGTGCTACTACGAGCTAATTGATTGATGTTGTTTTAATTGATTGAGAAGTGGTGCTTCTAATTTAAATTATAAACCACAGTCAATTAGATTTGGAGTTGAGGAGGATAGGATGTCTATGAGTCCTTGTGAGCAAAGCCGATCAATTAGCTGATGAGGTCTAATTGACAGTTAGCTTTATAAATCATGTGCAACTGCAGAATTCAATTGTTCACTTGTCGAATGTAATATGTTTACAGACAATTGAAGAACTTGGTAATTCGTAGTCCCAACCTGAATTACAGGTGGGAAAGTCAGATAAGAGAGATTTGGCACCTCTCATATTTATCATTGATTGAGTTTACTGGAAGCTATAGCAATTGTCTACTTGACTTAAATTTATATGTTGTGTATATGAAATTGTGATCTATGAGTCAAATCGACTGATTGAACTAGATCAAGAACAACTGTCTGTCTATTTGACTGTGAGTAACTTTGTGTATGTATGGCGAGTTATTGGTCTATTTGATGGTGTGATTTATTTGCTAAGTATATGTCTAATTGATTGCTTGTTACAGTTGGGAGTAATTGATGAGGATTCGACTGTATTGAAAATGTTTGTACTGTGCATATATGAAATTCCATACTTTGCCTAATTGATTGCTGTTAAGCTTTGGAAATTCCCATAGGAGTTTTAAATATGATAAGTCTGTGAATTTTAACCTGTTCTAACTTGTAATTGGGAATTGCTTTGTGAACACCGTGAGAGTTCAAGCCTTGTCAATTTCACTTTGGCAAATTGACAAATCTAGTGGCATGTTGGTGAATTCCGCAAATGTGTGATGTCTAATTGCATGTGATAATCACTTGTATGAGTATGCAATTAGATTTTCTAAGTCTAATTGATGTACCTGTATTAAATTATTATCTATTGTGTGCACAAATGTAAATTGACACATTATTCAAATTCAATCTAAACAATATGTGTAATGTGGTGAAATGATCAATTGTTGAAGTCTCATTGACAAATAGTTCATCTGGAACTAGTTCAAATAGTCCAATTGATACAGTTTAATTGCAATAGGATGAACTTGAAAAGCAAATAGACATGTTTGAGTGAGAATCAATTTAAAATCTACCACTGTGATAGTATGTTAGAGATTTATAGTTGGAATTTGTAAAATAAGTCAAATCGCATGAACAAGCGTATCTAGTAGTTGGGATTTGCTTTTGTAGCTAACCAAGTCCAATTTCAAAGTCTATAAGTACTAGTCAAGTTGACCATGTAGCTTGTAGTTGGTAGCAAATTGACTGTGCATTAGTGAATAGACTAAATGACGGCCATAGGTCTCATTTCTCTATGGTGTTGTCCATAAGTTGGTAGCAAATCAAATTTACCTACAAGATAGTGAACAAATTGGCTGACGTCAAGATTAATCAAGTACCAGGAATGAAACCATCTTCCTTGTGTTTTTATACGATTGCATGAGATCAAAATACCAAATTCTTTTAAGCATAATATAAATTGCAAAGTTAACATTAATAGACTGAAGAGAAAGAAAAGAGGCTTTCACTAAATAAATAAATATGAATATATTTATAAATATTTATATTATTAAGTGGCTAGAGCATACATCTACAAAGACAAATTGACCATTTCCTGCAAATTGACTTGAAAATTGACATGAGCCAAACACTAGGCAAGACTGGACGCCATACATTGTGTCTTATATTTAGCATTTGGTTTTGGACTGTAACAAATTGACATTAGGAATATTTCCTTGGATTGTTGTCTGTAAACCAAACTAGAAAACAAAGAAAATAAGTATTTACAATACAAAACAAGTGACTTTAGTAACAATACATTAGATTTATTGACCTTTCCTTGAGGAATTACCCCCTGTATTTAGTGTCTTGGGATTTTGTTGAGTAGACAAAATCTACATTATAGACATACAAATCAACAAATATTTGTAGAAAAAGATATTAGCAAAGAATCCAATGAATAATGCATTACAACCATTTGTCATCAATAACATATTTTGTTTTTTCAAGTGAAAAGACAACTCTATATATACACATGGGGTGGTAGGAGGTAGAACCCCCCATGTGGGATAAATAAATTTAAATTTGTATTTTCTCAAGCACTCATAGTTGAGTCAAAAACAAAGAATTGTGTTAAAAGTAGAATTTTAGGCTTCATTTAGGCATAGTAAAATAACTTTTCTCAAAAAACTTTGAAAATTAGAAAGTTGGTAAATGAAGATAAGTTTCACCTCCAAAAATCTTTTTTGCATTTTGAGTCTCCAATCAAAAGTTATGGACAAATTTGAGAGAGGGTTTGGAATGGACATTTTCTTTAACATTTTTGAAAATGCTCTCTCAAATTTTTCTATAACTTTTGATTTGAGATTCAAAATGCCAAACGGATTTTTGGAGGTGAAACTTATCTTCATTTACCAACTTTTTATGATTCAAGTTTTTTTGAGAAAAGTTATTTTACTATGCCTAAATGAGGTCTAAAATTCTACTTTTAACACAATTCTTTGTTTTTGACTTAACTATGAGTGCTTGAAAAACTACAAATTCAAATTCACCTATCCCACATGGGTTGTTCTACCTTCTACCACCCCATGTGTATATATAGAGTTATCTTTTCACTTGAAAATACAAAACATGAATGACAATCACATCAAAGTGATGTAATTCAAGCATTCAGATAATTAATCTCTATAAATTGATTGCCATTTTGAATAAGTTTGCTATTTTATTTACAGTTTTATTTCAAAGTACTTAATTTGTCGTTAAACCCAATGTGTAATTGCGACCTTGTAACTGACTCTGGCACCTTGCTTAGTTCTAACAAGTTTTGCCAAGTGTCTTTATAGTTATTGATTTGGTGTGGAATATACCACACCATTTCATCCCTCGGATGAAATGATGTGGTATATTCCACATCATTCCGTTCGGGGAAGGCAGTTGCAGTGACTGCTACTGAATGTTATGTAATTGACAAAGCAACCTAATTTCACTATTTTGTGTACACACAACCGGTTGTTGACTTTTCATCACTAACATGACACCGTCCCACTCGCAATCCATCACCATTGCTATTACAAATTTCAATTCATAACCTTCTTTCTTTTCAACTTGCTTCCTCAACCCTTGGATCATGAAGATCAAAGGTTGTGATTGGAAAATGTACAACCAAGTTATGTACAATAACCTATTTGCCGCTAGAGCGGCTCATCAGTTACCTAATACATCTCATTTGTTGAATTTCACATGTACAGTTGTGAACGATCATGAGAGTGCTTACAGAAGACCACATCTTAGTGGTAAAGTTTCACATGTCAAATTGTGAACAAGCATGAAAGTACTTATGGAAAATCATTTCTCCCCTTAAACTATGTCATTAGACCTGATAGAGTGTAGACTGAGAGTACCTAAATGTAGGATTCCATCTATCATCTCTTGATTTTAATCTCTAAAATTCCAAGACTATATTTCACAAAAAGTCACTTAAAAATTGCCATTTTTAGTGCAATGAGAAAAGATGGAAAAAAAACATCTGGTTTGCACATCCGACCATAAGATATTGCATTAGATTTATATGAAAATGTGTAAAAATCCAAAAAGTTCAAAAGCTTTGACCAAGTGAATTGCAAGATGTTATTATTTACAATAAGAAATGAAACATTTTGTTCCGCACCTTGCCATGTGAAGTTTTTTATATTTTGAATTCTCTTACTTTAACCCTAAATGCCCAAGGCCTATTTTAGGCTTCCTCCAATTTGCTCTAAATTGAACAAAATGCCAACATTTTGATAAGTTGTATTAGTTTTTTTTAAATTTGTAACTGTACAAATTCAAATTGGACATATTAGAGATCTCATAGGAAAAGGAAACACAACAATATCGCTTATGGAGTGAAAGATTATAATGTTTGACCATGAGGGTGCTAAAACTGCAAAAATCTTTCAATATTCTTTACACTAGTCGAATCTAAAAAGTTGGTGACCAAAAAAACATGAGGTTAAAGGGCCTAACTTGTACACCCCCGATCAATTTATGGCTTCTTAAAATCTACTCTACAATTTTTGTAAATGAATTTTGAATGTGATTTTTTCTCCAAGATCTAGTGTATTTGAGGCTCATTTCCAAGAGCTCTCAACACTACGGGAAGTCAAAATTGCAATGGATACCCTTGTACAAAAACTTGAATAGAAAAATCACTATCATTTATTTTCAAGATCGGATTTTGATGCAAAAATTAGTCTTTAAAAAACTAAAAATAGAAACTACTATAATAGCAGCTTGGTTAGGATTTATTTAACTTCAAAGTTTTGCAAACACCAGATTTGGGTGCCTTGGGCATTTAGGGGTTAAGATTTTTACACTACAAAATTTGATTTCCATTTTCTGAAGAAAAGATAATTAAAGTAATTGGAAGGAAAATGTATATTGTTAACCATTCTAAAATAGAATTGAAACATGTCAATCCTATTAAATGAAATTGTTGTTACAAAGAATCTATATCCTATAGGCCTTTATTGGAAAAATTGTAGAAATTGAATTCAAAAATCAATCCTATCTATTATTTTTTCAATAAAATTGATGTTCGAGATGTATACAATATAAAAATCTTCATAAATTCCATATCTCTAATCCAAATATAATGAATAAAAGCATTTTATGTGGAAACAATTGTACTCTATAAGAAATAAAAACTTACAAATTTCATTTTGAGATTTTAAACTTCTTTTTTTGTTGCATGTGCTCAAGCATTTTGGGCCAAGTAGGACATAATTTTTTCTTCTAGGTACCAAATCAATCAAAGTTATATTCCTAGAAAGATAATGCATTTCCTTACATTCCAAAAAGTTTAAAAAACACTAATTTTTTGGACATTATATAGAAACCTGTCAAAATCCGTAAAAGCACTTTAAGACTTTGATAGGGACATTGAACCTTTCGAGGTTAACTTATCATAGACAATGAAGTTTACAAGGTGATTGCAATGAATATTTATTGTCCCTGGAGTCAAGAGGGGAGTTTATTTTGCTGTAATTTAGTGTTTCACTTCTATTATTCATAATTATGTAACATAGGACTATTTTATACAAGTCTTGCATATCTGGTAGTCCTAATGTTTTAAAAGTATTTTATTATTTGATTAGAAACCCTAATTGGATGTTTCATTTTACCATTTGGAAAATTTTAATACTATTTTTAAATCCCCAAAACAACTTCGAAGCTAAAATTTAGGATTTCACGTCATCTACTAAGATTACACATGTTAACGCAATTACATTCTAAAATAGTAAAATCTTCATCTTGCACATGTGTTAAATGTGTACATTCAATATCCACACACAAATCATATATATTTTTCTTAAGATGTAATTGATTGACCCTGAACTGCTTCAAGCTGTGAAAGTGTCTTTTATTTTTTACTTTTGATATGTTTTTATAATATTTTAAATGTAAAAACATCAAAAGAATGATTTTTTGTAGTTTCACTAAAACTCAACAAGACTATTTGAACAATTTTGAACTTTAAGTTGTTGAATTTTGAAATGTTTTTATCTAAATTTTTGGTGGTTTGCAAGAATTCTGAGAAGAGTTCTTAGAAGAGGTTTTGGAAATGAGAGCCAATTGGAGACCTAGTGCATCTAAGATAAATGCAATAGAATTCAAGCACTTTGCAAATAAAAGCATCATGGATGAAAGGCATCTAACCTAAGCACACTGAAAACTTTTGTGTGTCCTGAAGGTTATGAAGCTTGACAGGATACATGGCAAGATGAAACATTTGTGGCTTCACTAATCTATAGCTTTGATTGTCATGCTTCACAAAACATCATGGACATTGGCAATAAAACTACCCAATCACCGCTAAAATTTGATAAGAAGATCCTACATACAAAAATTCATAGATAATCTTGGATCTGGCCTAAAGGTTGTCATTAGAATTGTTGTAAATAACTATTGGAGAAAAAAATTATTTATGCATGAAGTTTGGAAATACATAGTATTAGGTTTTTTCGTAGGTTTTCAAACTATACTTTGTATTTAGATTCTTCTTCCAAAAGCCTTTACCATTGCAAGTACTACTTGCAAAGATCCTATAATGAAAAAGCACATGGTGTAAAATTAAACTTTGTATATAGAATTTTTCCAAAAGCTCTTTGCATTGCAAGTATTTACTACAAAGGTCCTTTATTAATCTCAAAAGGACCAAGGCATTTTCTGGCTCCCAAACCACTAAAAACTGTCATTTCTGTTGCAATCACTTCCTAAATTAAAAAAAAAACTTTCTTTTAGAATCTAACTATAGGATTGTGTACTTCACTTGTTTTAGATCATGCGGTAAAAATTTCATGAAGTTTGACCGTACGGATTGGAAGATAATAGCATTTGAAGTTGGAAAAAGAAGTTTTTTTGAACTGTGCTTGCAATTTCAAATGACTTTGATGGCCATTTGTGGATTTTTTTTGCACTACATAGCATAGTGTCAAATTTTTATGTGTTGAACATTTAAATTGAGAATCAAAGAAAAAATTTCAGAATGTCAAAACTTAATTTTCACATATAATTTTTTTTTAAAGTAGAAGTAAGTCCAAAATTGAACAAAACACTAAATTGTTAATAGCTCTTAGGTGGAATTAAAACACCATAATGCCAATTGTGGGATTGTTCTTGCAAACAAACTTAACCTTGTTAAAGGAAAATTTGAAAAAATCTCAAAATTGCATTCAAAAATGAATTCTTTAAGTTTTATTTTTGGATTGCTCGAAAAACAAGATTGTTCATAACTTTCTCATTTTGAGTCCAAATAGAATGAATCAAAGCTTCAAATGTAGACAAAAACATGATCTTTGAGAAATTAAATTAAAAAAAAAAAAAAGTCAATTTTCAAATTTTTTTTTTGCCTTGACAAATTGGATTTTTTGGCTTTGCGTGGCATAACTTTTGCTCCCAGGCACCGATTGAAAAACAAGTTGCATGAGCTTGCCCAAAATCCCAAGTGTCCGCCGAGGGGACTTTGATTCCTCAGGGGTTAAGAAACCATACGGTGTGAAAGAACAGAAAGAAAGATTTTTTTGATAAATATGTAGGGTGAATATGCTATAAAAAATTAGATCTAGATAACCAAAACTTTCAAATATTATAGAATACTGATTGATTGGAATTTTTGGAAGATACAAGGTATACCAAAACAATACAAACATAGATATAAAAATATGGATGAAGTAGGGATTCTATTTAAGGCATTTCTCAATGAGTTGCAATTTGGGAAAAAGCATCAGAACATTTTGAGTGAATGAAAGAAATAGGCAAAATTCAACTCATATAAACAATTTAATATTATCGTCTTTGGATGAATGTACGTGCGTTTGGATCTGTAATTACTTCTAAATTGGTCAATCTGCACGTTTAAATAACTTTCATCACTTTCACTCACTCAAGATCACAAATTACACAACCCTGTAAATTTGAATATATATACTCTCGTGTATGATGCAAAACAGAAGCTCAGAGGATTGCACATCCATTTGGCAATTCAGTCAAAAGCTCGGATGAATTTCAAATGTGGAATCGCTTCGTCTCGGCACAGCAGGTTCACTCATCAAGCCCATGTTGATGTCAGCTTCTGCAGGAAAGCAACAAAACGAGAACTTAGTGATCCTACTACTTCATTCAAATGCAGACGAGGAAGGGTACTCTATCATTGTGTTAGTATATGTGAGACATCCAGGAATGAGTAGAGTCCCATTATTCTCAGGGACTGTAAAAATCTCCTCAAGCTCAAGATATCTTCACGCAGGTGAGGATTTAGAGTCCATAATAAGCAATCTCTTTAGAAATAGCAGAGCCCAAAGTGATTACACTGAAAATGTAGTGCAACCCCCATGTTAAGACAACAACAAATCGCAGTATTACCTTTCAAGCAATCAAAGGCTATAAATCGAAATTCCTACGTTTGTTTTTTGGTGTTTCAACAGAAGTTTGTACTTCACTACTGATTCCATTGTCCTAAGTGCAAATGTACGGATAATACTACAAAATCGCACTTCATTTAACCCCTAAAGGACCGAGGTGATTTTCCTACCAAAAACCATTCAAAACTGTCATTTCTATTGCAAAGAGAAAAGAGTTTAAATAATTGTTTTTTTTTGCATATCCAACCGTAAGATCTTATACTTGACTAGTATATGAATATGTGGAAGAAATTTCAGAAACTTTGACCACGTAGATTGCAAGATATATGCATTTAAAGTGAAGAAAACAAGTTTTTTTCCACCTTGCTTGATTAGATTTTTTGGCTTTGAATCTTTTTAGTTCAATTTTTTTGCACTACTGATTTCGATTTTCTACTTATTTATGTTAATTAGTTGAGTTGAGAATCTACTAAAAAAATTTAGGAAAAAAAGCACTTATTTTTCACTCATTAAAAAATTGTTAAGTAGAGGTGGGTACAAGATTGAAGAAAAAACTAAATTGTTAATAGCTTTTAGATGGAATTGAATCACAATAATCCCAACGGTGAGATTGTTCCAGCAAGAAAATCTAACCCTATTTAACAAAAAAATTCTCAAAATTCTCAAAATTGCATTCAAAAATGAATTCTACAACTTATTTTTTCAAGAAGATACTTAGATTGCCCAAAAAACTAAAATTGTCCATAACTTTCTCATTATTAGTCCAAATTGAATGAAACAAAGCTTCACATGTAGACGAAAATATAATATTTGAGGGAAAAATTTAAAAAAAAATTATTTTGACTTTTTGTGATTTTTTTTCTGCTGCCCGTAAAATTCCAAATTTACTTTCTGTGCCATAACTTCTGCTCCCGGGCATCAATTAAAATAAAAATTATATATTCACAAAGATCTCGCAAAAATACACAACCTCTAAAAATCCCAAAAAAAAATTACTAAAAATTGAGATCTTAGGAACCTGCCCGGACCCAAATTGTCCCCCGAGGGGACAACCGGTCCTTTAGGGGTTAATTTGATTGAAATATAAGAATAATACACTAAATATTCTTATTACATTTAGACCATTTCAAACCTCTTCCGCAATCAAAGTGTTGGGAACTTTTTATTTTCTTGGCTTCACTCGAAGTACAGAGTGACACTAATTGGTGTAGCTACACTTGACTTCAGTTCTTTTGAAAGGAGATTTATTTACCTGTGAATGCTGGCCAACGCTTGCACATCCATCCAGCAATTCCAACTCCAAAAATTGCCAAAACTGCCATCACTACCTATAGAATGCACTGATCCCATTAACAATTACTGTATTTACCACAATGAAATCGAATCAAACTGAGAAATATCTACAGCGTATTCACAAATTTCTGCATCAATCAGCAAAGACAGACAGCAGATGAATCACCACAAAACAAAAACAGTTGCAATACCTTTACATTAGCCCTGGAAGGAATCGGAGGCCCCAACAGCTCTGGTGAAAGATTTTCAGCGTTTATGTGTCCATGAGGAATGCAGATGTTCATCAGGTGCAGGAACAATTGCTCAGTTGATGGGCAGAGGCCTATCGCTTCAAGGTTAACAATTAAGCTCACGTCCCAGATGATTGCAGGATCCACTAGCTTGCTGCAGACAGACACAACATAATTGTCAGCAATTTGCACACTCCGAGGGTTGGTCTTTCTAAAAAGTCACTGAAAAAACAAGTCTCTTGAATTTTCACCACTGGAATAGCCTGGGGAGATACATAACATTCAGTAGCATGCACTGTCACTGCCTTGGCACTAGAGTAGATGGTGTAAATTTTTTTTCACCCATTAGTAGCTAAGTGGACAGGTGGAGGCTCAATGTAATGAGCAGGGTGCATGACGGAAAGGTAGTGGGCATGAAGGCTATTGAATGTTATAGAGTTGACAAATAGAATTGTTCTATTCATTGAATTTGGCAGAATTTGGAGAAATTGCCATTTCTCCAGATGCCCATCTTGAACCTTAGAAATAAACGGATCATTGTTTTAGAGATCTATGCATTTGAATGTCACAATTTTGACATGCTGGAACATACAATTTATCTTTATTTCTTGGTTCACTAATTGAGTACCAATCATCAATTTTATTAAATTGGAGGAATTTCAAGCCCCAAAATTTGTGAGATTCAAAGCTGATACTGCTGCAGATTTACATTTCAGATGGCCTAATGTGGAATCCTACCAATTTGATTAAACTGATGTTACAGGTACGTTATTGTTTCCCAGAACATAAATACCGTACTAAACATGCCATTTCAGTAACAGATATGACCAACGCTATAAAATTCAAAGCTCAAAAGATATGGCGTGAAGGGCAAGAAAATTGAAGTTAGTATGGGAGGTTCATCAAAAGCATAATGATTTGAAGTTAAGAAAACCTACCAGATCCCAGTCTGCTCTTCACCATAAACATGAGTTAGCATGAAGGCCATTGTGCAGAGGATGGGAAGCTGTCAACAAACATAAAGTTAAGTGAGGAAGCAGACCAAGGACACAACAAGGATACACAATTTTCGTACTGTACATTCAGCAAAGCACAAATCTTTTGATGTTGTTTGGCCTCAAAATGTCAAAGGAATTTTAGGGTTAATTAGTGTTGCAGCAGAAAGCAAACTGGTTTTGGTCATAATTTTTGCCTGGAGATTTCGAAAGTTTTAATTGATACGAAGTACGGTGTTACAATGATTATACAAACTCGGCGAGTAACAAAACTATAACCTTGAGGAAACTTGAAGTGAGACGGAACAGAAAAATAATAGAGTTGTGAAGTGTAATCACCAGCCAACTGAAGCAAATGCTGCTGAGGACATAATTCTCCCTCGCTGCCTTGATCTTGACAGAGCCCTGGTCGTGCTGGAGGCACAATCCACCACACCACACCACACTTCAATCAGATAAGAATTAGTATCATTTGTGAAGCGAGTATCTCTTATATTATATGCAAACTGTGTCACGTTTTCATCCGCACAGTTTTTCTTTCATTTGTTCTTCCTACATCCTGATGACATCCAAGCAACATGAATCCTTTTTGGTGGTTGTTGCAGAGCAATAGGCTTCGTTCTAATATTTCTTTTAGTTGCATGGGCAAAGTTTGAAACTCCCTAGATCGGTAAATAAAAATAGTACGGAGTATAAGCTTACTACGCAGCCCCAGGGTTCAGGAAGGAACCTGGTTGGGGTAAAGCTGCCTGCCCCCACCATGATATCCCACCTGCGAAGTCATATTATCACCCTCCGCTTTTGATACAAGACCCCGTTGAATTACGTACATCGCCTCCACGCTAAGCACGTAACCATGCCCATGCGAATTTCACAATAGCAAATTTTTGTTAGTGAAAGAAAATACTAATAATATCTGATTCAAATATCCTCTTCACTAGCCCAAAGGGCAGAGTGAGTAAAAAAGTGAACTCTTCCGAGCATGAGGAACAGAAAACGTGACTTTTAATTGAGCAAAATCATAGTTGCGCACATAGTGCACCTGTCACGAATTCTGAAAACCACAAAAAGCAAGATTCGGCGATTAATATTCAGAGGAGTCGTTGAGTACTTGGGAGATACTGTACGGGAGTTCATTATTGTTAACCTGTGTAGACCTAAGAACACCAGCACTAGCATCAGAAAACTTTCGCAGAATCGCACAATCCAAAATAAATTAATATTTATATTTTCTTCGAGCTGGCTTCGGAAATACTCCGTAGATAACGTGCATCATTCCCGGAGGCAACTGAAGGCGGTAAGGAGCTCCGTCACCCTCGCAGCCTCAGTAATTTCAGGGATGCCCCTTGGTATGCTTGAAGAGAAGAAGAAGGCAAACTCCGGTCTGAAAGACCGTGGTGAAGGAAGCGTGTGCTGAGAATGGATCGATGCTTGAAGAAGAGCAAGAAAAGCTAGCTTGTGGCGACCGTGCACCAAAAACAAGGGATTTGACGGAATGGACCTTATTCTTGTTCCCTGGGGATCGACTGCGATATATACGGTACCCTCTGCAAAACTTCTCGTTGTACCGCAAGGAAAACCCTGTTTGATTATTAGACCGCAGACTGTGAGGGGACGTACGGCGCGGAAATTCAACTACAGAACTGCAAGGGCTAATTGTGCGACTTGATCTTCTTGTCAAAATCCGGCGGCTCCACAACGCTTGCCCCGCCCTTCGCGAAAACTTATTCACGGTCACATTTCTATAATGGCATGAATACCAATTGGACTCCTGATGCCTGGGCCGGGCCCGGCCCTCTAGCCGAAGCTCTCAGATCTATACTAGACTACTATGCTCAATGTGTATTAGCGACAGAGGCCTGATCAAAGCTTTGTCGACACAAACTGGGAGCATACAGACCGTGAATTTTGTTCAACAAGACGACTAGCTTGGAGCGTCTCGATCGACCTTGAAGCTAACGTACGGACATTTAATTACGGCAAGCTGGCTCTAGATAACTCTCGACCCAATGGGCATTCGTTAGTGGGTTAGATCCTTAGGTGTGCGGGAAGTTTTACGTTACGATGAGAACTGGTGGCGGAGGATTGGGGAGAAAGAGACTACCAAAGAGCACATGAGCACAAAAGGAATCAAGCCCGTCGCTCCGGAACACTAGCTGTTCGTGCGGCGAGCGACGCGCCACCGACAGCAACCAAATTTAGTGGCGGTGGATCTTTAGTTACTCTAAGTACTCAGTAACACTGAGCGTACCCATGTGAAGGTCTGAAGGTACGGCCCTACAGTACAGTATCGACACCAATCCCTTGTGGACAAGCTTGACTAGCACTCTAGCGTCTCCGTGAAGGTGCAAGATGGGGGCTGGGCCGAACGCCCTCCCGTCTACGCAAGTCTTCGAATTGCCATGCCGCCATGAACGACTTCCACCGTGACCTGCAACTTTAGAGTGTAGGCACCAAAACTTTCACGGATAAGCTCTCATCAATCCATTACTGCACCTATTGGCATGGATCACAGAATGGGCGAGTCCAGGAAGAGAAAAATTGAAGCCGATCCTAGGAAAGAGTAGCCTCGGGGATGAGGCGGAGACCAACTGCACAAGCTGGCCGATCCGAGCTTCTGTACACGAAAGAGAACAAGCCAGACCACACTAACACACTTGAACCATCTTCAGTTTGGAATAACCCAAGCCGCTGCCACGAACCCAAGGACTAGCGTGAGTCCAAAGCAGATTCCAACGAATTTTTTAAGCTCGGGGCAGGCGTACAATTCTACATTCTGCTAAACGGCCTGGACTGGAAGTCAATGCTTCAGTGCTTCTCAAGCGGCGCGGCGGCGGCGGGGGGCGGCGGGGAACTGTGTGCTTGTGGTGAGAAAACAGATAGCATCAAAGCCATGGTAGGACAGCATGATCCAAACTGGGGGTGTTGGACCTTACGGTTTCTGAAGTTCCAGGATTTGCAGCTTACCAACTTGGACTCAACGCGATTCATGTAAAGTTCCTCAAAAGACTGAACTGAACGCGACTCATCTTAAGTATTGGAGCACGACTCTGAAAGTCGCTCTTCGGGTCAGTTCTGACACTCACAATCAAAGATTGCATGTCACGGTGGCTGCCAGGGTTACTTGCAGCTCACCGACACTGCCAGTGACAGCAATGGCAGTAGCAAAAACAAGCGACATTCCCGTCAGTCTAGGCGGCGGGAGCGTTACTCATGTCCTCCTGCGGGAATGGGGAAAGTGGGTAGCAGGAGTTCGTTGAAGGCTCAACTTTCGACAACTTGCAGACTCGATCTAACTCCGAGGGTCAATCCCTATCACTCACTCCACACCACCAGGGCAGCAGCGGCCTTCTGAACTCTCCTACACTCTACAACGCTATTCTAGCGAAACCGAAGTGCTCCAGCACAGAAAAGATTAAACCCAACACGAATAAACAGAAAACCGATACACATCTGCACCGATTGCGTCGATCTGTTTCCTCAGTACGGCTGCGTAATTGTTGTCCGCGCCTCTATACGGTGAAAGGCAGCGGCAGCGGCCAGGGTGATGCAACCACTGACCCGTCGCGGTGAGGAAGGGTTGAGTGCCGTCAACCTTGCGGCCCTCATCCAACAGCCCCTCGCACGAGCAGAGGCGCATCATCTCCAGGGATTACAACGACGGCTGCAGGAAAGCTTGCCCTTGATGCCGTTGCCTGCTCTCCTACCTCTAGCTAACCTTTCGATGATGCACATGAATTGTGAGACATTAAAACTCCCACGACTCAACCATTACGATCAGGGCCGACGCCCCAAAACGCCACATGATTTCTACTCTGCCCGGTCGCCCAAGAGAGCTAGTGTAACTATGCTCCTATCAAAAAACTAGAGTGTAGTAGAATCTAAACTAGACTGTGTGTGATCGATCGACGTCTTACAAGTCGAACTCGTCACAGATACAGGAGATATTGAAAAGAAGCGAAATGGTGGCAATGAATCCGTCCAAGGTGAATCCCCTCGCACGGGCCGAGGTAAATCACCTCCACGATTAGAGCGACGACTGCAGCAAAACCAATTTCGCCAGGACCTTAATTGACTCCTAACCTCTCGATGATGCACATTCAGTGTAACACACCAATGAAACTCCCACCACTCAACCATCACAAACAGGGCCGACGCATTAAAACACCACATGACTTCTACTCCAGCAGGGTTTCCAAAGAATGTTCCCACGCAACCATATATGAAGAACCTGGAGAGATTTCGAAACTAAAGTAAAATGTGTCTGATAAACGTCTTACATGCAAGTAAACTTGTTGCTGACTGAGGAGAAGCGAAGAGTTGGGGGCGAACGAAGGGGCAACCACGACAAGACGTCCCCGGGGCTGCACTGAACACGTCCAAGGTGAGTTCTCACGGAGTGTGCTCGTCGGAGCTCTGCACTCTTCTTCTAGCTATAGCTTACGAGACCGCTGGTCGGATGGGCTTGTCGCTGCGAGAAACATAGGGAGCAGGGAGCGTGAGGCTAGGGTGACTGGCAAGGACTGTGGTGGTTTAGCGGCCATGCTTTTACTGCTAAGAGCATCTCCACTCCGCACCCCAAAGCCGACGCATTAACCAGGCTACCTGCTGTTTGAGGGCGGGGGTTAGTGGCTGTGCCATGGGGGTAGGCTCACTGGAGCCTTTGCCCAGGCCCAAGGTAGCCGGCAAAGGCACGGCACAGCGAAGCCACAGCGAAGCCACAGCGAAGCCACAGCGAAGCCACAGCGAAGCCACAACGAAGCCACAACGTAAACCACTCGCGGGACTTCTCCCGTTCATTCTGCGGGGAAGTTTCTGCGCCGTAATGCCCGATTATGCGGGCAAATCCGCGTAATCGGGGATTATGGTTTTTCATCCGGCTCCAATTTATCATCCAAGTTTTCATTGAATTTTGCTTGTGCTTTACGTCGGGCAATACCCTTATCGTCGGGCATTGCGCCAAATAATCGGCCCTCCTCGTCGGGCTCCGCCCTCCTTGTCGGCCGATTATTTGGCGCAATGCCCTCCTTTGCGGGGATTGCCCTATACGAAGCAACGAAGCCACAACGAAGCCACAACGACGACGCAGACATGTACCCCAACATTTTCCTTTTTTTTGCCGGTGGTGCCCTTCACGAGCGCCGACCCGCCGTCGCCGTGTGGCAGTGCGGCTACTCCTTGCTGATTTGCACGCCAGACTGACGTCGCGGGCCGGGACACCGTGCCCAATGGAGATGCTCTAAAGAGTATCCTTGGTCCAACATTTAAAAACAATTTGAAACCCAACAAAATGGATGAGAACTAAGAGCATCTCCTGCAGCCCTTCAAGTATTCCCTCTTCTCTAGTTTTTGGATGATAAGCAATCAATTTTAGTGTATGTCAAGCTTGACCTTCACTTTTTCCCTCCAATAGCCATATTTGAAGGAGTCACTAACCCCTCTACACGCTATATATTCTCTTGGGATTAGCAAGTCGTTAATAAATGATAGGGTACTTATTGTTTTTGCAAGAATTTTGATTTGTGATTGGTCATTGGTTGGAAGATAAATTTGAAGTCCTTTATAAAAAGAAATAAAAACATTGGGTGTAGATTGTTTATTACAACAATACAACCATTGGAATTGGCATTTTTCAATTCCATAATTAAAGTCTCAACAACTGTGTATTTTGAATCATTCTCTACTTCTTTCTACTTACTTTTATTTTTTTATATGTTGTACAACTCTAAATGATCTGAAATTTTTCAAGCATGTAGTAAACTTATCTTGGAAGAATGTATCCAAAGAATAACCACCATTTTGGACTTTTTTTCATATAATTGTGACCTTGTGAATTGTAATTGCTTGGTTTTTCATAGAGACAAATAAAGGATTTTTGTCACTTCAAATGCTATTAATATCTTGCAATCCACATGGTGGAAATTTTCTGAAATTTTTTTCCACATCTTCTCAAACTACTGTACTACAAGATCCTAGGGTTATATGTGTCCAAAAATGTTTTTTTTTTTTCTAAATTTGGTACTTTTACTAGAAATGGCAATTTTGGAGCCCCATGACACTGTTGCACTAAACCGCGTTCACATGGACAAAGTGGAGTGACGTGGCTGTCAACAGCAATGTCACGTCACTAGTAAAGTTGCCTTCATTCTAGGACTAAGATCTACAAAAATCAAAGCCTACCAACCAAAATGAAGCATAGGTGCAGTTTCAAGGTGCAGTTGGAGACACTTCAAGGGAATTCTCCATTCAAAATATGGTACAATGATGGTTATGGTTTTACCTTAACTGTTAAAGGCCCAAGGCATTTTTTGGATCCAAAACCACTCAAAATTGCTATGCCTACTGCGATCACCCAAGAAACCAATTTTTTTTTTTGTAGAATCTAACCATAGGATCTTGTACTTCACTTGCCTCAAATTATGTGGCAAAAATTTCGTGAAGTTTGACCAAATGGATCAGAAGAAATTAGCATTTGAAGTTGGAAAAATAAGTTTTTTTGAATGCGAGCCTACAATTTCAAATGACTTTGACTGCCATTTGTGGACATTTTTTGCACTATAGACCATAGGTTTAAGAAAAAAATTGTTGAACATTTGAGTTGAGAGTTGGAAGAAAAAATTTCAAAATATCAAAACTTAATTTCAATTATAAAAAAATTGTTAAGTAGAAGTAGGTCCAAGATTGAATGAAACACAAAATTGTTAATAGCTCTAAGATGGAATTGAAAGATCATAATCCCAATGGAGAGACCCTTCTTGCAAACAAACTTCAAAATTGCATTTAAAATTGCATTCTATAAGAAGTTTTTTGAAGAAGATGCCTAGATTGCCCAAAAAACAAGATTGTCCATAACTTCTCATTATCAATTTAAATAGAATGATTCAAAGCTTCAAATGTAGTCAAAAATATAATCTTTCAGAAAAAAATCAAAAATTGAAAAAATTCTTTTTTTATTGTTTTGCCCGACAAACTGCTTTTAAAACTTTGGATATAACTTTGCTCCTAGTCACCGATTCAAAACGCCTCAATTTTTTTTTTAAATTTGCACATTTTTGCTTATATCTTTGTACAAAAACATCGTTTATCGGAATTTCATGAATTTGGTTGTTCAGGAAGGTTGTCTTTTCTAGATTCAAATATTACATTGGATGAATGAGAAGTTGACTGGACTAAACAATGCCTAAAAGCCCTTAGTTCATTGTCTAGAATATGAACGTCGGAACACTTTAGGGTTAAAGGGTTAATGAAAACTAAACTTGAAAATTGAAGTTGCAAACTCATGTCCTTATTCTGTGATTGAAAACTTGTTTGCTCTAATTACAAAGACTTCCAATCTCTTGTTTATGGAGCTCAACATAACATTCAATAGCCTTCAGAGAGGTTGCATTTCCCTCTCTGGAGTCTTCATCTACATAATTAATCCTCACATAATTAATGTAAGCTTGAGTACCAAGATAGTGGCAATATATTATGGTATGATCCATTTTCTTTTGTTAATTTTAGTACTAGACATACAAATCAACAAATATTTGTAGAAAAAGATGTTGGCAAAGAATCCAATGAGTAATGCATTACAACCATTAGCAATAATATATTTTGGGCTGTCAAGTGAAAAAATAACTCTATATATACATATGGTATGGTAGGAGGTAGAACAATCCATGTGGGATAAATAAATTAGAATTTGTAGTTTCTCAAGTATTCATAGTTAAGTCAAAAACAAAGAACTGTGTTAAAAGGAGAATTTCAGACCTCATTTAGGCATAGGAGAACAACTTTTCTCAAAAAATGTTGAACTAAAAAAAGTTGGTGAACAAAGGTTAGTTTCACTCTAAAAAATCCGTTTGGCATTTTGAATCTTTAATAAAAAGTTATGGACAAATTTGATAGAGAATTTTTAGAAACGTAAAAGAGGAGTGTCCATTCCAACCCCTCTCTCAAATTTTTCTATAACTTTTGATTGGAGATTCAATATGCCAAATGGATTTTTGGAGGTGAAACTTATCTTCATGTACCAACTTTTCTTAGTTAAAATTTTTTTAACCCCTAAAGTCCCTTTGTCCCCTCGGGGGACAATTTGGAGTTCGGGTAGGTACCTATGAGCTGAAATTATGTTGTTATTTTTTGAAACTTTTTGAGGACGTGTAGTTTTCCGAGAGGTTTGTGGGTATGTAATTTTTATTCCAATCCGATGCCGGATGAAAAAGTTATGGGATTTTTTCGCCCAAACCAAACTCGAGGGGCAGGTTGGTCAGGTAAATTTCCTTTGACTTTGGAAGGGGTCAGGCTCTGGATGAGCAAACCTGATTTGGGAAGGGCAGCGGGTGTTTGTAAGGGAGAAGAGGAGGGCGGTGTGCACGGCGGCCCTGCAACAGGCGGGGAACTTGGAGGGAGCGGGGAACTTCTGGGGAGCGCAGATGCAATTAAAAAACGGAACTAAAGTTCATTTCATTTCCACTTGGGAGTGTTCTGAACTCCATCCGTCCGACTTTTATTATTTCCCAGACGGACTCGAAGCTTCTACAAATCTGATGGAACCAGGGAGTGCCCCCGGCCTCAACCCAACAGGAGGAGGCACTCCAGGCAGCAAGCAGGTGAGTTTGCTTGGCCCCTCTCCGGATTTTTTTTCTTATTTCTTTTTTTTTCCTCCTTGCTTTTTTTTTTTTTTTTTTTTTTTTCTCCTTGTTTTTCTATTCCTCTGTGTTTGCCTTGTATTTTTTTTTTTCCCGCCTTCATGAACAAACCCTCGCTCATTCCCGAGGAAAAATGCTGAAATTTTTTATTTGCCACACGTGATAAAATTTGCAAATTTTGAACTCATACTTGCAATCAATGGTCCCAAATTGAGTAAGAGGCACATACAAGATAAATTCTTCTAGCATAAAGTAGGGTTTACATTTTCTTTACATACACCCCTAGAATGACTTTGGAGAGACAAGTGAGGGGGTCAAAAAATTGTGTTCATTCTTACCATTAATCAAGTATAATTGCACAATTTTTCTTTCTTTTTCTGTTTTTGGTCCTTCCTCCTTTTTCTTGTTTCTTCACTAGCACCTTTTATCCTTTCTTTTTCTCTAAATTTTTTGTTCAAAGTCCATGATCAATTTTTGTTGAATGTCTACAATCATTTTTTGTTCATCACTCTTTTTCATTCACAACTTCATTTCCTTTTCCCTTATTTCTGTTCTTGTCCAATACTTATTCTATTTTGATTTCCATATTTGTTTTTGTTTTAGATTATTTACCCTAGCGTAGTTCTTGTTTTCTATTGTGGGAACACAACATTGTATAACCAAGCAATGGTCCTTTGCATAAGCCATTATTTTGGAACATTTTGGGTGAAATTTGAAGGGAATAAAATGCAGCATATTGAGGGATAAGAGGACCCGGTTGAGGGGGGCCTTATGGATGTAATTTGATACATGGGAATTTTGAATTTGCAGAGGACAGTGGGAGCGAATCATTGACTGTGAGATGGCTTTGAATGAAACATAACAAATTTGAAGAAGCACCCCTCAGTAGGCGAGTGTGCTATCCAGCATTTATCAAGGTCCGAAATCCTTGCATGGTTTGCAATGATGGCTCACTGCCATTGATAAGACCTAAAATATATTGCCCTACTTTTGGCAATAAGTTCATGTGTTGGTGGAAAGGATGCTCCCAAAAATACCATGAGAATCTTCTTTGAGATGATGTTGAACAGGTAAGTGTCAATTACTCATTCATTTTTTACAATGTTGACCATTTTTCATTCACTAGCAAATGTTTCATTGAAGACTATTTACAATTGAAATGAAATGAAAAACAAAAGATTTTGTATGATGAATGTACAATGAGTTTAGGATTTTTTTTGTCAAGAACTACTAATTTTCAAAAGAGTTTTAAATATTTTAGAATGCTCAAATGTTGTTGTTTATGGCTTGCTAACATTTTTATTTTACTTGTAGGAGATATGCCATCACTCTGGAGTTTGAAGCATTTTTTTGCAAGCTTTTTGTGCAAGCACTACTTTCTACCCATCCTAAGAGTGTACCTCATGCTTCCAATGACTCCTATGTGGTCTCCAAATCCACATGCATGATATAGTGAAATTTATTGGGAAACTACAAAGAAGGCAATTGATTGAAGTAAATGAAGGACCTTCTCTGAAGGTGGAGAGCTCTTGTGTTCCCAATGTTGGGAACACATTGGGGAACGCAATGGAGAACATGCTAGATTTTACAAGGAACATCATGGACCTGTTTTTGGTAGTTGCCCAATGGCATTTTCCTTTTTGTTCATACCATAGGTCTTTGAAATTGCATAGAATGGAGGTAAAGTTTTCTTTTCAAATTTTTTTCTTAGGATCTTGTGAATAATGACTGCATCTTTCTATCTGCCGTTAGGATTTTTCAGACTTGAAAGAATGGGCTACAAAATCTCATTGCAAAAAAAAGTATTGTATTGTCATTTTTCAGAACATAGTTGCATTGCAAGATTTTTTTGGAAGTGTTTTAAGTCTCCAAATCTTCTGAAAATTGGTGGACATGTTCCTAATATGATCTACAATATAGTAGATTTTTAAATTCAAAGTCTGTAGTGCAAAGAATTTCAACAAATGGCGGTCAAAGTCATATGAAATTTCAGGGCAGCACACAAAAAACTTTTGCTTAAACTTTGAATGCAATTTTCTCCCAATCTGTACGATCAAACTTGATAAAAATTTTACCATATGATCTTGGTCAAGTTAAGTACAACATCTTATGGTTAGATTTTTAATTAAATATATATATTTTTTTTAGATGAGCGCAGCAGAAATGGCAGTTTTCAGTGTTTTTTGGCCAAAAAATGGCCTTGGGACTTTAGGGGTTAAGAAAACTTAATCTACTATGCCTAATGAGGTCTAAAATTTTACTTTTAACACACTTTTTTGTTTTTGACTTAACTATGAATGCTTGAGAAACTACAAATTCTAGTTTATTTATCCCACACGGGTTGTTCTACCTCCTACCACCCCATGTGTATATATATAGCTTTTTTGGTTTCTTGAAATCTCAAAATGTTTTTGGTTTTGTATGAAAGCAAGCTAAATGCTTGGTTCATTTTTTTAAAAATTTTTGGTGTGTTTTATAACATTATAAAATACAAAAAAAAATTAAAATAAAATGGACGAAGCATTTATCTTGCATTCATAAAAAACCACAAGTATTTTGAGTTTTCAAGACACACCATGTATGGAAGTAGAACGCTAGTTATTGGGTGTTGGTATAATGAGTGTATGAACTTTGGTTTTGTTTTATTTTGTAATGTACCTTGTACAGTCGTGACTAGCTGACTTACTCTCTGACAAAATTGACGTATGTAAATTAGCTATTGATGGTGTGGTATATTCCACACCATCTCATCTAGTGGATGAAATGGTGTGGAGTATACCACACCATTCTCTCCAAGGGAAGGCAGCCCATCACTCTGCTATTGAATGTTATGTAGAACATTGGTTATTGTGTATTTGGTTTAATCCCTAAAGGACCAAGCTGTGTTTTTTGGCAACATAGCAATTTTGGGTAGCTCACTACAAATGGAGATTTTATTTTTTTTCTTTGAAACTTTTACACAACATGTGCCCAAGGAGTAGCTTTAAGGCCCAACAGTTTTCATAACTTTTGACTACATAGTTAAAAAGTTATTGCATGATATGTAATTTTCATTGGTCGGCGGGCAGCCGTGCAGCTCAAAAAACTTCTTTAAAAATTATTTAAAAAAAAAAAAAAAAATCTGAAATTGGTTCTTTAGATTTATATAGAAGTGTGAAGCTTTGAATCATTCAATTTGGATCTATAAGTCAAAAGTTATGAAGATTTTAAGTTTGAGGGTAGGTATGGAGTCTTTCAAAACCATACCTACCCACAAACTAAAAATCCTCATAACTTTTGACTTATAGATCTAAATTGAATGATTCAAAGCTTCACACTTCTATATAAATCTAAAGAACCAATTTCAGATTTATTTATTTTTTAAAGTAATTTTTAAAGAAGTTTTTGAGCTGCACAGGTTGCCTGCCGACCAATGAAAATTACATATCATGCAATAACTTTTTAACTATGTAGTCAAAAGTTATGAAAATTGTTGGGCCTTAAAGCTACTCCTTGGGCACATGTTGTGTAAAAGTTTCAAAGAAAAAAAATAAAAACTCCATTCGTAGTGAGTTGCCCAAAATTGCTATGTTGCCAAAAAACACAGCTTGGTCCTTTAGGGGTTAATGGGTGTATGAACTCTGTTTTTGTTTCAATTTTTAATGTGCATCGTACAGTTGCAGCCAGTTGATTTACTCTTTGACAAAATTGACGCGTGTATTTTAGCTATTGATGGTATGGTATATTCCACACCATCTCATCCAACAAATGAAATGGTGTAAAATATATCACACCATTCCATTGGCAAAAGGCAGCCCACCACTCTGCTACTGAATGTTATGCACTTGTGAGGAGATAAGTATAGTAAGTTACTGTAGGTGAAGATGGAGATCGTCCCACCATTGATGTCAGCAGGATTGCAACACACTTACTTACTGAGCACTTCCGCGTCTGCAGCCCGGCAGTTTACATTTCAGTTTGGCTTTGAAACCATGGTTTTCAAAAATTTGCTTAAAAAAATGTAAGAGCACATGATGATTGGAAGTTGGGCCCAGAAGCGTGCCTCAATTTGGAACCCAGAAGGTCCTTTTTCCAGTGACTGTCTGGATAAAGCCAGTGTCCCAAGCCACCACCTTTCCTACAGACAACCTTTACTACAGACAGTTCAGCTTAGTAGCTTGACATTCAAAAAATTGGGAGCTCCAAACCATGTGAGCTTTATCCCGATAAGCTTAACCCCTAAAACCCCTTTGTCCCCTCAGGGGACAAAATGGATTTTGAGCAGGCTACTACAGTTTCAATATTCATCATTATTTTCTGAAACTTTTTGTGAAGATAGAAAACCACATTAGCTTTATGGTGATATACTTTTTATTTTAATCGGTGCCTGAGAGCAAAAGTTATGGTACAGAAGGTCTTTTTTTTAGATGTGGCGGGAAGAAATTTTCTCACAAAAAAAAAAAAATTTTTTTTTTAGAAGTTATTTTCTCATAGGTATTTTTATCTATATGGGAAGCTTTGATGCATTCCATTTGGATTTGTTATATGAAAGTTATGGACAATCTTATTTTTTGGGCAATTACAGCATCTTCTTGAAAAAAGAACTTGTAAGACACATTTCTGAATGCAATTTTCACAGTTTTTCAAAAAAGATTGCTTCACAAGGCTAAGTTTGCTTACTAAAACAATCTCACTATTGGGATTATAGTGTCTTAATTCCGTCTTAGAGCTATTGGCGATTTAGCTTCTCTTTAAATCTTGAACCTACTTTTATTTAACAATTTTTAAAGAATGAAAATCAAGTGTATTTTTTTGGAAATTTTTTTCCTAGATTCTCAACTCAATTATTCAATATAAAAAAAAAAAAATCAAAGTCTGTAATGCAATTTTTTTTTTAAAATGGCGGTCAAAGTCATCTAAAATTGCAAGTCAGTGTTCAAAAAATCAAAATTTTGCAACTTTGAATGCTAATGTCTTCTAATCTGTACAATCAAACTTTATAAAAATTTTACCACATGACATGAGATAAGTTAAGTACAAGATCCTATGGTTAGATTCTAAAAATAAAAATAAATCTCTTTTCTTAGATGAACACAACAGAACTGGTAGTTTTGAATCATTTTTTTACAGAAAAATGGCCTTGGGACTTTAGGGGTTAAGCTGAATTTTTTCCTCAACAATACTTGCACTACATAGTGAAATTAGGTTGCCCCACACTAATTCCTTGACATTCTACACTATATAGCTTTATACAGCTACTGTAAGAAGGATGTAGTAATGTAGGAACCATATGTATTGCATAGGTTGGTGTAGTGGTTCATGGTTCGGGTTTGAGAAATGGTATGTGGTTTAAAGACATGAGGTGACTTCTCTGACAAAGGCAACCTAATTGAGAAGGCAAACCAATTTCAGTATTTAGTGTGGTTACAGACCAGCTGGAGAATGGCTCTTCCCAAGTTGGGCAAATTTGCTTGAGCTCCTGCATGCAAGTCGGGTCCCTGGTTGTGTTTGTTGGGGGCTCTGTTGTTCATCTTGTTTAGTTGTCTAAAGACTAAAATACGTTTGGCAAGAATTTATTTCCTTGGGTTCTCTTGAACTGCCATTTCCCCTTGCAATGGAAACTGTCCATGTGTTTCAAAATAGAATAAAATTTGGGAGCATAGTCAGTAGCCACTACACTAAAAACTATATTTAGTGTTAGCAACACTATTTACAAACCATGACACTCAATATCATTAAGCCTACTAAAGTAAATAACATTAAATGTAATTTCTAACACTAAGTATACTCTATGGTAAATCTGAAATCCGAAAAATGTTTACATTTAGTGTTAGATCGCAAGGGAAGACCACGGAAGGGGAAGGTAAAAAGGAAGAGAAGGCAAAGGCGGCCCATTCAAGTCTAACACTACACTAATTACTCCAAAATTCAGATTTAGTGTTGGGTGGGGTAGGCTGGTAATTACACTAAATGCAATCCAACACTAAATATAGTTTTTAGTGTAGTGTAACAGGCCAACTATATCTGCTCCAATGCACCTTCCTTTTTAACTTAGTTTTGGATTTTTTTACACCCCCTGGCTACTGCTCACATCTCAGTCAAATTTGAGCGGTTTCCTAAATTGAGCAAGAAGAATTCCTTGCAGGGGAAGCAATAAGGTAGACACATCCATTCTTGTCCCTTTAAGAATTCCTAGTGGTGCACATTTTCTTTCTGCAATGCACTCCAATGGTACAAGAGGATGGAATTGAATTCAAGGGTGGAAATGGGTGTGTCTACTTTAAGGCAAACCAACCTATGACAGGCAAATGATTGGTTTGCCTTGTTGGCATCATTGAAGATTTTTTTTTAATTCTCCACAGAAAGACAGATGTAAGAAATGACAAGAGCCATTGAATTTTTGTTTATTTACACATTATGAATTTATTATTAATTTTTGAAGTGTACTACCCAAGTGGTCCAAAAGATTCTCTAAACTATCCCAAAACCAACAAAAAGTGTATCCGTGGTGGTCATCTTATTCACCTAAAGCAATCACAATATTTCCTAACATGGCCTCAAAATGAAGGCCTCAAAAAATCACTTCCTTTGATGAATTTAAATCCAAAAGGTGAAAGTTCCTATTGCAACCCCTAATCACTAAATCACCATCATCCAAGACATTGATTGATCCAATAACTCAACCTAATGTAGCCCAAATATCATTTATCCCCTAAAGTCCCAAGTGTCCATTTGGAATATGGGGAATTTGGGGCAGCTTCATGTGATCTCAATTTTTGACATAATTTTTTGAAACTTTTATTGAAGTTAGAAAAATACATTAACTTTACAAAATATAATTTTTCTTTCAATTGGTGCCCAAGAGCAAAAATTATGCCAGAATAAGCCTCCAAAGCAATTTGGTTGGACAAGGTGGAAAAATTGAAATTAATTTTTAAATATTTGTTCTCATTGCTTAATATTTTGGTTACATGGAAAGCTTTGATTCATTTAAATTAAATTAGTGATGTGAAAGTTATGAAGCATTTTGTTTTGTGGATGATCATAGAAACTTTTTGAGAAAATAACGTATTGGATTTGTCTTTGGATGCAGTTTTTACAATTTTTCAATTTAAAGGTTAAGCTTGCTTGCTAGAACAATACCTATTAGACAGATATGGAGGCTACTACACGTCCTCAATGCCATGTTAAATGTCATATCATAGAGTTTGATAAGACAACGGTTGGTTTACTTTACTTTTTGAGCGATTTCATAGCATGAAAATATCCTTGCAAGGACAAACTATACACATATATATAAACTCCAACCATCGTTTATATAACATTGTATACCAATGAAGCATGGGTCCTTCAGCACCATTGTAGAAGAGTCCCTATACTTAACTAAATTGTCTTATATAGTTCTACAACCACCCCAATCTTTGAATTAATTCCTGAAGGGCTAAGTAACCATCCAATATATGCAAGAAATCTCAAGCTAGTAATTGCCCATGAAGTCAATTTTGGTTGGATGCACGAAATTTTGATACAATGTGTTTGCGAACATATGCTCCCCTGTGAAAAATATATATATTTTTTGATCGGGTACCTAGATCAAAAGTTATATCGCCTTAAACCTCTTCGGCAACTTTAGGTAGTATGTGCAAAACTCCTCTTCTACTTCTAGAATTTGACAGGTATATAACTAACATGATAGAAGATGCAAATGTCAAAATAAATAACGATGAAGTGTGCAAAAAGCTCACTATAGGAGGATTAAAGTCTTCTAGCTCTTTAGGGCAAGGTTGGAAAAAATTGTTTTTTCTAACCTCAATTGTAATAATCTTTCAATCTATGAGGTCAAAGTTTTTGTATTCTTTCCATACATTTGCATAGTACTCTAGTACAATTTATTTGGTTGAAATTTTTTGAAACTCTTTTTTTCTCATTTATTTTTCATTGCCCTAAAAAGTGGTAGTTTTTGACATTTTTTGTCCAAAATGTGCCTTGCTCTTTTAGGAGTTAACTCGTAAAGTCTAATACCTTCCGAGCATAAAGAAGACCATTGTTTGGTTATACAATGTTATGTGGCTGGCATGATTAAGATTCTTATCACTTAAGGTCCCATAACTTGTCTAGAAGACAAGATCAAGTGACTTTGAGTCTATACCTTGGTTAGTAGGGAGAATAATATGATGTAAATAATACCACTATGTAATAAATTTCTAAGTTTACTGTATGTATGGTAGGTGGATATTTAAATGAATATTTGAAGATGGATGTGGCGGATAGGGGAATAGTTTGGAAAGATATCTTAATCCAATTGTTTATGGAGGATGTGCAAAGTGCGGCAATAATTAATTGTTTTCAAGATGTTTCTTGATGTTTCTTGTATAGTAGTATGTATGTGGTATATTTGATGGCTTTATTGTAATATTATTTAGTACTTGTTTGATATTGGAGGTAGGTAAGTTGAATGTTTCTTTTAACCCCTAAAGGCCCAAAGTCCCCCTAGTAAAAAAACATTGTCCAAATCAACAAAACATCAACAAATTTTTGTTGAATTGGATACTGTACCGTTCATTTTAAAGTTTTTTTGTTGATTTTGGTACACATTAACAAAATCAATACTTTTTTTTTGTTGATTCAAGATACTTCAACTCTACAATAACAAAAAAAATCAACACTTTTTTGTTGATTTGGATACTTCAATTGAAAAAATCAACACTTTTTTGCTCATTTTGACTTACAAGAATCTCAAGTAAGTTTTTTCACTTGAAAAATGTTTAAATCACCATGGTTAGTATTCTATGTGCAATTTGTTTGTTTTTTTAGAACTTAATGATTCACAATTCGGTATTTTCTTAAATCAGCAAACTTTAGGGTCATTTAGGCATAGAAAAACAACTTTTTTCAAAAAACTTTGAACCAATAAAAGTTGCAAAATCAAGTTTGCTCTTACCTCCAAATATTCTTTTGCAATTTTGAGTCTCCAATCAAAAGTTATGGACAAAATTCAGAGAGGGTGTTTTAAAATGTTAAAATGAATGTCCATTCCAACCCTTCTCTGAATTTTGTCCATAACTTTTGACTAAAGAATCTAGATTGCAAAAGAATTTTTGGAGGTAAGAGAGGTTGATTTTAAAACTTTTGTTAGGTGGAAGGTTTATAGAAAAGGTTGTTTTACTATGCCTAAATGGCCTCTGGAGTTTGTTGAGTTTGAAAAACATTGAATTTGACTAGCAATAACTATATAAATAAAAACGCAAACTCACATGTATACATGTACATGGATGCTTGGTGTGTTGGTAAATGCCTTGTACTATAAGCAAGGGTGCAAGGTTCAAACCCCATTGGCACCCTTTGCTTAGGTGGCCGCTTGTTTAGGTGGAAGCTCCCCATTGGATTGAATTGCCAAGGGTGGCACGCTCGTGATGATGTGGCACTTGCCACATGTCAATTCTGTATGGTCAAATTTCCTTTAAGTTTTTATTTATTTTTCATTCTTGAATTGACCAAATTAACAAAAACTATGAACACTTTCTTGTTCACAAGTGCCCAAATCAACAAAAAAAATCAACACTTTTGTGTTAAATTCTTATTGATTTGGTTATTGTTTTTCTACTAGTGTCCCCTTGAGAGACACTTGGGATTTTAGGCAGGCTCGTGTGACTTGAAATTTTGGTCTGATTTTTTGAAACTTTTTTTGAAGATAGGAAATCACATTAGCTTTCTAAAAATACAATTTTTTCAATTAGTGCCCCGGAGCAAGAATTATACCACTTGAAGTCAAAAATGCAACTCACCGGGTAGAAAAAAAAAAACTGTAAAAAAGCATTAGAGGGGATTTGAAGGCATTAGAGGGCCATTTCAGGCCCATTCCCAATTCTGGCTAGATTATGTGAATAGCCGGTATGGGCTGTCAAAATTTTTTTTTCCAATTTTTTTTTTTTCCCAAATATCATTTTAGGCAAAAAAAAATCATTTTTTATTTTTATTTTTATTTTTTCCAAAAATGATGTGGCACCATTTTGACCACATCAACAAGCTACTTCAATGCATTCCCGCAGTCTGGGAACATAGGGAAACTCGCAATCTTCTAAAGGCCTCAAATCTCTTCTAATGTGTATTGATTTTTTTTTAATTTTTTTTTCTCAAAAATCATGTTTTTGTCTACAATTGAAGCTTTGATTCATTCTATTTCAACTCAGAATGAGAAAGTTATAGATAATCTTGTTTTTCGGGCAATCTAGCATCTTCTTCAAAAAACAACTTATAGAATTCATTTTTGAATGCAATTTTTTTCTTAAAAAGGTTAAATTTTGTTTGCAAGATGATTACCACTGTTGGGATTATGGTATTTTAATTCACCTAAGAGCTATTAACAATTTAGTGTTTCATTCAATTTTGGATCTACTTCTACTTAACAATTTTTTATATGTGAAAATCAATTTTTGACATTTTGAATTTCTTTTTTCCAACTCTCAACTCAAATGTTCAACATAATAAAGTTAAATCCAAAGGTGTGTAGTGCCAAAAAAAATCCACAAATGGGCGTCAAAGTCATCTGAAATTGTAAGCCGCAGTTAAAAAAACTTCTTTTTCCAACTTCAAATGCTTATATCTTCCAATCCGTACGGTCAAACTTCATGAAATTTTTACCACATGATCTAAGACAGGTGAAGTACAAGATCATGTGATTAGACTCTAAAAAAAAAGTTTTTTTAAAATTTCTTGAGTGATTGCAGCACAAATGGCAGATTTCAATGGTTTTAGAGCCAAAAAATGCCTTGGGCCTTTAGGGGTTAATGCCTATATATAGGGGATGTGAATTGATCTCCTAGAGCTTGCAATTATGAAGATTTTTTGCAGTCCAACCTTTGGTGTATATATTTTGTACAAGAGCGTTATATTTTAGTTTTTTATTTGCAACTAATGCTAAGTAGAATTTGAGTCTTATTACAAAACGTGAAGTCAACAAATTGGATTATTTATGCATTGCATGAGGGGGTCATTAGAGGCGGGTCATGGTATTGGATGTTGCAAATGCATAGGATGTGTGGACAAAGTTAGGCGTCACATGAATATGATAATGAATTTAGGCAGGAGCATGGGTATACCGAGTTTAAAACTATGTGTTATGGTGGACTATCACTGTCATAACCAGCATTCCTGATTTTGTGGCATCTATGTAATCAAATTTGAGTTGGATAGTAGAAGCTTTTGTATTTCTTGAATCACTTTGTTTTGTCGCTTAATTCAAAAGGCTTCTATGTTGAGTACAACATAGTAGCACAATGTACAATGTACCGAAAAGATGTAGGGGCACCTCTGCATGCCCCCCCCCCTCCTCATCAAAAATCTGTAACCGTCAATCTGAAGGGGGGAATGGACCCCCATTGGACATCTGCAGCCGTTCATTAACTCTTTTGAGGGAGAAACAACAGCTTAGAACCGGGGCTTTTATTTTTTCATTTTTTAAGAAGTGCCATGGTGGCGATATAAAATTTTACAGTGGTGCTTCACATTTCAACATTCATCCATATCAAATAGAAAATATACATATCACATGTCTATAATTTGGTTTTCATCTACAATCTGGCGATTTCATCTAATTTTTTTTTACTTTGAATTTTTTCTAGCGATTTCATCCAAGATTTTGCCATTTTTTTTACCATTTTTTAGCCAGATTATTTTTTCTAGTGCAATCTGGCACCAAAAAGCAAAAAAAAAGCCCTGCCTAGAACCCACGTCGTTGATTTAAAAAAAAAATTTGGACACCCCTCCCCTGCCATTGATCTTCAAAAATAAAATAACTTTGATGTAGATACTTATATTGATATGACTACCTAATTTGATTACAAACTTACTTTGATACATAATACAACAAATAAAATACATACGGATATTGTATACAAAATACTAATATAATGCAATGTACATAGATGGGCATTGATATGGGATATGGGATATTAATATTGACGACATATGGATATTCATACTATGTCAACATCCCATATTGATTGCAATCAAAAAAGCGTCCCAAAAAATATAAATATGGGGTGGGATAGCAATTATTTCACAAGCATTATAATTCATTTTACAAGTGAGTGCGAAGTGGCAGTTTGTCTCAATGTACTCAATGTTTGTTATCATTATTGGTTTGATTAAGATTGCACAATGGACATGTTTTAGAGAGTAATTTGGTAGGTCAGAAGCGGGGATGCTAGCATGTGAGCGTGAGCCTATGAGCCTCCATTTCTTTTATTCCATTTAGGGTTTGTAAATTTGTTAATGACCTATGACTGTGGAATTTGATGTAAGGATCTTTGGTACAAATGAACAACAAATGAATATGCCACTATGCAATTTTGTACCAAAAAATTAAACCAATGTATTTCCAAAAATTAAGAAATAGTCAAAATAGATAATGTTTGTAATCACTTGATGAAAATAAATGTAGTTGTTTAGGATGTCTCACTACAAACTACAAAGCACATAAATGTAAAATTGCAATACATCATAACACCATCATAGGGGTGACATTTACGAGGTCTAAAACAAAGGGAGCAACAAACATGGGCCGTAGAAGCTAATATAATCTAGCAAGTGGCAACAAGCAAAGTCTCTAAATATTTTAAGCACTAGATCATGAAGAATGGTCAAGTGATAAATGTAATCTTAATCAATGACCTTTATGCAAAATTAAAGGATGAACATGGTCCACCTATTATATATATATTTATATTAAACTCTGTTTTATATTTTTTATTTAAATATCTTGGACATAAAATAAACATTTAAAATAAACATAGTAGTCATATATTATACACCAAATAAATGTATTAACCCCAAATGATCTAAATGACCATTTTCTTGTCAATGCCGCTTTTTTCTTTAACTATCTTCCTTCAGATTTATTTTTTTTGAAAATAAAAATGATTTCTAAAAAATAGAGTATATAATGAATCCAATAGCTTTTATGTTTTAATAGCCAACTGCCATACACTCCACCTTTCTTGCCACTTAATCTTCATAGATGTGTCCATTGCTAAAGTTGCCAACATCTAAAGCTTTTATTTAATCATCTTTGAATTTTCACCATGTGTTTCATAGTGGCACATTACAAGAATTCTGAACCCTGCAAGGGGCTGCAAGTTTTTGATTTTCGGCACCTCTGTAGTGCAATTATAGAAAAAAAAAAAAAAAAAAAAAAAATATTAAAAAAAAAAAAAAATGATGTGGCACTGACGTGGCACCAGTAGTGCCATGTCAGCACCCAACTTTTTTTAAATAAAAAAGAATTTTTTATTTTTTATTTTTTTCCTAATTGCACCTCGGGGGTGCAAAACTCGCGGCCCCTTTGAGGGCTGAAACTTTTCCTAATGCTTCACCTGCTTTAAGAATGGTATCGTGAGCTTAGAATTTGCAATGGGGAGCTAATTCTTTAATCCTAAATGAAAAACTACCTTCACCTTTTCAACAACTTTAGAGTTCCATTCATCAAGTGCACTTGCACTCCTACTTGCTGGATTGGAATGCTTCTCATAAAAAGCTGTGAGCTGCAACAGCAATGCCCCCTAATTCTTGTTGCACAAAATAAATGATGTATAAGAATGAGCAAAATTGTACATGATGACAATGTTATGTATAGTAGAGCAACATAATACTAATTCAAATTAACAACAAGAACAGAGTGAAGACCTAAAAAAATTGAAAAAAAAACATGAAATGAAAAATAAAACTTTTTATATTAACCTAGTATAAGATTCCATTTAGTGCCTCAATAGTCAAAGTGAACCAAGTTCTTTGATTTTTACTTCTATTTGGCTTCAATTGCAACAAGATCGATTGTGGAGAGAAGTTTTTCAAAATATGAGAGTGGTTGCCTAGCAATACTTTGATGTTGCCTGCACCTAGTAAGCACTCCACAATTTAATAATATCATTTATGACATCTATTGTCTTCCCCTTATTATTTTCCAAGGCCATATAAAAAACTCCATTTCCTTCCATATAACCACAAGTAACAAAGTGTGTGGCAAGATTTATGACATCATTCTTTATAAAAATCTTGACAACTGTCCAAAAAATCATTTATAATAAAAAAAAATTGATTTTTGATATTGCCCTTGGTACTTTAAATTGATTTTGCCCTTGATACCATCACCTCTCAAGATGAAGAAAAATGTTTACAATCTCCTTCTTTAAAAAGCTATGCAAATGTAACTTTGGCTGATTTTCAGAAAGAAGCTAAAGTACAACAATTAATCTATGTATTTGTGGATCTTCTTGTGTCTATATCTTTGTAATAATGTTTAAATCAAGATTAAAAATTTCTAATTAATGTATATGTATTGTACAACATGTAATTCAATATATTAACTATTACCAACTGTACACTAAGAAAGTCCAATTCTTTTTGCATTTGAACAAATTCTAGCATAATTTGCAAACAAATTTGAATCCCCAAAATTGTGGCCGTTATCAACAAGGGTTTAAGAAGGCAATTTTTTTTAACATTTGACCAAATTGTATTAAATATTGCAAGAAAATTTAACCCTCCAATACCATAGCCATTAACAGCTAGGGTTTGAGAAGGCGTTTTTTTTAACATTTGACCAAATTGTATTAAATATTGCAACCATTGCCGTTAATGGCAAGGGTTTAAGAAGTCAGCTTTTTTTTTAACATTTGGCCAAATTGTATTAAATATTGCAAAAAATTTGAACCTCCAAAATTGTTGCCGTTAATGGCAAGGGTTTAAGAAGGCAACATTTTTTTAACATTTGACCATATTGTATTAAATATTGCAAGAAAATTTGAACCTCCAAAACCATTGCTGTTAACGGTTGGGGGATAAGAAGGCAGGATTTTTTTTAACATTTGACCAAATTATATTAAATATTGCAAGAAAATTTGAACCTCCAAAACCATTGCCATTAACGGTTGGGGATTAAAAAGGCAATTTTTTTTAACATTTGACCAAATTGTATTAAGTATTGCAAAAAATTTGAACCTCTAAAACCGTTGCCATTAACGGCAGGGTTTAAGAAGGCAATTTTTTTTTTAACATTTGACCAAATTGTATTAAATATTACAAGCAAGTTTGAACCCCCAAAACCATAGCCGTTAACGGCCAGGGTTTAAGAAGGCAAACAAATTTCAACATTTGGCCAAATTTTAGCATATGTTGCAAGCTATTTGGCAACATCTAAGCAAACTCACGTAGATTTGAAGGCCACTAATTGTGAGTGCATCTATGAGAGAAGACAAGCTCTTTATACAAGTGTGGTGGTAGGAGGTGAAACAAACTACGTGAGATATGTAAATTAGGATTACTAGGAGCTTAACCACTCATACTTAGTTAAGTCAAAAGCAGGAATTGTATTAAATGTACGACTTTGGACCTGATTTTGACATAGTAAAATAACATTTTTAAGAAAACTTTGAACTGAAAAAAGTTAGTAAATGGAGTTAAATTTTATTTGTAAAAATCCATTTGAGATTTGAAACCTTAAATCAAAATTTATAAATAAAATTTAGAGAGGGGTTGGAAGGGACATTTTTTTTGACATTTTCAAACATCTTCTAATAATTTTATCCATAACTTTTTTTTGGAGGCTCAAAATCACAAAAGAATTTTTGGAGATGAAAGTGATCTAGATTTACCAACTCTTTTTTGGTCTCAAGAATTTTAGAAAAAGTTATTCTACTATGCCAAAATGAGGTCTACAGTTCTACATTGAACACAATTCCTGTATTTTGACAATGAGTGGTCAAGCTCTCATTTTTGAATTGTCTCATATTCTTTGCGGATTCATGATGGATAGTGTATTTCATTATAAAAACAACCTTTCAATCATTCAATCTCATTAAATATCAATGAAGTAATTCCTTCATTCAACCATCAGAATTCAAAATAAATCTTGATAATAGATGGTCAAATAATAGTTAATATATGGTTCAATGAATTGTTATTGGATTCTTTGGATTTTTGGCAAACCATCTTCACATTTATGTGAAAATTTGGTTATTTGGTTATTTGGTCTTAGATTTAGCCAAAAAAGATGGCACTTTTGTTTTAGCTAATTTAAGCCAAGCTTACTATCTGAATATAGCATTTATTCAAGATGATTGTGGATGGACTTGGGAGTGGAGTTGATCCTGTAAAACAGATGCATCAAGTGGCAACCTTGAGAATTGCTTTGTCATGTTTGATCATGTAAGAAGGGTGAAATCATAGACAACTATCACTAGTCACATCTATGACTCCACTTATTGCGAAATCATGACCATTGTTGTTTGTAATATACATACTGAGGGCACCAAAGGTTAGTTCATTTTTGGCGTTGTCCAAATAGGTCATGGTAGAAAATGGGGTGTTGGATCCAACCTTCTAAGGGTTTATGTGTGATAGTGCTCAAGCCAACTTTAATGCAATTTGCATTGTGTACGGGTCACGGGTTTCATTTGTTCTAATGGTAAACCATGAAAGGACTTGCTTATTCCATTGGGCAATAAACATGCACAAACACACAAAGATGCTAATTGCCAAAGAGTTATAGAACTAGCATATCCAACTTTACAAATAGTACAAGGATGGAGCATCAATGTTTGAAGTAGACAAGATGATTCTAGAAATCAAAGCTTGGGTGGTACTCCTTTGGAGCTGCATTAAAATTAGAAATTTGAAAATTGGAGGATTGTATTGCATTTTGGTATTTTGATGCCGTCAATGGGGTGGATTCATAGAAATGGTATTATCTTTAACTTCATTTCTTTTTTCTATTTTTTTACCCTGTACTATAAGTTGAAAATCGTTGAATAATGACTTCATTAATCATCTTTGCAAAAACTAAAAAAAGAGGAACTAACAGATGTCCCAATGTGCAAACTCAAAGAAACAATGCACTACAAACAAATACAAGCTTCCAGAAATTGTGGATCTAACATATTAACCCCTAAAGGACCAAATAGTGTTTTTTGGCAACATAGCAATTTTAGGCAGCTCACTACGAACGGAGTTTTTATTTTTTTTCCTTGAAAATTTCATAAAACATGTGCCCAAGGAGTAGCTTTAAGTTCCAACAATTTTCATAACTTTTGACTACACGATTAAAAAGTGATTTTTAAAGGAGTTTTTTGAGCAGCTCGAATTGCCTGCCGAACGCGGGAAATTGCATATTATGCAATAACTTTTTAACCATGTAGTCAAAAATTATGAAAATTGTTGGAACTTAAAGCTACTCCTTCGGTACATGTTTTGTGAAATTTTCAAAGAAAAAAAATAAAAACTCCGTTTGTAGTGAACTGCCCAAAATCGCTGTATTGCCAAAAAACACTGTTTGGTCCTTTAGGGGTTAATTGCCACGTATAATGACTGGATTTGAGCCTTTATGCAGATGACCAACCATAGGTCTTGTTTTATGGGGGACCTTTTGGGAAGAAAACCTCCAAAAAGGATTTAAAATTAAAGAGAGCTAGGGCATTTGGAAACGGAAAGAAAATTGCAAACGCATTCAACAAGATGCTTGAAGCAAAAGACTTTTGCATTCAAATTCCGCCTTGGAGGAAAAAGAGGATTTTGGATCCAACAAAAGAAAATTAGATCTTCTAATTGATTTTGAAGGTGATATTCATCACCTCAACAAGGTTAACTTCTCTCATCCTTGGATTCAAATTAGATTGCTGATTACTAGAATGCAACTTGGGGCTGTATAGTGGAGGAGTTTAAAGCAATTATGCCCCATATATGATTTGTGGTAGAAATGGATTGTGATACATTGGAACACATAGCGAGAATTTCAGACAAGTCAAGAAAAAAATGTCAAGCCATTTAGATGTACACATAGGCCAAATGCAAGCTATTGATTGTTAAGCATGAGAAACACATTGTTGCCCCTACTTACAAAGGGCAGAAGTGAGTGTAAAGATACTGCAATTCAAATCAAGAATCTTTGATTTTGTGCTTATCAAATTGCGTAGTACGTAATTGGACCTAAGCTTTCTCATATTCTTGCTAGAGTAGAGATCCTCGAGGTCTAGCTTGTTCTTATCGATACCAATTTTACTTGTACCAAAATCATTGAGCTTGAATAAGCTAGTTCCGCCTACAATCTACCAAGCCAATGTCACCTTGACATCTATTTGAGCATGTGCAGCACTAGGATATCCTATTGCAAATACAATTAGGGTGAACTTACTTCCTTGCCTTAGACTTAGTGCTATTTCTTGTACTTTTGTTTGGGACTGAACTTAAGCAAAAGGTTTATAACATCACACTTTTTAATTTTCCATCTTATACATGTCTCTATTATGGAAGTATAGATGGGACTCCCATTAGAAGTATGGCATGTACTAAGTAAACTGCAAACACCTTTATTATATCTTTGTTACTTCTACAAACTAAATTATAAGATAGACACGTTCATCCACATTCCTATCTTTAGCTTGAATGAAGTTAAGCAAGCAATTGTTATTGCCAAAATCATCAAGACGTACAAGTAAGTTAGTTGACAAATATTAGCATGATATGAAGTAGATACGTAGCACTGTTATTCTATCTTCAAAATCTCTAAACAAATATTAGCATGATATGAAGTAGATACGTAGCACTGTTATTCTATCTTCAAAATCTCTAATTTTGAATAGCAAAAAACATGGCAAAAAATTATATTCATTTTCTTATATATATTCTTTGGTGCAATGAAAGAATATTTTATTATATGCATAATGTTCCACATCTTCTAATATTTTAATTGAATTCATCTTCTTCTTGTCCTTAGAATTGCTTCTAAATTATTTGTGCTCTCACTTAATTAGCCCACTTTAGGACGGCCTCTCAAAATGTGATATAAATTTCAAAAGATGCAAAAGCCCCAACTTCCCATGATTCTAGATTTAAAATCCACGGTTATGGATCCCGTGGTAATAGGTTGTATTTTTCTAAATATAATAAATTTTACTGAAAAAACAACAATCTTTTAATTTTTTAACCAAAAGTTTTAGAAATTACATCATGTTCTAAGTTTCTAGGCTTTAGGCTCACACAATTTCCACTCACCGCTCTTAGGCTCATGCTCACACGCTCACATGCTAGCGTCGTTGGGTCAGAAGAGGTATTTTCTCGCAAATCTCATATATAGGTCATATTTGAATTTGAACAAGTTGGTGATTTGGAAGTGAGCAATATCATCCTAGTAGATAGGGGATTAGGGGAGTATACTATAGTAGTCCTATAAGTACACATTGGAATAGATGTAGAAACTTCCCCCCTATGTTGGCATATAAGGTTAGTTTCATATTTTGTCAATTCTTCTAACTAATTTTAGGATTTTGATTCCAAATGTGAATTCCAAATTGCCAAATTTTATCATAAATGGTAAATAATTTGCTCTCGTGATTTTTGTGAGGTAAAATTTGAAGCACAATTCCTAATTTTTGCCTTTCAAAAATGCTCAGAATTCCAAAACAAACCACTTCTCACAAAGAGAGAGATTTTTTTAAATTAGAATGAATCACAACAAGGTACATGACTCACCTTGTCCAAGGCAAAAAATTTCAATCAAATATTTAAATTTACCTACCACAAATATGTTTTGTAATCAAACTACTTGATTGAGAACCAGATATGGGGTTGCAAGCCTTCTTGCAAGGTATTGTATATGTGTGAAAATAAATCATTTGAATCTGGATTTTGTTGGAATTTGGGTATATAATGTACGTACATAGATTAGCTTTGATGCATTTTCTAGTAAATATTGATAGTTTTGATCTTAACAAAATCTTTTTTGTAATTATTGATGGATTGGTGTAGGATTGCCACTTGATGAATGTGACATAAAATTCATCTTGCTTGCCATAAAATCGCACTATTTATATTTTAATTGTATTCCCTCCTTCCCCTCTTACTTTATTATAATTGCCTTGATAAAAGAAACAACCTTTTAGGTTGCAAAATGCTCAAGTTATTTGACCGTTTTTCATGAATTTATTTATATTTCTCATGGTGGTGCAAGGATTACAGACCAAGCATGTATATCATACAAAAAGGCGCCTTTCAATTTAGTGCTTTATTATAAAGGATTGAATTGTAGGATAAATCGAGTCAGAGTGTTTCTTTTGGATCCACTTTGATTATCTACTAATGATTTTTTAGGCAAATTTTTGCCAAAAGATAGAATTTCAGTAATTTTTCTTTTCTTTTCTTTAAACAACTAGCAACTCAGAGTTGAATGATCTAGGACCACCAATTGCACCTTTGTAGTGTGCACAATTCTAATGGCAACCCCACAACTGGCTCACTGAATAAGGACACTACACAGTGTTGGTGTCTCGGTTTGGCAAGCCTGGTTGGAAAGCACCCGGTAGTGCCCCGCGGGTGGACGCGTCATTGGGACGCGCCACTTGTGAGTTGCATGGGGCCCCATGAAATGGCCCGCCACCTCATAAATGCAACTCACTTTGTCAGGGCTAGGTGGTTTCTTCACATTGGGACAACTCTGGATAATATTGATAGAGATCCATTCAATGTTGACACAATAAATAATTAGACTTGTGGCGCGACACCCAAGATGCACTAAATGGCAGTGTCTTCATCAAAACTTTGACATGACCTGACTTGTTTTTTGATTTGGCGCGTCGACTGTGGGAAAGAAAATCAGAGCGACCCTTCCCACTGCCCGTGTTGGGCCCCTTGGCGCCCTACTGTGGGGTTACTCTAAGTCGTTAACTCCACGCTTCGTAAGGGTACGATATTCTTACGATGTTCTTGTGAATCTGAAGAAGGTCTGCAAGATCAAGCGCGGAAGCACCGCATCGCGCTTCCCCCTCTCCCCGAAAACGAATGTTTAGCCGTCCAATTATCCGTCACCTTTTCCTCAGCAGGCCGTCAGCACTTTGTCTGTAAACTAGTACTACAATAGGATGTTTTTCAAGACTTCATTTTTGGGTATGCAAATGATACTTTTGTTGTCAAGTGCCAAACGACGGACAGCACAGATGCAACCATTGAAATTGAGTGAATAAAAATACGAAACACGATTTCTATCCCAAAATGACTACAGTCCGTTACACGGAACTGAAAACTTTGCCGTTAGCACTCAAGGAACATTTTAAAATCCTTCGGAATAAAACGTGTTCCAAACAGTAAAACGTTCCGATTCCTTTCAGTCTGCTTGGCGGTGGCATGGTGGAGCTGAGTCAGCGGAGTCAGCTGCATCTCAACACATCCCAAGGAATTGGCTCTCAACACTTTCCCAAATTCCAAGGAATTGCCTGGCTCTCAAAGTCTCAAGTCTCAACAATTCCCAACTCCCAAGGAGCTAACCACAAGCCCACCACCCTCTCCAAGGAGCTGGAATCTCTGCCCCTTATCACACTTTCCAAGGACGGAGGCTGAGAGAGTGCTCGTGTTGGTCAGGTTTTGTCTCACTCGGGTTTAACTTAACTTATACTACTGTAGAGCATTAGCCATCCGCCACCGTGGGGTGAAGCGAGTCTGGAGAGCTCTTTTTTGGGAAACAAATGAAACGAAGTTTCATTGCAAAAAGGGGTGAAAAATACAAGCCAGCCAGCCACAGGTGGCCTGGCAGGAAGAGACCAAAACACAAACAACATGTTAAGATGAAGGCATAGGCTCTAAGTATATCAAACAACACAAATGAGCAAGAGAATACCTATCCCCTGGTACGGGAAAGATGATAGTATATACTATCCCAATTAGGTGTCCAACACCTAATCTTGGGTGTGGATAAGGTGGAGAGCTTCAAGTTACTAGTAGATCGCTCTATTTAATGACAGTTCACCAGGAGTACTGTCACCTGGAAGTAGCACTTACTATTCTAATTCTGAGTTAGCCACTACTTCAACACAACACAACAAAGACCACAACCGGAACAAACAGGGAGGAAGGGAGGAAGGAAGGGAGGAGGCGAGCAGAGCCCAGGGAGGGCAGCAAACAGCAACTCAACTCATCAGACGCGCTCCAGAAGCAACGAGAAGTCTGAGGAGCTCTGGAAATCGACAGTGCCCGGCGAATACCACCCCGTATGACTCCCAATTGAATTCCAGCGCTCCTAGTTGAATTTCCAATCTGCTTCTGGTTGTGCGGTCCGTCTGTGGTCCCCTTGTTTTCCGGCAGGCCACTTGTACTTTGCCCTTTGCAATGGAATTCCGTTTCATTTGTTTCAAGGAAAAAACAATTTTTGATTCTGATGACATTGACAAGCAAAGTGCTTCTGAGCTTATGGACGAGCAAAATTGAATGCAAAGTGCTCGGACATTTGTCATTGCTGGGCTCCAAAGAAATTTCACGCCCATGACTTGCCCGGCGGTGAAGGGTGCCCTGGTTCTTGGCCCCTGCCAAAACTGCCTTGGCCGGTGATAGTGAGTAGGGGTGGAGATGCTCTTAGGGCCTCCATGCATGTATCATCGGGTGGGTGAGGTCAACAATGCTGAAATATAGAAGGCACTTTTATGTTCCTTCTACAGTGTGAGATACACCAAAATCGGTAGCTCTCTCTCTCTTCCTTCCATGCTTAACGATCATTGGTGGTATTGTGTTTGTCTCCTAGTTGCTTTTTCTGCCTACCGGGCTCACATGTAAGCTGGCCCTTAGTATTGTAATGTAGTATGCTCTGAATGCGACCCATTATCTAGGAATGCATGACATATTGTTTGAAATATCTATAAACCCCTAAAGGCCCAAGTGTCCCCTTGGGGGACACTTGGGACTTCGGGCAAGCTTTTTCAAACTTCATATTCAATATGATTTTTTTGAAGCATGCAATTTCTCATAAGCTTCGCGTGCATACAAATTTTGTCAAAATCCGACTTATTCTCAAGAAGTTATGACCATTTGAATAAAAATTTCAGTTTGTTCTACTGCTGCCCCTCAACAATCTGCCTTTGACTATGAAGGGGTAGCAAAGGTGGGCAAGAGAGGAGAGTCAGGCTATTGCTATGCCTATTGGGAGGTCACATTAGACTTTAGGAGCTTCAAGAAGTTAGAGATTTTGAGGCAGTTTTTCATTTTTTTCCTTCCTACTTCTCAAGTATAAGTGCATCTTTCAAACTACCATTCCGTTCAGATTTTCTATGTCTAAAAATATGTGATGGAAAAATTGATTCAAAAATGGCCTAGTGTGTTGTTAATTCTTGGGATATTGTGGCAAATTTTAATTGTTGTGAATGTCTTACTTGTCTTGGATTGCCTTGAAAATAAGCATGCACATGCCTAAGTAACATGTTTTCCTATAAGAATTTTTTATTTATTTGAGGTCTGTAGTAGAAAAAAATCTAGCAAAAGGCGGTCAAAGGCATCTGAAATTTTTAGGCATAGTGAAAAAAAAATGAAAAAAGGCTTTGAATGCAAATATATTTCAATCTGTACGGTCAAACCTCACAAAATTTTACCACATATTCTCATACAAGTTAACTACAAGATCCTATGGTTACATTCTCCAAAAAAACATTTTGGAAACTTTTTTAATGAATGTTCTAGAAATGGCAATTTTGAGTGGTTTTTGAGTTAGAAAAGGCCTTGGGCCTTTAAAGGTTCATGTCAATGATGAGTTAGGTAGGCTTAAATGGTCCCTTTAAGAGTAGACTACCTTAATGTGGGTAGATGAAAGACCCACTATAGACCTTTCCATCAATTCCTTCAAGATTGTTGAAGCCTAGGAGTAGCTTAAAATCTTTATCAATATTCCACAATGACACGTTTTTCCTAAATTTCAATTTACTTGGGGTTATGGTTGGTTTATATGGACCTACTTTATTGAAAATTTCCAAGGCAATACAAAGCTAAAAATTTAAGTGTTTTGGATGTTAGTGGCATGAGTATAGGATTTTTGAGTTTTTTTGGGAAGCATTTTGCCAATTCTATTTAGTTTGGATTTGGAGATTTGCAAATTTTTCTTATCCCATAAACCACATAATCAAAATGGATAAAATTAGTTTAAATTACCTTAAAATAGCACGACCAAGCTTCTTCACCTTGCAATTGATTGCTTCTTGAGTGATATGTGAAAAATCTACAAAACCTATGCTCCCTAAAAAACTTGAGAGGATGTTTTGTATTTTTTGGATGATTTTATAAGATCTCTAGAATGCAAAAAAAAAGCTTTTTTTATTCCATTTTTTAAAGTGATAGTGGTGCTTGAATTCATTTTCAATGAATGGTGTTGGATATTTGCTCCACGCAAGATTTTGGAATATTATATACATGAAAATGGCAAATCCACAGATCATCAAAATAGTATATTTAAGAAACTTATGCTTCTCTCTTTTGATATGGGGGTAATAAAAAATTATTACTAATTCACTCATTTATTAAGTGAGTGGATATTGACCCCTCATTGTCCCTTCAAAAGGATGTGTTTTTCTTCAGCATATTACGTTGCAAAAACGCTCCACTTGTATTTTGTAATTTAAAATCACCAAGTTTGAAGACTTATAAAAATCTAAACATAGAATCCCAAAGGAACAAGCTTTCATAAAGCCCATAATTCACAATAAAATTTCAAAATTGTGAAATTGTCATGTTGTGACTACATTTTTGTAGCTTGAAAATACTCCATAGAGTAATATCATCCTTGGGAAAACTTGCACTTTCATTTAACCTCTAACTCTTTAGGCATTTTTCCATCAAAGACCACTCAAAAGTATCATTTCTATTGTGAAGTGCAGAGAACTTCAAAAATTGTATTTTTGCATATCTAATTTTAGGATCTTGCACCACACTAGTATAGACATCTGGAGAAGAAGTTCCAAAAACTTTGACCGTGTGGATTCACTACCACAAGATAGAGTGCTTTAAGTGAGTTTTTAAGTATAGTCCTAGTAGTATGATTATAAATAGTGACCTCTCAGGAGATTTTCAATAAAATTTTACTATAAACACATGTATTTTTAGAAAACTTTTAATAAAAATATCTTTAAAGGTCATTACTTATAATCTTACTACTAGGACTATACATAAAAACTCTCTTAAAACACCCCATCTTGTGGTAGTGATTGCGTTTGAAGTGAATGAATCTGGATTTATTGTATCTTGTCTGACCAACAATGCTAGTATGTGAGTCCAAGAATGTGAGCTTGTGAGCATTGAGCCTACAACATAGGTACCTATAATATAGATACCACACATAATAGAAAGTGTGTATATCATAAATACCTATAATATAGATGTTTGTAACATTTACATCCTAATATCATAGAAAATTTCTATATTATATATACCTACAACATGGGTGTGTAGTATTCTAGGCTTATAGGCTCACACTCTTATGCTCACATAATAGCAACCTTCCATATTTGACTAGATTCTAAGTCTTTGAATGTTCTCAGCATAAAAAATTTGCACTACACATTTTTATTTTTATGTTGAAAAATTGAGTTGAAAGCTAGGAAAATAATTAAGAAAATAATTGATTTTCATTCTTTAAAAACTGTTAAGTTAAAGCATGTATAAGGAGAAACTAAATTGTTAATAGCTCTAAACTGAATTGAAAATCACTAATCCCAACACTAACAAAAGATTGTTCTAGCAAGCTAATTAAACCTTGTACAATTTATTTTTTAAACTTGTAAAAATTGCATTCAAAAATGAATCCTAGAAGTTATTTCTTAAAGAAGATGTTTAGATTGCCCAAAAGACAAGGTAGTCCATAAATTTCTCATCACTAATCCAGATAGAATGAATCAAATCTTTCCATGTAGACAAAAATAATTTCTTCAAGAAACTAAAATAATTTTGAAAATTTTATTTTGACTTTTTACTTGTGTTGTCCATCAAATTTTTTTGGAGCTTATAGTGGCATAATTTTTGTTCTTAGGTACAAATTGAATATATTCCCTACAAGTTAATGCGTTTTCATATCTTAAAAGAAATTTAAAAAAAAATTACAATAAAAATTGAGAAGGTATTCAAAATTCAAAATCCATTTCGTCCCCCTAAGGAGACAAAATAGGTTTAGGGATTGAATCAATCATTAGAGATAGCTCGGAAGATACACAACAAGAGTCATTGGAATTTGAATATGAAATTATTTGATGATCTTTTGCATTTTGTATTTTGTCAAGTTAAAAATGTATTTATCATTAATAATCTAATGGAATAAATTGTATCCATTAGATTAATTGGCTCTTGTAACTTTGAATCTTCAATTAAATCAAGCATTGGAGTTATAGAACAAGAAGGTTGAAATAAGAAAAGTATGCACAATGCTCAAATTTGATCTTCAAAGGTTTGTGGCTTTGACTTATTCTATTCTATTTTAACAAAATCTTAGGCTCTGCATAATTGTTCTAAAGATTGTCTTTTTAAATGATTTTGGTATATACACTTTATTGTCAAAACCTTTAAATTTTCGATGAAATTCTTTTCTACAAATAATTTCATCACAAAATTCAAGCTAAATTTCTTTGGATACTTCTAAAATATACTTCTATTAATAAGGTATAGTAATTTTTTTAATTTAATTGCAATTGCAATTTAAGATCACATTTTATCTACTTTCAAATCTATTTCAATCGTATTCTTTGATTGTTGCCAAAAATACATAGTTTGAGCAACAACAATCACTTTGTTTATGCTTAAAAACTTCATGAAAACTATTTTATCCTTCCATAGAACCTGAATACTCACTTCAATCTATCTTATCTAAAATGAATATTCAAGTCCATTACACGTTTGAGAAATGAAAATAATAGTATTTGGAAAATCGGATTTGGCAAGGGATTACAACATATCATAAATTTATATTTAAATTACCATAATTTCACTACTGGACATGCCATGAAGTGGCAAGTTTATAAGTTTTATGAGGGTTTTATTAAATAGTAACAATAGGTGCCATTGAAATGAAATTGTTGCAAAATAATGTATTAGAAAATAAAATCTTCATTTAAATATTGTTATTGTGAGTTGAAAAATAAATAAATAAATAATGTATATAAATATATCACCTAAAAGTACAAGAGGCATAGAAGAAAGTCTTTTCACCCTTTCACTTGCTTAATGATGTAGCACTTATTAGGAGATTTGAAGAGTTATATTGCATCTTAATTTTAGCTCAAAGTGTTCAAAAGTGAATTCTAAGGTGTTGTTTTACCATTTAAGTTTCAAAAGGCTGGACCTTCTAAATTTTTAGTAGCTTAAAGATTCACATTTCCTAATTCAAAAGCACCCCTAGCACCCCTAGCTCGCATCCTTCATGGGCTTTGGACTTGTTCATGGACTGTGGTTTGTGGACTTGCGACAATTTTTGTTGCATGAATACCATTCAAATCTTAGCAATTTCAGCAAAGCGGACGGGTGGTCTCATGGTTTATGACAGATTGTGCCACCTTGAAGACCAAGGTTCGATCCCACTGGCGTACTTGAAACACCTCGGGCCTATTGGGAGGTGAATTCAAGAATCCTTGATCTAATTGTGGATTGAAGATACTTAAATTCACTTCCCAAAAGGCCCGATGATTTTTTAGACAATTTTTTTATGGATTTGATTATACATGTCAATCAATTAGTCTTCTCTCTATTGTATTAGCACATGACACTTTACAATAGGTACTTTTTATCCTATAACTATTAGAACAACCAATCTATACCCTAAATTAAAGTATTAGTAGAGTCTTGCCCAAAGTTGGAAAAAAACATGTAACCATAGGATCTTGTAGTGTAATGACTTGAGTAAGATAAAGGACTTTAAAGTTTATTTTAGAGTAGAGAATCCATAACTGCCCGCAAACTTGCAAGCTTCATAACTTTTGACTCATTAATCAAAATGAGATGATTCAAAGTTTTTACCTATATATAGTTCTAAAAAACCAATTTTCAATTTTTGTTTTTGAAAAAATTGATTTTTTTTTATCTGCTAGGACTGCCCAGATACGAAAAAAAGTAATATATTAGGCCATAACTTTTGACTCGTATTTCCAAATGTCATGAAATTTGGTGCATATGAAAGATATTCCTGGCCCCCACCTTCTGTTAAAATTTCAGCCAAAAATATGGAAATCTCTAGTCGTATGTACCTGCCCAAAAATTCTATATGGCCAAAAAATGCATGTTGGTCCTTTAGGGGTTAAACTATAGAATTTAGAATACCAAATTGGACCTCAAAAATCTTGAAAATGCTAAAGATAGAAGTAAAATGACCTCATTGGGATTTTGTGCAAACTATGATAATCAATGTAAGGTGTAATTCAAACTATTTAGTTTTTTGCAGAAATAAAAAAGGATTAATATGTTTTTTATAGACCATTATTTGGTCACATAACCATTGGAATTCTAGGGAAACTATAATACAATATTGTACAAACTAATTCAATTAGTATTTTTGAAAACTATAGTATACACCAATACAATAGCCTAACCTACTAATTTTACACATGCTCAAAGTTTAGTCTTTGTTGTTTCTAGAAGAACATATATATAATTTTTTTTTTTACATAAAAGGGGATAAGATAACACACTTTACAAATGTATGGTACTTCACACTTAAATGAACGTTGCTATTTGCACACCTAATACAGAAACTACCAATATGGAAACAAATTTACTTTGTTTCTAAGTCCTTTTTTTTTAGAGATTTTATAATATGGATGGTATAAAATTGTTAATGCAACAATGTTCTTGATTTGTAACTATGTCAATATGTGTAGAAAAAAAATCAAATTTAGAGTTTCGTTCTACTTTAGTCGCCCTACTTGAATTTTACAAGAGTAACTGCACCAATTTTTTTATTCTAATTGTGATATATTTTAAAGATAATGCCTCATACTATTATCCAAATTATGAAGTTCTACATAGAAGGAATGCTTGTATTTTTTAAATTCACAAAATATTTCAAACCATTTCAAACTTCCATCCGTGCTTCCATCTTCATTCAAGTATGGTTTTGTATCTAAAAACACCTTCTATTTCCAAGGTTTTATATGTATAAAAGTTTGCTTAAGGATTAAAATAGCCATGCTTTGATAGGATATAAATTTCTTTTTTAATATATTGTACTTTATTCTATCTAATATCAACTTTTGGTTGCTTTTACACAAATAATAATAAAAAAGTTTGTTCTTTTATGGTTGTTATGTGACATATATCAAATTAATATGAGATATCCAGGTTTGAACTACCAAAGGGTTTATGATAAAAGCAAAATGTACTACAAAATAGTTTTTATTTTATTTTATTAAAAGGTCGTATAAAAAGGAAGATGTCAAGCATGATGCTCAAAATGCTTAGAAATTAATTAGAAATTATTTATACAATCAAGCTTCAAAACATTTGTGTAGATTGTCATCAAAACCATATAGAAACATTCTACTTCAATATTATTAAAGTTTCATTTTTCATTTTAAAATTGGAAACATTGTGAATGACTAAAATTACATCGTACAAAAGTCTCCTTATTCTTTTTTCTATAATTTGTTACCTTTGTCAATGTTTTCTATATAAATGTATTTGAACTTGGATGTCTATCAAAGCAACTACTTTTGAGCATCTAGGGCAATACCAATAAACAAAAGACGCAAGTTGAATCAAGATCAAGTTGCTAGTGATAAATAATTCCCTCAACCAATTGAACCAACCAACGAAACTACGGAAGATGAACAAGCAGAATTTTAAAATATGCAATTCCCCCCACCTTCTTGAAGCAATTCCAAGCAACACAACTATGAAGTTACTACTTATCATAAGCTCCCCAAATCAAGGAACTTACTTGAAGATAAATAATCAGGCAAATGAAACTGGCAAAACGTGACTTATCTGCATACAGAACCCGCCCTTGAGGCAAGTGGACATCCTATGGCGGATGGAAGTCCAATTTTTTTTAATCCATAAACAATGTATTACAAGAATTCTGAACCCTGCATGGGGCTGCAAGTTTTTGATTTTCGGCACCCCCGCAGTGCAATTACAAAAAAATAAAAAAACATTTTTTTATTAAAAAGATATTTTTTTTTGAAAAAAAAAACATTAAAAAAAAATATATATATCAAAAAATAAAAAATCTGACGTGGCCCTAACGTGGCACCAATAGTGCCATGTCAGCACCCAACTTCTTAAAATAAAAAATAATTTTTTATTTCTATTTTTTTCCCTAATTGCACCTCAAGGGTGCAAAGCTCGTGGCCCCTTCAAGGGCTGAAACTTTTCCTAATGCCGCGGCCATTTTCTGGTCGATGAATGAGAGAGAATCTTTTTGTGTAGGACAGAGTTGCAACTCCTCATATTGGAATTTTTGTGTGGAAAGGAGAGATCATGAATAGTAGTTTGACCTCCAATGAGCACTTTTAGTTTTTTAAAGTAGATGATGTCATAGAGTGCCAATAGGGATGATTTCCACGGTCATCAGCCTGGCATTTAAGGGTTAAATAAGTGAATGTCTTCACTGAGCATCCTCGGAGTGCCGACCTATCCTTCTTGAAGAATGCAACATATAAGTCCTGATGAGAATGTAAACATTGAAGAATGTCACCATCGATCATCAAAAGTAGGGTTTAGGTTTAGGTGAATGTGGAGTGTCAATTGCCAACTTTTGCTTTGGTAACCGTGATTTGCCAACACTTTTATAATTTTTGACTTTTATCTTGCTTTGGAAGTGGTTGTATAATGCTTTTGGATTGCATTTCCAATGATATAGATTTCAAGTTCTAATTCTATACAAGTCAAAAGCTAGAAATACATTTGTAAAGCCAATGTATGTGTTGGATTCAGGATGCTCTCACATTGTGAAGTCCAAACAAAAGCTTAGCTTGTAATTGATTGCTTGGTACCTCTCCACCTTTCACTCACTTTAGGACTATGGACTTCAACTATCTTGTGATCAATTGATCAATTTGATGTGAAGAAGAATGAAGGCCATGACACTAAACCTACTACACCAAAATGGTTATTCAGTATGGGTGGATAATTAGCCAGCATGAAAATTCAGATGCCCAATCTAACCATTGCACACAGCAAATGCTACAACGCCACAACTACAACCAGGATTGAATAGTATATACTTGTGATAAATAGTTCAAGACCATACCAAATAACCATTTTGGTGTAATGGTTGTCGGTTCAAAATTACCAAATCATAAATTTTTTTCCTAAGTCGCAATATATTCAAATTACAAAATTTCTTCTAGAACAAAAATGGGATGCCGAAATGAACTTTCCTCTCCTTCAATTGGAAGGACTTGTAAAATAGAGCAAGATCCAAGAAGGAAGGTTTGTTTATGTCATCACTATGGCACATATATCAGGTATGGCCACAAATTTGTGGAGAAAAAATATCAATTCCTCATTCAAATGTATGATGGAGGACAGAAAGAGGTGCAATTGGATGGGTCTACCTTAGTAGGGGCACTCATAGCACCTTCGAGGTTGACATTTTCTCTGAGAAACTTCTTTAGTGCATGAACTGGGGAGCCAATGGGGAGCCCTGTTTTGTGGAGGAGCTGTGACACCCCCTTTGCAGCGAAAATGAAACCTCCGACAAGGTTCACTTGCACAGTACCACCGCAACCACGGCAAACCAATCACAGAGCAGACTGTGAACCTCAAACCTTCGCGTAAACTTCTTCACGTCCATTCTTGTCCTCCGGAGGAAGAGAACGACTCTTCTCAACCTTCACGGAAAGGAGCCGGCACAAGCCGCGGCGAGCCAACTGACAAGTGCCACGTCCCTCTTCTTGACCTTCACGGAATGGGATGAAGGAGCAGTGACTACCCCTAGTGAATTGTTCATTCATGTTCTCTTCACTCTTGGGACTTGTGAGTCAATCCTGTGATTTCAGACTCTTCGTGTACTTGGAGTACTTTCTCTCTCTACTCATGTTCATAACTGCAGGTGTGCTCTTAAGTATGTCTTTAGCTGGCCTCTTACTTGAATGAGTCTAAACTTGAGATAAGCATGAATTCCGGCTTCCATTTGTTTCAAAAAACTTGAGATAAGCTTAGTTGCCTGGATCCATGCTGTGCTTAATTCAGTGATTATTCATCACAATATGAAACTTCTTGCAGGCCTGCTTCTCCAATCATCAGATAATGTCAATTGTCGTAAGCCATTTCAAAATTCAAATCTAGCCAGGAATGGACGTTCTTCCATTTTTGTTTACCTGAAAATCTAGGCAGTTCAGGAATTTGCTCATGTCCATAGATATATTGATTTTACGTGTGATTAGAGATGTCTTGTAGCTAGATGATTTTCCTAAAAACTGATGAATGATGGTTTTTGAATGTGCACTAACCAGAATTACTTTGTGGTATGATTCTTCAGGTTCCAAATCACTTGATTCATGTGAAATCATATGAAAAGCTCGTCTAGGAAGGAGATTCAAACCTGCCTGAGAGTCTATAATGTCATATGGGCTTTGTTTATCTTTCAATTTCTAAATTCTCATTGGTTGTAATTTGGATTTCTAAGCATCGTGCTTTTATACTCAACTGTGTAAATTGAGCCGTCTTTATAGGATTCCACTCTGCCCAGCTTTTGCTTCTTGACATACCGAAAATTCTCATCTTCTGCTGGATTGGTTTCAATTTGATAAGTGGAGTCCATGCTTTGGATCAGACTGATTGAACAACAGGTCAGTACTCAGTACACCTACTTTTTTATTTTTGTTTAATGCAATGATTATTTTTATCATAATTTCTATTTTAACATTTTAAACTTCATTATAACAAAGAAATAGAAGGGATGAATGCCAACCCTTTGCAGTACTTTTTAATTAGCTCTTCACATGTAATAAGATTGAATTGGTTCTCATCTATTGTTGGAAAGTGAATATTTTGATGCATTGCCTAACGTTGAGTTCTAGATTGTATCCTTTCTTGCGTTGGTATTTTTGTATAGACGATCCCTCTTGCTTTTGAATTCCATGATGAAAAATTGCAAACATTATTTCTTGTGCGGTGGTGGATCCAGAGCTACAAGCCATTAATGAAGTGGTTTATGTGTGAAGTTTGTGGTGGTACATGAGCAAATGAATTTGTTTGTTTCTTGGAGACCTTGTTGTTGACAATAGACAAATAATGTAATTCACTGTACTAAAAACTGTGTTTAGTTAGTGTCGTTGTACTCAGATTCTCACCATTTTCCCTGTGAATGCTTGACCAACAAGCATCAAGCAATTTTGATGAGAGTTATGGTGGGCTGACAATAGTAGGAATGTGCTGAAATCCCATTGAACTGAACAAAACCTAGAGAATCAGTAAGCTTACCACTTGCATCTCTACCTTGCAAAACCATTAGGGGAGAGAGGGCCACTTCAGAGACTCCAAACCATTCCTCTTCTTGTGAACAGGATGATCCTTGAATGAGCACCTTTCTTCCTGCCTCCTTCAACTAATCGTTGGCAAATTTGTCTCCAACCTTGGTACAAGCGTTCTTTAAAGTGGCTAAATTTTGCCCCGTATCTACCAAAATTTTGCTTGTGCTAAATTTATATTGCCCAAAACCTGAGTAAATGAAGATTTTCAGCAAATTTTTGAACTTGAACATTTGGGGGAGCAAACGAGCACAGTCATCCAATTTTTTTTTGCTGCCATCCACTCCTTTTCATCCTCCAACATTGCCAATCTGCATTTGGGCCGTCCAATGGTAGCAAAGGCGGCCACATCTTTGCCGCACATTTAGCAGGTCGTCTTCCTCCTTGAGCTGCGCTGCACTTAGTGAATTAGCAGATCTGCGCTCCTCCTGCTGCAGGTGATTAGCAAATTGTTGCAATTTTTTTTACAGGTTTGAGCAGGTGTTTGGAGACTTAGGGTTCCACGATTGTACTCCACTACTCCTGTAGTCATGTCGAGCGGCATTTACTGAGGGTTCCATTTTCAATTTTGCAATCATCATTGAAGCATATTCCGTCTTCAAATTTTGAATGTTGCAGCGCCATTTTTGAAAATTTGGAGGCCCTTCTTCAATTGTTGTGGCTAGGCATTCTGATTTCTGTGTCACATTCAATTTACTTGGAAATGGAGGCGGTGGGAGTTTGGGACTTTGGGAGATGTTGGATTCACTATAAGAAACCCGCGTTTTAGATGACAAGCCCCTGATTTTTCTTGACGGATTTTCATGGACATTTAATGCAACAAACCATGTTTTTTGTCAATAAGAACGTCTAATGTAACATCAATGCTGACATAAGAACATGGATTTGTTGCATTGGACGTCTACAAAAATCCGTCAAGAAAAATCAGGGCTTGTCATCTAAAACGTGGGTTTCTTATAGTGGTTGTTGCTGGAGAGTTCTATAAACAAAGTCTTTTGGGACTCACAACCTTGCAACCTTGTTAGAGTTCCATTGTCTTCCAATCCTTGCGTGTTCGTAATGGGGTGCCATTGCTCTCCCCTGATTTTGTGTCTTTGGTTTTTGTTCTGATTGTTTTGTGCTGTAATGCTTTTCTGCTCTTGCATTTTGTTTGTTGCTCCTTGGTTCGGGTGGTGGACTGGTAGGGTGCAGGACTAGAGGTTTAGGATGGAGCAATGGCACTGCGACTCCAGTTGCCAAACAATTTCCGGTTGCTTACATTTGGTAGCTCTATAACTCTCACGGCCTGGGCAAATACTTGTCGCCCTTGCCGACTACTGCGGCAACAAAAGCAACGCCTGCTCTTCAGAGCGCCGAGGATGTGTCGCATGTGTTGGAGACTTGCCTTTCCGATTTGCTTGCTGTTGTTCCCCAATTTGGATGGCTTTTAGAGGTGACCATCATCTCACCGGAGTGTCCAACATCGGTGGTGAGTGATGTCGACAGCCTTCCAGGCAATGTGAAGAAATCTGGCGCTGCTCCTTGCAAGAGACGGAAAGTTGCTCCGACGACCCTGACAAGAAGATGGCAGGAGGTCTGGGCGTGTCGATTTACATGGGCGGAAGGCAAGTTTGATTCAAGCGGCAATCTTACAGGCGTTGTTTGTTGAACCTGCACGACTGTCAACGGGAGGAGAAAAGTCATTGTGCCAAAAGGAGACAACCTAGAGAAGCATGAAGGCAAACCCGTTTGCAAATTCGATGGAGAGCCGTTGCCCCATCTGAAGAAGAGGGACAGCTATGTCAAAATCGATTGCAAGCACATGAAATTCACAAAACTATAGGCCGGACGCAAACAAGGGAGCACTGTTGCTGACCAACTTGTGGCCGGCTTTGAGGGCGAGATAAGGCAAAAGGGAGTGCAGGTTTTCTTCTCTTTTCACAGTTCTAAGTAATTGCTGCCCAATGTGTGATTATGAACGCGAGCAGTACCTTCTAAGATACCTGAAACTAAAAAACGTAACTAAAAAACATTGGTCTGAGACTTCCGGTTGGGAGATGTCGGAGAATTTACATGTCTGCGTCCTAGCAACTTTGAAAGCTGTAGTTTAGTTTGCTAACTTCATCTCCCTTAGTGCCGATGAGGTGACGGCCATTGACAGCACGTCATGGATTGCTGTGCATGTCTACGCCGTGGAGTCCTGGGAATCGAAGGTCCATTTGCTACACCTTGCTTGTATAGTCAATAGTGGAACTTCAGATAACTTGACTAACATCATAATGTGTGCCTTACTAGATCAGGGTGGACTAACTCGCGAGCAGATTGCGGCAAAGGTTGTTTCTTTTGGTGCTGATGGAGTCAACACCTTCCAAGATCCAAAGACTAGGGTGACCACCCAGATTCGGGAAAAGTGGGCGCCGTTCAGCCTTGGTGCATCTTGTGCTAGCCACAGGATCAACCTTGTGGCTAAAACCCTGTCTAACTATCCTTTAGTTTCTTGTTTGGAAAAGCTTTTCCAATCTCTGTATTTGTACTTTTGCCGCAGTAGCAAGCGATATTCTGAGTTGCAAAAACTGGCTGATCTTATGGAAACTAAGGGAGCTAAGATGTTATGGAATGTTGAGACATGCTGGATTGCTATGAGAAGTCCAGCACATAAGGTTTTGTTTGAGTACAAAACGTTGTTGGTTAAAATGGGCATAGATATGTCGTCATCTACAAGCCAAAAAGCCACTGCGCAGCTTCTGGTAATTTTGACCTCCTCGCTAATATCGAGGTCCTCCTGTCTTTGGCATGCTTTGTTCTGCTGCTCAATATGGTTCATTGTTTGATTAAACTTTCCCAAGCACAGAATGTGTTTATCTGTGACTTCATGTAGTCACTTAAGTTGTGCCAGGCCGATCTAGCTCGGATGTTTGTGGACTCTGCTATAACATTCAGTGTGGAGGACTTTAAGAGATACGATGACCTCATTGAATTGAGGTGTGAGGAAACACCGCTGGAATGGACTGAAGATCCACAACTCCTGGAAGGGACCGGTGTTTCTTACCTGTGCTTCAACTTCAAGCATACCCGTGTATTTGCTCGGTGCCACAGCAGGGAGACATCAGAACATATTTTTATCACTCCCGAGGAATTTGGTGGCATCTAGGGAAGTGTCCAGCGACAATTTACATGTAACTACGGCATTCATCTTTTCCTTGTTTTGGGCCTTTTTTCTTTGCTGATTTGTTTTTTTCTATTTCTATTTTATCATGTACATCTTTACTTAGTTAGTTCTTTGCTTGCATGACTTTGCATTATGTCATTCAATCCTTGCATTACTTCATTGAATCGTTCAAGTTCATTGGTTGTTGTATTGTTTCTAATCACGTGTCTTGTCTTATGTACAGAGATAGCTCAATCATTATTGGATGAGCTGGATAGACGATTCCCGCAGCAAGAACTTTTTGATGCTTTCGGGATCATTTACCCTCAGTACTGGCACCAAAATGGGGGGAAGAGAGCTTTTTGCAGCAGTTATCGGTGTTTAAAAAAGTTCTATTGTCACGCATGGATTTTAAGTGCAGGGATGCCTTTGCACGATGGTGGCAAGTCATACACTATACCAGAGTTACTTTCCAAATCAAAGCTAGACAACCAGCAAGGTCTATTCAAAGTGACCATGAGGTCCAACTATGAGTCTACATGTGCACCACCATTTGACACCAATCCAGTGATTAAACTTTGGCGGAACCTTTCTTAATCATGGCACTTGATGAAACTCATATTCGAGTATTTCAAAGTGGCAGAAGTTGGTTGCTGCCTAGTGCTGGGCTCAATTGAAGACAAGAGGATTTTTTCAACCTTAAAGTTCCTTAAGTCTTGCCATAGAAATCGTCTTGGCAAGCATCTACCTCTTGTTGTCCGCATATTCGGGCAAAAGTATTACTCTTTGGAGGATTTTCCATACAAAGAGGCCATTGAATCTTGGAAGCAGGCTGTGAAGGTGGGCCGGCATGGCGATGTGTAATCTCTGACCGGTTCTACAGTATCCTCTCCATCTATGTATCTTCCTTAGTTTTCATGAGGTTAAGCATGATTTTGGACTCATCTCCATAATTTTCCTTGACATGAACTTCTGGGCTACGATGCTTTCCGTAATGCACACTGGGAGCAGGTAGAGGGCAAGCTGGACTGCACTTGGAGACTACCTTCTTCCACTTAGTTGTTTTCTACTAATCTAACTTCTCTACTACTAATGTGTTTTGTTTGTTTTGTAGTGTGTGTAGAACACTAACACTACTATTGGGCAATCTTAGAAGGGTTTAACTCCCTTGTTAGTGCAAATGGTAGTTGTATATTTGTGAATTACATTCTTCTTTGAAGAATGCCTTGTAACAATCTTTGGAAATACAGATGTACATATAAGTTCTTGCAATTTGAAGAATGCCTAATATAAATCTTTGGAAATACAGATGTATATATGAGTTCTTGCAACTTGCACGTTTCTCAGGCTTTGGCTGCAAATTGCTGCTATTTGACATTTTATTTTGAAACTTAGCAATTGCAACCATTTTCAGTGACAAAAAGTAGCCTTCTGGCATGTACTAAAAATTCCCAATATCGCAAATTGTACTTTATAAAAAAAATTTAATATGCAAAATGCCACAACCGGAATTCCAATTTATTTGCTTGTTTCTACCAACGCCTTCAAAAATCACAGAAATAGCTGCCTATTATGCATGGTTATAGCCTTCCAGCAAAATATAGAAAGTAGGTTTTGGGAGCTCTATTTGGTACTTGTTCAAATAGAGGCCAAAGTTGTTTGTGGCATCTTCAACTCCTCAACTCTTGAAAGATATTTTTGTTCCTGGCAAACCAACCCGGAGAATCTTGTATGAAAATTTAGAACATGGGCTTGAATAATTGAGTAGGTCAACAACTAAATAAATTAGGGAACGGTTAGCCTAGTAAGACAAGGAAATAAGGGGAGTTTTTGCTCATGTATTGTTCATATAGTGAACTACTCGCTCTACACAAACAGTGTCCCCAAGCTTCACAGGATCCAACCTCTGGATCCAATAATCTCTCTTTGTGCAAGTACAAATACAACAATGCAAGCCTACCCAACCAAGAAACCACGAATTGACACTATTTTGAATATTCCAATGCAGGATGATTGCCCTTGGAAAGGTCCTTGAAGGGCTTAAAAGGCTAGCCCTTTGAGTAGACCTCTGTTGTTTCATCCTTGACAAAGTGTAAAGCCTACGCTTTCTAGCTTTGAAGTATGGGCCTCTCCAGAGTGCAATGATATAGAGTCCTTGGTAACTTACCACCAATAAGAAAAGCTCAAGTGCTCCTTAGACGGGGCAACCATTAAAGAAAATTTTAGGCCTTTGGAAGGCTGCTCCACAATCCTTTGAGGTATCCTGAAATTTTTTTTGCTCAAAAATTCGTTTTTCCCCTATTTCCGCCCAGCTGAAATTGCAATGACAGTGGCGTAGGAACCGAAATTTATGAGTAAATTTTTTTTTTTTTTGAATCCTAAAAAAATTATTAAAAAAAATAAAAAATAAAAAATAAAAAATTTGCAAAAACTAACTGTTTCGACGAGCAGTCAGCTGGAGTGACAGACTAAGCTTTTTAATCCCTAAAGTTCTATGACTATGTATTCACCGAAAACATTCCCAAACTGTCATTCTTAGTACAAGTACCAAATTTTTGAAATTTTTTTTTTTTGAGACATGTAACCGTAGGATCTTGTAGTAAACTAGTTTCAGAAGATGTGGAAAAAATTTCAGAATTTTCTACTATGTGGATTGGAAGATATTAGCATTTGAATTGGCAAAAATCCTTTTTTGTCCCTGCGAAAATCAGGGCAGCTGCACTTCACAAGGTCACATTTGTATGAAAAAATGTCCAACATGGTGGTGCATCTTTGAATTCTTTTTCCTAAACAAGTTGGCTACATGCCCAAAAATTTTCAAATCATTTGATATTGTACAACATATACAAAAAAAATAGTAAGTAGAAAAAAGTAGAGAATGATCCAAAATACTAAATTGTTAAGAATTTAATTATTGAATTGAAAAATGTCAATCCCAATGTTTGTGATGTTGTAATAAACAACATACATCCTATGAATTTTTTTTTTTTCAAAAAATATTAAAAATTGAGTTAAATAAACAACTTCAAAGTTTATTTCAGAGTAGAGAATCTATAACAGCCCGCAAACTAAAAACCTTCATAACTTTTTACTCATTGGTTGAAATGGAATGATTCAAAGCTTTCCATGTATATATAACTCTGGAAAACCAATTTCAAATTTTTAGTTTTGAAAAAAGTGATTTTTTCTTATTTGACCAGACTACCCAGTTACAAAAAAAAAAGTAATATATTTGGTCATAACTTTTGACTTGTATTTCCAAATGTCATGAAATTTAGTGCATATGAAAGATACTCCTTGTGCCCACCTTCTATTAAAGTTTCAGCTTAAAATATAAAAATATCTAGTTACACGTACTTGCCAAAAATTTTATGTTGCCTAAAACCGCATGCTGGTCCTTTAGGGGTTAATATCTTGGTTTATCACTCCGGAGTAGCCCTCTAAAGGGCTGATATTTTTTCTAGTGTGGGCCACTTCTTTGACAAGTTTTTCTCAGGATCACATCTCCTTCCTCTACAATTCAAACTTGAAGATGATTTATGTACAGAGCGAGCAATCACCGAGAGGGAGGGAATTCTAAAAAATATAGGTTGATTAGGAGGGCAAAGGCTGATGAGAACTGATGAGAACTGATGAGAAATGCCTGTTTTTTTTTGGATTCCCAACAACGAGGAGATTGTCCAACTTAAACATCCATCCAAAAATGGATGAAATATGTGCCTGATGAATGAAAATCTGAAATCATTGATTATGTGGATTTCACACATCAGGAGGAGAATACAAGAAATAATGTGCCCACCTTTTAGACAGAACAGTTTTTGGCGGGGTTTTATGGCTTCTAAATGTAAACTGCTCAAGGGACTTACTCCACACTCTTCTAACCTATATTGGAGTAAGAATTTGAAGTTGGAATCTCTCTGCTCAAACACATGCTGTAATAATACAATTGCACATCAACTCAACAGTTGCATAGGTAGGATTGATAGAATAAATTGGATCCTCCATCCTCACACTTTTAAACAAAGCATTTCTGAGTCTTAAAACTAAGCATATTTTGAGCCTCTTTGGGATCAAGATTTTTGGATGGAAAAGTTTGTAAAAAATGATTACTTTAACTGCAAGAACTTAAATTCATCTTCATATAGTTCATACGAAAAGTTCTGATTTCAAATTCTTTACCATTTATAAGACCATGTGATCAAAGTATAAAGTGGGGTTTTCCTACAACTTCAATCTCAAGAAAAATTAGGGGATGTGTAATTTAGTTTACATATATATATATATATATATATATATATATATCCGAATATATATATATTTTAGAATGATGTATACAACATCTGCACTTGAATACACTTTACAAAAGAATTCATACACGTTGCCTTACTATGAGCCCGCTATAAAGAATAAAACATTCATTTGAGAAATATGGATAGATTCATGAAAACAACTTGAAATATGGATATATACACCAAACATGGGATTGTTGTATTCAAGCAAAATAAAGTAAAAAGAAAAAAATTGTAAAGTTTTTGTAAGTTTTAACACCCAAAGGACCAAGGCCTTTTTTCTACCAAAAAACTCTCAAAACTGTCATTTCTAGAGCAAAGAGTAAAAAAATGTGAAAAATGTTTTTTTTTGCGCATCTAACCATAGGATCTTATACATAACTAGTATGAGAATGTGTGGAAAAAATCTCAGAATTTTTGACCGCACAGATTGCAGGATATTTGCGTTTGAAGTGAAAAAGAAAAGTTTTTCAGCACACTGCGGGACTAGATATTTTGACTTTGAACATTTTTAACTTAAATTTTTTGCACTAAAAAGTTTTGAGATTTAAATCTTTCTAGTGGGGAATTGAGTTGAGAGTCTAGGGGAAAAAAATAAATTCAAAAAAGCTTAATTATCATTTTTAAAAAAATTGTTAAGTAGAAGTAGGTACAAGATAGACGAAAAATCTAAAATATTAATATCTTTTAGATGGAATTAAAATGCACTAATTCCATTGGTGAGATTGTTCTAGCACAAAAACTAAACCATGTGGAATTTATTTTTTTAAATTGCAAAAATTGCATTCCAAAATGAATCCTACAAGTTATTTTTTTCAAGAAAATGCTCTAATTGCCCAAAAAACAAGATTGTCCATAACTTCCTCATAAAAAATCAAAGCTCCCCAAATAGGCAAAAATATAACCTACAAGGAAAAAAAAGGAAAAAAAAAAATTAAATTTTTTGCAAATTTTTTTTGCTGCCCCTTCTCCCCTGTTTTGAGCTTATTTGGGCATAACTTTTGTTCCCGGGCACTGATTGAAAAAAATTGTATTACCACAAAGCTTATCAATTTTTCTATCTCAAAAAAAAATTTTCAAAAAATCATGACAAAATTCAGCCCGTAGGTACCTGCCCGAAATCCCATTTGTCCCCCGAAGGGACAATGGTCCTTTAGGGGTTAAATTGTTATTTCTAAGGCTTGGGATTGGAGAATTTTTGTCACTTTTCCCAAAGAACAATTGAAGTGTTATGACCTCAAGTAAATAAAATCCCACCAACTGGCAATCCTTCACTATTCCTTCAACAATTACAAAAATTGAACTTGATAGACCCAAACACTTAATAATTCATAGAAATGCATCAAAACTTATATGTGTGTTCAAATCATACTTTTGGCCATTGGCAACAAAACCTACATCCACAAATTTAATTAGTGCTAGCATACAAGTCAATAGTCAAATTGCAATAGTTGACTGAATCTTCAAAAATCACAGCTTGAATTAAACCATTTGAAGTCTAAATCCTTTTCTAAGTTTTGCACATTTTCCCTTGTATTTGTGTATGAATATATTGTTGACCTTGGTAAAAAATATTAGCTTTTAAAGATTCAATTATTATGTTGGATGAATGAAAAAATATTTGGATGAAACATTAGCTAGAAGCCTTATGTTCATCTTCTAGTCTGTAAATGTCACTAAGGAATGTCAAAGTGTTTTGAGGTTAATCCCTAAGGGTTTAAAGTCTTAGAATGGATTTTTAAGGATTTTAGGCAAGCTATCATGCTTTCAAATTTTATTGAAACTTTTATTGAAGTAAAGGTAACGTACTAGATTTTTGGAAATACAATTATTGTTTTTATTTTTGCCTAGTAGGAAAAGTTATGCCCTCTTAAGCACAAAATAACAAAGGTAGTAAATAATTCCTCCCTCAAAAACAATCTTAACCCCTAAAGTTCCATAACTATGTTCTCATCAATTACGCTCAAAAATTGCCATTTTTAGAACAAGTATCCAATTTTTGAAAAAAATAAAATTTTGACACATGTAATCATAGGATCTTGTAGTATGGTGACTTGAAAACATATGTTAAAAATTTCAAGAATTTCCACCCCGTGGCTTGCAAGATATAAGCATTCAAATTCACTAAAACCATTTTTTGGGCCTTGCAAAAACTAGGGCAGCATCACTTCACAAGCTCACTTTTCGATGAAAAAATGTCCAAAATGATGGTGCTTCTTTAGATTCTTTTTCCCAGACAAGTTGTCTACATGCTTGAAATTTTTCACTTTGTTTGGAATTGTACAATATATAGGAAAAAAATAGTAAGTAGATAGTAGTAGAGAATCAAAATACAAAATTGTCAAGAATTTTATTATGAATTGAAAAATGCTAATTCCAATGGTGGCAATGTTGTAATAAATAATCCGCATCCTAGGAATTTTTTTTTTTGAAAAATATTGAGAACTGTATAAGATAAAGGACTTCAAAGTTTATTTTAGAGTAGAGAATCCAGAACTGCCCGCAAACTTAAAATCTTCATAACTTTTGACTCATTGATCAAAATGGGATGATTCAAAGCTTTTTACCTGTATATAACTCTAAAAAACCAATTTCAAATTTTTGTTTTCAAAAAAAGTGATTTTTTTTTATTTGCCTGGACTGCCCAATTACGAAAAAAGTAACATATTAGGCCATAACTTTTGACTCATATTTCCAAATGTCATGAAGTTTGGTGCGTATGAAAGATATTCCTGGCCCCCACCTTCTATTAAAATTTCAGCCAAAAATATAGAAATCTCTAGTCGTACTTACCTGCCCAAAAATTCTATATGGCCAAAAAATGCATGTTGGTCCTTTAGGGGTTAATGTTAGGATTGACATGTTTCAATTCCATTCTAGAACTAATATTAAAGATTTAATTTTTCTTTCCATTTTCTACTTAATAATCTTCTCACGGATGAAAATTATTTTTATAAAATTATGAAAGTTTTTTTCAAATCAATTACCAACAATGGAGATTTGAACCTGAAAAATTTGTAGTGCAAAAATTTAAGTTAAAGGGATTAATGTCTAGAAACCTAGGAAAGCAAGATGCCAAAAAAATTTCCTTCACTTTGAAAGCTAATATCTTAAAATCTACATGGTCAATATGTAAGAATTTTTTTTCCACATTCTTATATGCATGTAATGAAAGATCTTATTGTTGAATGTATAGAAAAGTTAGTTTTTTGCATTATAGACCTTCGCATTAGAAATGACAGTTTTGAAGAGGTTTTAGCAAAAGGGGTATAATGACAATATAGGGGTTAAAGATTTTAGGGGAGATAACTACATTTTCCAAAGGTGGATACACCCAAAATCACACCCTATCTAAAACGACCATCATCATCGAGGACAAGGCATGCCTATTACTTGGAGCTTGAAGTGAGACTTGTAAGCGTGGCTCTTATATAAATTAACATTTGAGTTTTTTTTAGTTTCTTTGGATCTTGACATTCTTTCTCTAGGGCATTGCTTTTGACTTCTACCATTTATTCTTGGTTCTCTTCTTGGATTAAACTTTGAGTTTAAAAAAAACAAAAACAAACCCAATCATAATCATTTTGTATACATCTCCAAAATTAATATATATCTATATTCAAGAAACAATTTAATCCTTAAAGGACAAAAGTGTGATCCTAGAAATCATCTCTTTTCATTACCATGTGAATCATTGGCTTAAGAAATAGCAATGACAGTCATTGGAAGTCAAACCACTACAGAAGACCTCCTTTTTTCACAACAAAAGTTTGAAGATGAATAGTTGCATTTTTGTCCTACACTGGATATTCCTTATCATTCATCAAGACGCAAAATGTCCACCTTAGCATTTAGGGGTTAAAACATCTACTAAAAAAACCTTTAACTTGTTCCTAAATTATACATATGGTATCCAAATAATCCATTCTTTGGTGCGTTGGAGCCTCCTTTCTTTTACCAACAAGAAAATACGAAAATTTGATCAGTCAAAATAAAAAGTAGCGTTTTTGTGTCCCGCTATTTGGAGGCAAAAACGTGCGAGCACTGTTGTCGTTGCGACATATGTGGGTCCTCTTGCTGCGGTGGCAGGATAGCATCCCGGCGGTGCGCCCGCAACACGACGATCACCATAACGACGACGTTAATAATCTCTTCAACTCTCTGAACATCAAAGCTTAAACAAGTTATTACAACAAGTCACAACAATCACAACAAGTCACAAAGATCACAGCAAGTTTGTAGGTGAACAACTCACACTTGCTTTGCGCACCCGCAACTGCACATGCCCAATTTCTGCCTGTTTCGTATGTAGCTGTGGATTTGTAGCAAAGTTGCATTGATGTTTGCTCGCCAGAAACGGTGTGTTGATCACTCTCATTCCAAGCTTGCTTTGAATTTCATCATCGGCCTGCTTTGTTCCAATTTGGCGTTGAGTTGGTTAGGACGCCGCTGAATCACGACTCCTGAAGTACGTAACCTCGGGATTCCTGATTTCTTGCTTCGTTACATCGTGAAATTGTTCTTCTTGCGGTATTCTTTTGTCTGGTTTGTTGCGACGTGACTCTTGAATTGTGTGCGAGAATGGGGTCGGCTGTAGGGTTTCGTTGTAGGCGCAATTTGGTCGAGGGTGTGGGGTCTGTTTTTTTAAGGGAAATTCGAGTGTAAACAACCGATTTGTAAGCCCCTAATCTTAAGGTAAAATGAAGTTAGCATAATGACTTGTTGGACTCCTCGAAATTAGTTTTTGAAATACAGAGTCTGGTTATTAAAATCCTCTGTAAATTTAGATAAACGTGAGACTTAGATTTGTTGTAATGGAGGGAAATTTCGAATTGAGGCTTTGGTTTACAATTGAAAGGCTTCAGCTCGAGTTCGCAGCGTCAAATTCATTTGTTTTGTGCTGGAAAGTAATCATCAGAAGGTATCTAACGGAGCTAAGGCCGACATGGATCTGACCTAATTGCATATGATGAGAATCAGATTTGAAATCTTTTTGGTTGTTTCCAAGAGGAAATGGAATCCAATTGGAATTCGCTTTTATAATTTTTGGAGTTTCGTTGAGTTGGTTGTGAATTTTCGAAGTCAGGCATGGTGTCTTTCTCAAAACTCTGCACTAAAATATGTATATTCGGACCTTCTTACAGCCTTACATGAGAAGATTTTAAGAATGCACTTTGCTCAAATGGAATCTTATTACGTGACAGTTTTCATGGGTTTAAGGTGGCTACCTAAATGTCATTCAGTGGAACTATAGATGTACGGTTTGATCAGCAAAGAACCAAAGAAGTCGAAATTAGGGCTCATATTTTTCCAGCTATTTTTGAGCACCGGTAGTTTATATGAAAACTCTCATTTGTTCAATTTTATTTAGTCCTTGACCAATGCATGCAAATGTTCTGCACTGATCCTGATGATATAAAATTTCGCCTCATCTGATTTATGTTTTTGCATGAACATCAGAAAAAATTAATTACATTTTAATTATGTTTTTTTCATAGCGAATCCTTTCATTTTAGGGGTTAAGGAGACAAATCTGAACATCGGGCATCTGGCAGCCACTCTTTTCTCTTCCGATGATGCTAACGCGTTCTTTTGTTGAGTAGCTTCCGAATGCAATTCTTGCACTGTATAGAGCAGATTGAGTTATAGTTCAGTTCTGACAATTCTCTTGAAGCTTGAAGGTTTGTATCCTTTACAATGGCGAATGAGAATGAGAAGAAGCTAATCGTGGTGGAGAAGTCCAGCAATGGCATCGCCACCATCACTCTGAACAGACCGCAAGCTCTCAATGCCCTCACCCGTGACATGCTCGTGAACCTGGCCTTCACTTTCACTCACCTTGATGAGGACCCTGATGTCAAAGTGATTATTCTCACGGGCGCTGGGAGAGCTTTCTCCGCTGGAGTGGTTAGGACCTTTCTTAACTTCCTTGTGTTTGATGGTTTCCATTATTAGAATGGAATTCATTTTTGGCGGTTCTTTTCCCCTCTTTTTAGAGGATTACAAGAAACTAAAATATGTATTATTTGAATATAGTATGAATAAGTTATTAACTGTTGAAGTTTGTAGTAGGATCCCAATGACGAGCCTGGACTGTCCTAGAACCATTCTGAATACTGCATCTTCGATGTATCTCGTGTAAGCACCAAATGATTGTGGCAGAATCTAGAAGTATCTAATTTCTTACTAGTTTCGTATTTTGATGGCACTTCCATTGTAAACAGGACCCACGCAAGTGGGTTCCTACCTTACAATATGTTTGAGTTTGAAACTTAACTACACTATACTCGAATGTTTTACATCACTAGACGCTAGAAATATTACGAAACTGCGAAACTCTTTCCTCGTTGGTGACTAAGCACCATTTTTTTTGCAGGATTTGACAGCAGCTGCGGATGTGTTCAAGGGTGATGTGCAGACCGAGGCAACTGACACTTTGGTCCAGATGCAAAAATGCCGCAAGCCTATCATTGGTGCAATTAATGGCCATTGCATCACAGCAGGCTTCGAGATTGCGCTAGGGTGTGACATTTTGGTGGCCAGTACTGCCGCAAAATTCATCGACACCCATGCCAAGTAGGTGCTTATTACCTCATCAGAGATTCCATCTCCTGTTTTTCTATGAGTGTGGAATATTTCACACGGAATTGGGAACTTTCTTTTGTCCAGTTTTATTTAATTATTGACCAACGCATGAAATATTCTTCACTGATATAGTTGATGTTCTTGGGTCCACTGAAGTATATTTTAAATTGAATTTGTCATTTTCAAACTATTGAGTCCTTGGTCCTTTAGGGTTTAGGATAAGACTTTGAAACATCTGCCGATCATCAAGTATATCAAAGCAGGCCAAACGTTTTCGTGTTTTTGGAGTGTTGCGATTCTTTTATGAATGGTGGTGCTTGATCAGAATAATGTTTCACTTCGCAGATTTGGAATTTTTCCGTCATGGGGGTTGTCACAGAGATTGCAACGTGCGATAGGTCCCTACAGAGCACGGGAAGTCTCGCTAACAGCTGCGCCTTTAGATGCACAAACAGCTGAGAAATGGGGATTAGTGAACCGTGTGGTTGTCCCCTCGGAACTTTTAGGAGCAGCGAGAGGCATTGCCGAAGCTATTCTCAAGAATCGAGAGAACCTTGTGCTGAAGTATAAGGCAGTCATTAATGATGGTTTCAAACTCCCTCTTGGAGAAGCATTGAAGCTTGAGCAGGTATGCCATATATTCTTAACTATGAAAATGCTATTTGCATTTTTTAGTGCTTGCAATTGTATGAATAATTTATGGCTAATAACTTAACCCTGAAAGGACGAGACCTATCACCAAGGCACTTTGCCAAACATCATCCAATTTATGGACATTCTTATCTCCACAGTAATCTTGAAAGTCATCCATTGACCATTTTTGGCTGTTCGGACGTCACAGGGTTAACCTGTTTGTTGATATTCTGTTTATGTTTTGTCATTGAATATGTAGTCATATGCCATAAGTCTTTTTGCCCTTTGGGAACGCTGGAAATCTTCTTGTGGAACAATTTCATTACAATTTTAGCAACAAAGCGAATTGGATTTGAAAATATGCAACCCTTTGTAAGTCAATAAAGTTTGGTTTTGAAAATATTGCAAAGATTGTTAGTATTAGCAAGTGTATCATGTAGGGGTGTTTAAGCTGGTTAAGATGTTTGCTATGTTCATTACTCAACAAGAACAATTTCAACCATTGGGTTACGATTACCAATATAATATCGTGTAGATGACAATTTTAACCATCTTTGAATATAAAACTTGGTTTATTAGGTGATTTTCACATGTTCATCACATATGCGTGTTTGTACCCTGATGCTTGTTTGTTATGGGTTATATGTTTCAGAAACGCGGGCATGAATATTATGCCAACATGAAGCCGGAGGAATTTGCAGCAATGCAGGAATTCATCTCTGGAAGATCTTCCAAGCAGTCCAAACCTAAGTCCAAGCTTTAGAGGATCTGAGTTTCAGAAGTTCAGAGGTGATATAAGTCGAATGGAATACAAATTTTCACCAAATTAGCAGATGTGTAATTCATTCTGAGTTTGAACCAACAATTGAAGGTGATATTTGTATATTAATAATAGAGCTTATGCGTGGTCTACTGATGCCTTTTACATCTCTTTCAAACTGAAGGAGTTATGGACGTGTTATAATGGAAAATAGTTGGTATGGCAGTTTGTAGCTTCTTTCGCTAAGCCTTCTTGTCAGCTGAAACTAGGAATTTCTTTGTAAAATGTATTTGCTGCATAATATTATTCAGGTGGGCTGATTGTACCCAATGTCAAAAGGAAAGATGTAGAATCTTTTATCTTTGTCATTGGCTGAAAATTCAACAAACTGGCTTCCAAGTTTAAAGAAATTGACTTTTGTAGGTTGGGAAGCGAACATTAGTTGTATGGTGATTTGATACATGTCAAATCAACAAAATTAACTACAAATTTAAACTCCTTAACCCCTTAGCGCCGGGGAAGCTATTTCGTGGCTTTTGGATGACTTCAGAAGGTGAGCAGAAGGCCTCAACAGTGTTTTTTTCATCCGTTTTGCTTTTAATGAACTTTTCATGCTAAGTTACAAAGAGTATCCAATTGAGTTTGTAGTCTAACTAATGTTTGTTTTTGTGTAGTTGAGAAGAAATTATGAAAAACGGATGGCAAAATTTGCCATTTTAGTGCATTTTGAGAAATTGAGTAAATCTGAAATTTCTCATTGAAAATGACATTTTTTGAATTTAAGCCCAACTAATGAAATGGAGTTCCTCTACTCTAGTTTCTACTCCAACTGGAATTTTGAAAAAATTCATAAAATTGAATATTTTATTGTAGTTTGAACTTTGTCTGCATTTTTAATGTCCATTGCATTCTAATTTTAGAAGTACATGGGAATTTAGTTTCTAGCATGTTGTTCCTCACTAAAATGTTCACACATTGTGAAATTTTCAGATTTTTTGAGGTAATTCTTTATTTGGTATGATTTTTTCTTTAGTTTTTCTTCAAAAAAATTTATAAAAAACAATTTTCGTCCAAAAAATCTAATTTTTTTCTGAAGTACAGAAGACATGTGGCTTCATCTCTGAAAAATAAAAATAAAACTTTTCAAACACATTCAGTTACAAAATCGCAGCAAACTGAGTGTGGATAATGCTGCGTAAAACCCGTGGTTATAGGCCTAGCGTTTCAAGGTTAATGCCTTAATGTTTTAAACAAAATCTAGGTGTGCTATAATGCTTGTTTTTTTCAATTTAAAAAAAAAATGCATTGGAAGAAGAGATGTTGAACATGAATTTTAGAAATTATTATTTGTATTCCTAAATTTGATATAGATCTTTGTATAATCAATATAGAAGCATTTAACCTCTAAGAAAGTTGGCATCCATTCGAATTATAAATGTTTTTGGCTAGGTGGTTCTGTGGTTCTTTGGTTCTATTTTTCCTTTTTTTTGTACTCGTATCTCTTCATTGTCCAGCCTGCTTGGTTTGGCCGTTGTTTGTGGTGGTTATTGTTTTTTTAATGCAATGGCTCTTTCCATTTGTTCAAAAAAAAAAAAAAAATGTTTTCAAGAGCTCCTTGTAGGACCTACAAAAATGGATCGGATGAAGTACATTCAAGTATGTAGAAAAAATAAGTTTTGTCTATACTTAAATGATGGCACTCAATGCTTCATTATTGTATAAGGTTTTGAATGAATTCAACTAGAGATGGAAAGAACAAATTAATTTGCAAAAATAAAAATATGATTCTAGAATCTTCTCATGCCATAATTTATTGTGCAAAAAACCTCAAACTTGGTATTTGCCTTCCTACATAACATTGTATACTCAACTATGCAGCTCCCTTCTCTAAAAAAGTATTATCCTTCCTTGGATACCTGGTAGAGATTTTCTTCTAAATTCAAGAATGTCCTTCAGTTGATGCACAAATATCATATGATTTTGGTCACTGTAGAGGTCTCCTTTTTAAAGATGCAAAAAAATCCCCCTAGTTCATTGGTAAACAATATTATATACTAGGGACTCTTAGAAGTTAACTTGAAATATGTAACAAAAATGCAATTTGTATTTTTAGTACTTAAATTTTGATACAATTGGCTATATCTATGAAGCTATCAATACAACATAATATGACCACCATTATATTTATTCGAAGCATGACAAAGCATTACAACTTCTTATGTGTAGTGAGTTTCTTAACAAAGAAAAAATTCAGTGCTTTAGTTTATTAATTTTTATATAAAGTATAACACACATCCAAAAAATCTATAAACATTTTATGAGAGGTAGCTACCTTGTACATCCAATAATGTCCATATTACCTTTCTAACAACTTTTAATTGGATGAAAACTAACATTTAATAGAATGAATGCTAAACATATGTAGCACCAACATTTAAAAGTTAATGACCTCTTAAAGACATCCTAATTCATTTGTTGAGTAATATTATAGAAAATGGACATACTTACCATTGATTGAAGTTTATTACTTAATGGATTGAACCTGTGACTTATATTCAAACTTCAAATCTTTCACTATCCATATTGTATTTTCCAAATATAAATGAACTTAGTTCATTTTTATTCTAAAAATGAAATCACTCATAATCTATATGTTAAATTTGTTTGTGAAGATTTAAAACTATTTGGAATTTTTGAAGAAATACAGAAAAAAAAGTCATATCAATTACAAAGTATGTTCAAAAGTCTAATTATTGTATCATAGGTATCTATTAAGTGTAGAACATTATGGTATGAACTCTATTTTGATGTCATTATGTATTTTAGAAATATGGTAACAAACTCTCAATGTCAAATTGCAATAAACACTTATTTTAAGGAATTTATTAGAGTTTACAAGCTTAATACAAATTAGAGTTAATATACTTCATTTTGTTAGTTGTACTCAAATAAACAATGATCATTCTAAAGGTTATGATCAAGTTTGAGGAATAAAAGCCTAAAATACTAAAATGTACTACAAAGTATGTCATTGTTTTGGAAACAATATTGGATGTAGCATTAGAAAATAATAGATATGATTAAAACTTAATACAATAATTTAGATATATCATTGAAAAGATTTATACTACAAATGGATGAAATTCATCCATTTTATTGTATAAACAGGGTTTGCTAACCATTTATGAATTATTATGGGCCTTGGCAATTTGACAGAATTCATTCCAAAAGGATTTTGATAACTAATGAAGTTTGCATAAGACCATGTTGTAATTGTGCATATTTTGAAAAAAATAATGATTTCTGTGTATTTATAGACTTTTATATGGTTGTATACTGATATTCAATTAAAACTATAGTACAATGGCTTGAAACATGTGAAGTTAGAGTAGCATACATTCAAACTATTTCATTCTACATTGCACTAGTAGATACTAGTATATTCATATTCAACAATTAATCAATGCCCTTGAACAAATATAGATTAGTTATAAGGAAATGAGTGTTAGAATTCAATAATAAATATCACTACAAACAAGATTGAGGTCAATTCAAAGAGAATGAATGTCTTGTTCAAGAATAAAGATCACTACAAATGGATCAATGTCAATTACGGGTTTTATATTGAGCAATCCCCTTACTACTATAGAAGGACCACTCCAGTATCCATGATTTTAGAGGAAGTGCCACTCCTTCAAAAATCAAGGATTTTGAATCCTTGTTGTAGGGGAATCTTTGAAAATAAAAACCTTAAATTGAATTCAAAAGGAGTGAATGTCTTAATTAAAAAATAAAAAGCATCGTAATTGGAATTAAGGTCAATTCAATGGAAATGAATGTCAGCAATCTAGATTAAAGATCACTGCAAATGAGATCAAGGTCAATTCAAAGGGAATAAATGTCTGTTGTCAAGAATAGGATCACTAGAAGAGACATTAGATTGTCAGTCCTACATAGAACCACCATTTGCCTTTCCTATAGTATTAAGCAAATGTACGGTGTTTTCAAACCAAATTTTGCATAAATAGTTTGCTGACTTTGCATGTTGCATGCTATATCTGCTACAAACTTTAAAATGTAAAAATACACCTACTTATCTTGTTTTTGTGATAATAAAATTGACAAGGAATTTGGAGTTAGTATATATCTATATTTGGTACCTAGCTTAAATAATGTCCTTGTATATGTGCAAGTATATTATTTTTGTTGTTTTTGTGCTTGTAAAACTTGATGAAAATTCCATAGCGATGTCCAAAACAATCACGAATTTTAAATTTTGATAAATTAATATTTTTGACTTCACAAAAATTTCAAACCAATTAAAACTTCCATGGACATTTCAATTCACTAATGTATCCAAAGACAAATCTTCTATTCAAGGGGTCAAACGTCCTTTGGAAGTTAAACATGACCAATATTTTTTGGTATTATATGTTCAAAAATATGTGAATAAAAACTACCTATTTATGTGCAAACAATTTAAAAGCATATCATTCTATAGCCAAAGGTTTCATACCTTAGACCTTGTGCAAACAATTATATTACTATATAAAATAACTATTTAAAAGATGATATCTAATGAACAATGTACAAAATAATATTTATAAAAGGAAAACTTTACCATTCACAATTACTACTTTGAATTATCTTTTTAAATATATACAATAATTTTAAAAAAAAATGGGCAAATAAATATCATACTCTTCATTCAAAATAGATACTAGCATCGCTGGGTAAATGAAAAAAACTCCAATCATAAAATAGTACTATATAATTTTTTTTATTTCAGCTAATGTGTATAGACAAGGTCAAAAATAAAATTAGAGGTTATTGTTAATTTGAATACAAACAGAAATAATTAATTTTTATAATGATTATGTTTTTTGGAAGAAATTTATAATCTTTATAAATTTTCAAGTGAAGACTCAAGACTTGAAGTCAATTTAAAGTGTTATATAGGAGCATCTTTGAGTTGTGTTTAGATAGACTCAAAACCATTCACTAAAGGCTCTAATATATATAATAAGAAATTTGAAATCAAATATAGCTATTAAAAAATTATATAGTAGCTATTTTAGTAGTTTGAATATATATAATAAGAAATTTGAAATCAAATTATTCCATATTGACCATATATAGCAATAGCCTATCATACCAAAATTTAAGTGTTATAAATAAAAAATATATTTTGGAATTTTTTAATAGATTATATAAGGTCCCTAAAGATTTTGTCATGTTTAAATAAATGAATGATATCCAAAATCATGTCTAATATCTTCTTCTTCTTCTTCTTCTTCTTCTTCTTCTTCTTCTTCTTCTTCTTCTTCTTCTTCTTCTTCTTCTTCTTCTTCTTCTTCTTCAGCCTAGGAACTATTTACATTAGTTTTTACAATTTTGGGGCAATTTCTAAATACGTAAAGTTATTCCTTTGACCATTTCTAAATCATAAGGGTATGGTATAGTTCCATTTGAAAAATGGACTAAATCCTTATTATAATAAAGCCCTAGATTTATCAATATAGTTTTTTTAATTTGTTAATCATTAGCTTTGATAAGTTTAAGAGTCCCACAGGGTATAGATCCATATATATATCCTTTGTATTCTTACACATTTCTATGACATATAGATACTTTATATGTGTTGGAAACAACTACAAAAGTTTAAAAACAAACCATTGGTTTTTTACATACATGGGTTAATCTCACCTTGAGGTGACTTGACAAATTTTAGGATTCAATTATACATTTGCCTCCATGATGGGAAGTTCCACCCACCCACCCACTATGGGTGAGTTTTCATTAGGCTACAGTAACCACTACTTGGGGAATAATTACTGACCAGTGGAAAATGTCATACAACTGCTTTATGGCCACTACGTTGTTTTTTTCCCTCCCATTTTTTGAATCCGCAAACGTATGAACCACTCTCTTGTTTTTTCTCTCCCAAGTGCAAACTGATGAACATATAGTGGCTTCCGTGCCATAGTTTGTTCATTTCTCATTGTGACGGTTGCAAGTTGGGCATTTTCTTGAGAGCTGGTGTGGTCGACTCTTCATCTTCTAGTGCTAACATCTTACAAGAATGGCAAAGGTCCTTGGATTATATTTGAGAGACTACTCACCTTCTTTGCTCACTGATTTGAAATTTTGGATTGTGTTTAGGATATTGCTCATACCTTTTGCTCTGTGATTTGAAACATTTGGCTCCTTTATGTTTTTTGCAGATCTGTGACATAGATAGCAATTGGCTGTTGCTGAAGACACCTCATGCATCCTCACTGACTTGACATTGGTTTGTTTTGTTTTTGGGACGGGCACAGGTGAGGCGCAGCCTTCAGATCTAAAATTCCATTTTGGGAGTACATGGAGCAAAAGTTTTATTTTAAGCACTTGGATTATCTTTCCATTTTTGTTGTGCTTTGTTACAAGGGTTATTTACCACACTGGATTATACTTGAGATCATAGAAGTGACTATCAAATACCATAGTGCAATATTATGTCACTTCCAAAAATGTTTGAGACTGCTTTGTACTTCTCTATAAATTAGTAGAGACATGTTTTCAATTATTTGATGACTGCAAAGTAAGGTTTAGAAAAGATGGGGCCCTGTTAAGGGATGTCCTGTCTTAGTCTTCTTCTTCTTCTTCTTCGCCTATGGTTAGGATGAAAAATCCTTTTTATTTTATTTTATTTTATTTTATTTTATTAAAAAGCCATGTGAAGTTTGCCTTTAAGAACCTTTACTTTGGTAATGATAAAATATTTTATTTTATCTTCCAATAAGCCTATTCCCTTGCTTGAAAATTTAAGATTTCAAATATTTCATATATATCTTTTATGTTAAAATTTTTCTTTCTTTTTTTAGAAAACACCTTTATATGTTATTATGAAGTAGGCTAGCAAGCTTTATCTATATAAAATAGTCTTGCTCTATATGCCTAATTTCCTGGATCATTAACATTATGATTGATCCATTAAAGAAATTTCAAAATTCGAAAGCCTATACTATGGCTGGATGGTGGGAAATACCACCCACCCACCCACTAAGGGTGTGGACATTATTAGGTGCCTCCACTACTAGAGTTTGTGATTTAAATCACAACTACCTCATCAATACGTCTCTCTGGATTTTCCCTCCAAGTTAGTGACTACTTAGTTGCTTGAAGTCGCCATATTTCACCATCTTTGGTGTGGCGGTTGGCTTTGTCTTGGGATTGTGTGGAGTGATATGCAACTCTTGAACTTCTTGCAAGTTACTTGACAACGAGAATGGCAAAGGTCTTATGGCTTTTTAGTGTGTTGGAGGAGATGTTTTACACTTACTGCATTTGTTTGACCTATTGATGAGACTTATGGACCTTGTTTTACCTTACTTTCCTTCATTGTTTGGAATTTTTAGGATCTGTGACATAGATAGCAATTGGCTTTCAGCTTTAAACACCTGTTGCATCCTCACTCACACTACATTGGCTTGTTTTTGTGTTTGGGACGGGTACAGGTGAGGCTGAGCCTTCAGATCCTGGACTCCCAAGTTTGTGGATTTCATGGAACAAGATTTTCAAGCACTTGGACATCACATCGTTGCCTTATTTTGTGCTTAGGGCTATGGATATATATATTTATGTTATGTTACTTCTGTCAAAACAAAGGAGTATTTTATACATAAACTTGTTGTGATACTACTGGAGCAAACTTGAGAGAATGTTGAGATTTGATGTAGAATGATTTATCTCATGGCCAAGATATTTGTTTTGCTTCAAGGTTAAGTTGAGAAAAGATGAAGCCCTGTTTTGGGGTGTTTCAGTCTTAGTCCTTCTTCTTCTTTGGCAATTGTTTTAGACATTTGAATTTCAAATTAGGGTCTTATCCCAAGTTTAAGATAATATACATTGCCTTGTGAAGTAGCCTTTATGACCTTTTTTAGCTTTTTTAGCTTTTTTATGCTTTTCTAGAAAAGCTTTTTAAGCTATTTTGCTTTTATTTGATGGTATGGTTATACCAAAAATTTGATAATTTTATAAAATTTGATAATTTTATAATTTTATAGAACAAAGTTTCATATAAAATTCCAACTTAGTAAAATCCCATTTGTTGTTTATAAGCACACACACCTCTTTATTCTCATTGGGTAGAAAATTTTGCTTCCATCATGGATGTTATGTTTCTCTAGAAGTTACATTTCTACTTACTAAGTTCTAATCCATGTTTCAAATTCCTCTCCAATTTAGTTTGGACTTGTAGTACTTCTATGACCCAATTCTTTTATTTATTGGATATTCACTCATGGGAGTTTAGATTGATTTGAATTAGGCGGGAATGGTACCAGAGCCCACCCACCCACCCACCCACTATGGGTGGCGCCTTAGAATAATTCATTCAAAATCATGTAGTGGATAGTGAGTCACCACAGATCTCATTTATTATCCATTTAGGGTTTTCCCTCCCATAGTTTGAGCTTATAGGGACCTTCCACTTTCTTTGCTTCACATCTTTTTTGGTTGTGGCTGTGGCGGCGGTTCATTGTGTTTTGGTGTTTGAGGAAGTTTTGAGGATATTTGTGTGCAACTCTTGGGCTTCCAACTTGGAGTGGGAATGGCAAAGGTCACTGGCTGGTTGGATTGTTTGGGATTTTGTTGCATATTGCTTAGTTTTGCTACCATGTGATTTAGTTCTATCTGTTTTATTGACTTGCTGGATTTGTGACATAGATAGCAATTGGCTTCAGCTTTAAACACCTGTTGCATCCTCACTCACACTACATTGGCTTGTTTTTGTGTTTGGGACGGGTACAGGTGAGGCTGAGCCTTCAAATCCAACTTTTCCAATTTGGAATTCATGGAACAAATTATTTTCAAGCACATGGATCCCTATTCTGGACTCCTCATTTTTATTTGCTTAGTATTATAGATGGGTAGATGCACTTGGATCTCTTGGGTCTAATCCCAAGTTTTACTATTTTGGCAATGTAAAGTTTTAGTTTCTTGATGTGACACTACCTTTACACAATTTGGTGATCAGATGTTACACTTTTATATGGTGAAAGTATTGTGAGTACCAGTTAGCTAAAAGTTGAGTATGACTAAAGTGAAGCCCTGTTACAGGGGTGTTTCAGTCTTAGTCCCTTCTTCTTCTTCTTCTTCTTCTTCTTCTTCTTCTTCTTTAGTTATAGTATATATATTTTTTTTAATTTTAGGGAAATCCCTATTATTTCTATGACTATGTGAAATATATCGATTTGCCATCTTATTAGTTACCACATATTTATATTGGGTAACAAAAACTTTTTACTCCCAAAAATATTTAATTAGTAAACACATATTAGTCTCAAAGAAAATTACTATTGTTTTCTTTTAATAAGGATCTTGCTTATAATTGCTATTTTTTACACATTAAGTGTGAATCTAGCTTACTTCTTGTCTATTGCTATGAATTACACATTTAGTGTAAATTTAGCTTCTTTTACTTTACTATGAGTTACTTTTTACATTTCTTGTAAACTTAGTTGTGATTCTAAAAATACTGGATCCTGAGTCATCTTTATAAAATTTGGGACCTATCATTTCAAAATTAGGTGAGAGTCTCCAACTACTAGATGACATGTACAGTGGTCCCACCCACCCACCCAATATGGGTGGCGCTTTATGTGACTAATTTTCTTCACTATGGCATAATGGTAATTCAAATTACTTCATTAAATGCCACTATGAAGCCTTCCCTCCAAATTAGTGACTATTTAGTTGCTGGAGCTTGCCCTATTTCACCATCTTGTTGTGACGGCTCTTTGTGGAGGCGGTTCGTGAGGAAGAAGTGTTTGTGCAACTCTTGAGCTTCTTGTTCTACTTTGGGGAATGGCAAAGGTCTCTATGGATAGTAGTTGATTTTTAAACTATGCTGGATGTACTTTGCTTTGTGATTTTTGTGACCTCTTGATTTTTCCTACATTGAACTTGTGATCTGTGACACAAATAGCAATTGGATGCAGCTGTAGACACCTGATACATCCTCACTAACATAACATTGGATTGTTGTGGTTTTGGGACGGGTACAGGTGAGGCTGCTCCTTCAGATCTTGAGTTCCAACCTTGGATTTCTTGAGTGAAGACAATTTTCAAGCACACAAACTATTTGTGATTGTGATGTGCTTATTAAGGATATTTGCACCTTTTAGTGATTATTTGTATATACGGAGTTAACTTTAGGAGATACAATATTTCCTACAATGTCTCCTTGATACTTTTGTATTGCTGTTGAATTGTTAAGGCATGACTTATTCTTATAAAGTTATGCCTAATACATTTATTTGATTAAAGTTAGGTTTTGACAAGAGGAAGCCCAGTTTTGGGATGTTCAGTCTTGTTCCTTCTTCAGCCTAGGAACTATTTACATTAGTTTTTACAATTTTGGGGCAATTTCTAAATACGTAAAGTTATTCCTTTGACCATTTCTAAATCATAAGGGTATGGTATAGTTCCATTTGAAAAATGGACTAAATCCTTATTATAATAAAGCCCTAGATTTATCAATATAGTTTTTTTAATTTGTTAATCATTAGCTTTGATAAGTTTAAGAGTCCCACAGGGTATAGATCCATATATATATCCTTTGTATTCTTACACATTTCTATGACATATAGATACTTTATATGTGTTGGAAACAACTACAAAAGTTTAAAAACAAACCATTGGTTTTTTACATACATGGGTTAATCTCACCTTGAGGTGACTTGACAAATTTTAGGATTCAATTATACATTTGCCTCCATGATGGGAAGTTCCACCCACCCACCCACTATGGGTGAGTTTTCATTAGGCTACAGTAACCACTACTTGGGGAATAATTACTGACCAGTGGAAAATGTCATACAACTGCTTTATGGCCACTACGTTGTTTTTTTCCCTCCCATTTTTTGAATCCGCAAACGTATGAACCACTCTCTTGTTTTTTCTCTCCCAAGTGCAAACTGATGAACATATAGTGGCTTCCGTGCCATAGTTTGTTCATTTCTCATTGTGACGGTTGCAAGTTGGGCATTTTCTTGAGAGCTGGTGTGGTCGACTCTTCATCTTCTAGTGCTAACATCTTACAAGAATGGCAAAGGTCCTTGGATTATATTTGAGAGACTACTCACCTTCTTTGCTCACTGATTTGAAATTTTGGATTGTGTTTAGGATATTGCTCATACCTTTTGCTCTGTGATTTGAAACATTTGGCTCCTTTATGTTTTTTGCAGATCTGTGACATAGATAGCAATTGGCTGTTGCTGAAGACACCTCATGCATCCTCACTGACTTGACATTGGTTTGTTTTGTTTTTGGGACGGGCACAGGTGAGGCGCAGCCTTCAGATCTAAAATTCCATTTTGGGAGTACATGGAGCAAAAGTTTTATTTTAAGCACTTGGATTATCTTTCCATTTTTGTTGTGCTTTGTTACAAGGGTTATTTACCACACTGGATTATACTTGAGATCATAGAAGTGACTATCAAATACCATAGTGCAATATTATGTCACTTCCAAAAATGTTTGAGACTGCTTTGTACTTCTCTATAAATTAGTAGAGACATGTTTTCAATTATTTGATGACTGCAAAGTAAGGTTTAGAAAAGATGGGGCCCTATTAAGGGATGTCCTGTCTTAGTCTTCTTCTTCTTCTTCTTTAGTCATAGATGTGATCACTTGTGTGATTTACATATGATTAATCTAAATACTAAAACACTGTAGAGTTGGCCCTCTTTTACTAATTGATTTCTATAGCTTTTTTGTTGTGGTAAAACCACACAAATTTTCCCTATTAGCTATAAATAATCTCCTTGCCTAAAGTGATTTAATTTGATTTGATTTGATTCAATTTATTTCCCATGTTGTTGTCAAGCTCACAACTTTAGATAATAAACCAAATTTAACTAAATATTTCTTTAGGTTGGTTTCATTTCCATAGGGATTTGACTTATCTATGTATACAAAAAACTTAAACTTCAAGTCTTAATATTCGAGTATACCCACATGTTGTGGTTTTTTAATTATACTTGATTTGTTGATAGCCTGTTTGGTGAGAAATCCCACCCACCCACCCATTAAGGGTGATTTTGTTATTAGGCTAATATCCACTACTTGTGACATGATGGGTAGATTAAATTCTCCTTTATGACCACTTTTGTAACTTGTTTCCCCCCCAATTTTCAAATTAGTGAGTTTATACTCCTTATAGGGGCTTCTAAGCCTCTAAGTGTTTCTCTCTCTCTGTGCGACGCTTGATCTTTTGGTGTGGCGTTTTTTTACTTGTGTGCAACTTTTGAGCTTCCACAACTTGCTACTTTCAAGAATGGCAAAGGTCTTTGGGCTTATGTACCTTGCTTAGGGCCATGCTGTATTTTGGTCTAAACTTGTGATTTCTTGTGTTCTTTGTGGTTTTTGTTGATCTGTGACATAGATAACAATTGGCTTTAGCTGAAGTCACCTCGTGCATCCTCACTAACTTAACATTGGCTTGTTTTGTACTTTGGGATGGGCACAGGTGAGGCTAAGCCTTCAGGTCAAGAACTCTCATTTTTGGAGTATTTGGAGCAAGTTTTAGCACTCAGACATCTCATCAACTGATTGTGCTCTTTTACATGGATATTTGCTGGATTAGACACTTGTTTTGATAGGAAGTTTTGTACTTACTTTACAAACATCCTACTTTGAGATTTGATAGCCTGTGACTACTATGCACTATTGCAAAATTTACAATGTGATACTTTGATTCATGGTTGGCTACAATATTAGGTTTTGTAAAGTTGAGGCCCTGTTTTGAACAGGGATGTTCAGTCTTAGTCTCTTCTTCTTTTTTGAACAAATGGGAAAAATAATATCTTTTCTTTCTATGCTAACATTTAAAAAGGTTAAAAAATCACATATTATATGTACATCAAAGTTTTATCCAAAAAAAATTAGCATTAAAGGAATTAGGTCACAATGGTATTACTTCATATGAATTGGGAAGTGGGGCAAATAGATTCATCTTCCTTTATCTTAGGGCCACTTTACATTGGAAACCAAGCCAAGAAAATAATAATATTGGAGCACTCTTATTAGCAAAAAGTTCACAAATGATTCACCTAAACCAATGAGAGTTTTTGAGTTTCTTAGTTTGGTCACTAGTGTAAAGTATCTCTTAAGGTAATTATACCCAATATTGATAAAAAAATCATTTAAGTTTGGCTCACATTATTTAAGTGTCTAAATTATTGTTGCCTTTGATGTTCCATATCATCTTTACATGCCTTTTGAGACACCATGTGAAGAAACTATGAATTTTCAAAGTGCTAAAAATAGGTGTAGTTAAAATCGACTCTAGAATCTATTGTTTACAAGACTTATATTTTAAGCAAGAATCTCAATTTGCAAACAAATCACAATTAGGTGACGTTACCTTACTTGAAAACCAAAGGAACAACCGCATCCCAAAGTTATGTGTACTTGCAAATTTTTGGTGTAGCTACTCTTTATTTATTTTCTTCATTGATTTGTTTTAGATTGCTATGTCTTTTTTGATTGTTTTGTCTTTTCAAATTGATGATAATCATTGAACAAACATTTTAGAATTTACACTTGAAAATGTTATTCTTTACACTTGAATTTACACTTGAAATTTCTTATAAAATTTTAAAATATTCCAGAAGTTAGGCTATATGGAAGAAAAAATTCTGCAATATTTTGAACATTTCACTTATAATATTTCAAAACTTCAGACATTCAAAAAATACTTAATTTACGTAGGGTATACGCTACTTGAAATGAACGGCACCTTATGCACATTTCAAGCGGCGATTTCGGGTTTACAATCCTCATGGTATTCCAGAGAATTCGAGGCCAAAAGCCAAGCCGAAAAGATCCAGGACTCTGCTGCTGGCTGGCCATGCTGCCTTCACACACTCGGACTCCACCGCTGTTTCAGCAACGTCACCAACACCCTCCACTTCTCCATTTTGCACTTCCCCTGTTTCACTATCCTCATCATACTATACTGTGAGCGACCCCTGCTGTGTAAACTCCTGTATCAGGTACAAAATTCTTGCCAGATTCATTGCTGAAATTCGTGAATTCTTTGAAAGATTATCCATTTTGAAAGAATAGGTTGAAAGATTGTGCATTTGGAGGAATTGATGCTTGTATTCACTGTGCGAGTAACCCACATTCTACGCATTGTGTTAGTGATTTGGGTTTGCTGGTTTTGGCCATGGCATGTGTGAGAATTTTGGATGGTGAATCTATGCATTTAGGTTGAGTTTTTTTTCTCCCGTGTTTAAGAATTATGGAATGGCAACAACAGGGGTATTGCGATTGAAATTCAATATGGCGGCCCCAGCTCTCTCTGCGTTGTATGTTAGACCGGCCTCCTCGATAGCGTGTGCGCTTCAGAATGTCATTCAAAGCTCCAGCAAGAGCAACCAGCAGAGCGTGAGAATTATGGAGGTACCGAGGAGTATTATGCGACACAGTACGCATTCTAGTATTTCCCGAGGGGGTGATTCTGTGTCATTTGAGAAATGGAACCAGAGAGGGTTTCACATGGAGCGTCAATGTCGTGGAATGCCAGTGCAAGCTTCAGCTGCTGCAGTAGAGACCGCTGAATCTCCCAAGGTGAGCATCTCTCTCGTTGCATAATCACGTTCAACAGCTGCCTGCTATTCCAGAAATTTCAAGATTAGGTTAACCCACTCGAGGCCAAGAAGCCCAAGTTGGTTCTCGAGTCTCTATTGCTATCTTGAGTAGGACAAATGGGGATTTTCTTTTGTCGATTTTATAAAAAAATTATCCTAAAATTGAAATCTTCTTCACTGATTCCGGTGAAATAACTTTTGGCCCATCTGAATTATTGATTTTTCGCTGCATGATCAATTGATTTGGTAATTACGATGATAAAATTCATCATCCAGAGTTTTTTAAAGGTGTACATCAACCCTAACCTTTTTTTTTTAGCAGTTTTGAGTAGGCCATATAAGGACTTTCGTTTGTCCAAGCTTTTGCCTTTTTTGCCAACATACGCAATGTATTTTGTTGATTCGGAATTCTATTCTTTTCCCAACACCGGTACTATTAATAGAATTGATTATTTCAAACGATGAATGCTTGGTTTAATCGGTAAGCACAACTCCAAACCTCGTCATCCAGAGTGTAGATCAACCGTAGTATTAGCTGTAACGTTGGATACTGCAACTCGAGTTAACAGGCGTTTATCTGTGAAAAAAATTCAGCTCCAAACTGGAACATGGACTTGGCCCCATGAAGGCAATGACGTGAACATCCACTATGTGGAGATGGGGTCACAAGCAGGGGAAGCTCAAGACACGCTGCTGCTGCTGCCAACTATTTCGGATGTGAGCACCACCGAGGAGTGGCATGCCGTGGCCGAGGAGCTTGTTGCGAATGCGGGCCCTGGCAAGAGACGAGCTGTGATAGTGGATTGGCCTGGGTTGGGGCTTTCCGACAGACCTGCACTGGAATACACAGTTGGTGTGTTGGAAAAGTTTTTGGTGGACTTCGTGACTGCTGCCAATGGACCTCTTTCTGGCGTCCAAGGTCTGTTCAGCTAGCTCCTACTGAATCCTGCTTCTGACAAGTTCACGTGTGCTCATCTTTTTTCCTTCTCAAAATTGACAGAATAAGTAACTATGAATTGCAACATAGTCTAAGGTAGAGTGTAAGGTAGAGGCTCCATTAAGCATGCAGAACATCAGAGATTCCATTGACCATACATGTGAGCTTTGATTTGTGCTAACTGCTAAGTGAGAAAATACTCAATCTACTGACATTTATTTTTTTGCAATTGATTGTTAGCTTGACACAAAATGAATATGCAAAATTTACGATGGTGAAAATTTCTAGATTGTTGTAGGAAAAGTTTCAAAATTTACTTGTATGGTGAATGGAACCTCTCGCTTATCGTATGGTGAATGAATACATTATTTTAAGGCACTGAGAATGTTCAACGCCGCCAGATATTTAGTTGCTGTAGAGAACCCGGAGGAGGAAACCCAGCATGCTATTGGGTTTCTTCCTCAGGTCTTCTGTGCATCGAATGATGGGACCTCTGCTTCTATAAACACACTAGGGTCTTCTGTACTTCAGATAGCCGTCCATACCCTCTAGATCACCAGGTCTGCGCGTTGAATCCTCCATACTTTTCCTGTCCCATTTAGCATTTAATCTACAATTTATGGTTGTTTGGAGAGTTGATTGTGCTTACAAATGTTTTTGGGGCACAGGTGAGTCATTGGTTGTAATTGGAGGAGGTCATGCGGCCAGCATTGCAGTACGTGCAGTGAGTCAAGGTTTAATCAATGCCAAAGCTTTGGCTGCTGTTGCGCCCACTTGGAGTGGTCCCTTGCCTATTGTGTTTGGGCGCAGTGCAACGATGGAAACACGGTATGTGTGCATCTCACATCCCCATTCGAACATGCAGAATGTATCCAATTTTCTCGAAGGGGATGGCTCTCTTTTTTAGGCATGGTGCATCACATGGTTTTAACTCCTAAATGCTTAATCGTCCACCATGTGGATGACGAATATGTTGAAAATTCTGCTCCATCAGATTGATATTCATTGGGAAAGCGTCAAGGAAGATAGTGTATTATATCATCGGAAAGAAGAGAGAAGAAATGAATCGATGACACATATTTTGATGTTATTGTTATTTGCTATGGTTTTTTTAATTCGCCGTCGTATTTTTAGGTCAAGCAATTAAGGGTTACTGAAAGGAGTTTCATGGCTTGTTGGATCAGGTATGGACTTCTCCGCGGCACCCTAAGATCTCCAGGAGTTGGATGGGCAATGTACAAGTATCTAGTGAGCAGCCCCAAAAACATTCGAATGCAATACCTAACTCACGTTTACTCGGATGCGGACAACGTGACACCGGCGGTTGTTGAGAGCCGAACTGCTCTAACTCAAAGAGATGGTGCCCGCTTTGCACCTGCAGCTTTCCTCACGGGTCTACTGGACCCTGCCTTGACAAGGGAGGAGTTTCTGTCCATGTTTGCCAAACTGGACGGCAAGGTTCCCGTCCTCGTGCTCTCCACTTTAAAAGCTCCACGAAGGTCACGAGCGGAGATGGAGGCCTTGGAGGGAGCCAAGGGGGTCACCAAGTTCCAGAAGCTTCCGGGGGCGCTGTTGCCTCAAGAGGAGTTCCCTGAGGACGTTGCAGGTTCCCTCACTTCATTTTTGCAGGAGGTTTAGAATCTTTTAGTTGCTAGCTCATGTAACGTTATTGTGTAAATATCTATCATCTATTTATTTTTCATCTTCTTCTCGTTTTGGAGTGATGAGATAGGTTCTATGTTAAATGTGCTCTGAGATTGTTATTGAAAGACTTTGTCCAAAATTACAATTGCACGAAGGGCTCTGTTGTCTCAGGGAGCTTCGCAGGGTTCTCACTTCATGTCTGCAGGCGTAGAATCTTCTTAGTTGGTAACGTTATTTGTGTAAAACCTGCCAATGAATTCTTTTTATTCTAGTTATGGAGTGGTGAGATTGAAGGTGAGATTTGTTGATGTAAATGTGCTGAGAGATTGTGATTGATGTTCCTCTACTGGTAGACTTTGTCCAAACTTACAATTGCACGAAGAATTCGCCCAAGCAATCATGGAGGTCCACTCATTCAAAGAGAGAAAATTCGTAAGTCCACTTCATCTTCTTCAGTTGCTTTCCACTGTAGGCCCGTGCTCTCTTCAGCCTGTATGATGATTCGGCAGGAAGGGCTTGAATACTGCAGTTCCAATTTTTGTGTTTCATAATTCAGAGTGATATGCAATAGCATTCTTATAGCAATTGAAATCACCCGTGTAGATGGCAACTGGAAAAAAAACCTCTGAAGATTCAGAGGACATTAACTGTAGATCGCATGCATGGTGCTCACAGAGTGGCTGGCGCATGTCTTCTTCCTACTTGAGATGAACTGAAAATTTGTGAAGACCTTTGTGCTCCAAACTCACTAAAAATTGGATGATTTCTCATCCAATTTTTTGCGAAGAGTGCTTTGAGTTTGTATGCTTGTGGAAAGCCTCTCATTCAGGAACTATATTATTTTCTGGAAAAAAAGACGTTGAATTTATGGATCACAAAAGATGCCTTTTTATAATCGGTAAATTTCTACCTTCTTGCTCTTGAATAGAAATTTAGTCATTAAAAGGATCTTCTTTGAATTTGAATCCAAATAACAAAATGAAGTCTACAAAGTCTAACCTCTACTCCAATTTGAAATTTTTCAAAATTGAATATTCTATTGCCATTTGAATTTAAAGCGAAAAGAAAAGTTTTTTTTGTTACTTTGCCATTCTAGGTTTTCAGACCTTGAATCCTCTTATTTTAAGATTTTGCATTTCAAAGCTTTGAAGCTTAAATCTTTATGGTCTAGAAAAGAAAATAAATTTTTTTTTCTCATTCTTTAAGAAAGAATTAAGCAGAAGTGAATATAAAATATAAGGGTAAACTAAATCACTATTAGTCCAAAAATGGAATTAAAACATACCGGTCTTTGTTGTTCTAGTAAGTAATATATATACCAATGAAAGTTTATGTTTTGAAAAAAGTTGAAAATCGACTTAAAAATTGAATCTTGTGCCTAATGTATTTCAGAAGATGACCAATTTCTTCCAAAACCAAAGTCTTCATTAGTTTTACATCATTAATTCAAATGCAATGACCCAACCATGTATAAAATAAATATATTCCATGAGAATATCAAAAATAAAAGAACGATTTTAAATTTTTGCTTGGTTTATTGTTGCCAACATTCAAGCATTTGTGTTTAGGAGGTCATAATATTTGCTCCCATGTACTAATTGAAATAAAAACGTTATCCCAAAAAAACTAATAAATTTTCTTACCTTGAAAATAAATTTCAAAAATCCCAGTAAACTTTGCCACTATACATTGATAAGAGCCTACTGGAATCCATTACCAATCTTTCCATTTATGTCTTCTAAGTTGTGTAAACTTCTTAAAGTCAATTTTTCTTATGAGCTTCACTTGTTGTTTGATTTTTAAAATCACACTATAAAGAATATTTGACTTCTAGGTATTAATTGTAGATGACATTGAATATTGTTTAATAATTACCTATTGAAGCTGCTTTATGAATATTAATTAAATAAAATAAAATTGTTTCATGAGTCCATCTATGAGAAAGAAAGGACTCCAACAATAGAAGTTGGCATAAATAAAGATACAAGAGATGTCTTTGAACACTCCTATTATTATGTAGTGAATTGTTAGTTTTGCCAAAAAGTGACTCTTGAGATAAAATCTTAAGAAAAAAGTCAAAGATAAATGGAGCCTCTAGTTTTTTTATCCTCTATTAATGGTTATTTTATTTTCTTAAACTAAATCCTATATCAAAACAAAAAATATTTAATATATTCAAAATTGCATTGAATGACATGTTATGCATTGTTAATGGGTATACCATTAACAAAGTTCTTTACAAAGGATAAGATGAAATTTGCCATTCATACATTTCACTAGCCAAAAAGAAGCGTGTCATTGTCTATATCCCTTAAAGACAAGGAGGTAGTCCATGTAGTTCTAAATTTATAAAGACGTATCATAAAATGCAACTTAAAAGAATAATTTAATGAAAATTCTTAAACTATAGTTGTAGATCATGATCCATAAATCATATCTATATGGGTAGATCAACTACAATATTATACAAACCAATAATTTTCAGTAAAATTGAAAGCCAAAAATTGATAATTTCTTCTAAAATCAAATGTAGATTGAATGTTTGTGATTTTTATAAGAATTTTTTTCCTTTGAAATCAAAACTTTAAATTCTAATCATATTGATTTTTGAAGATTTTTATTTTTATTTTTTTAATCAAGTTGTTTTTGAAGGGATCATTTTTTAAACTATAAAACTTACTTTTTGAGACTAGACCTACTAATACACTTTGACTTATAGAATATTTACAAGGCAAAATCTTTAGAATCTATATTGTACAAAACATCAATGGACAGAAAGCACATTTTTCAATGTTTGGAATGTGTTTGCATTTATTGCTGTTCAAAATTTGGACATTTAGTCCTTACCCCCTAAAAGACCAGAGAAGTGTCCAGATTTCCAAAATTGTGAAGATCTATTATAAAATACAATTTAGAAGAATATTTTAATAATGACTCTCAAACAATAGTTGTAAAATGCTACTTATAGATCACATCCATACGATTAGATCAACAAAAATACATACAAATATTTTCAATAAAATTTAAAGCCAAAAATTACATATTCTTTCTAAAATCAATTGTAGATTGATTGTATATTTATGCTTTTTAAAATATTCTTTTCCTATAAGTTCAAAACATTGAGTTCCGATTATAGTGGTTTTTGAGTATATTTATTTGCTTTTTTTTATTCAAGTGATTTTTGAAGGGTCATTTTTTGGATTGAAAAAGTTATTTTTTGAGGCTCAACCTCTCGACATCTTTTGAATTGTAGAATATTTGCAAAGAAAAATCTTTATAATATGAACCATACAAATGTTAAAGAAATAATATAAGAATCTTCCAAAAAAATGATGGATGAAAAAACACATTTTGGTGAGTTTCGGATGTGTTTCTATTCATTCTTTGTTCAAAATCTGCACTCGTGGTCCTTAAGGGGTTAAGGGGTTAAATTTAAATTTTAACCAATATATACTTTTTCAATAAGTTACATAGGATGCCATACTTTTTTTGATGAAAGTATATAGCTAGGGCAAACTAAGATATACAATTTTGATGAAAGTATATAGCTGTATTCATCTTTCTTAGAATAAGCTATGCATTTTCTTTTATGAAAGTCTATGGCCAATTCATAAAAGGTCAAATCTCACTATAGATCTTAGATATATGTATAGAATCTTAAGTGATTCCAAAAAAACATTTGTAATATTTTGGAGTCAAATGTTCCTCGTCTGTTGCGTATTCTATTATAAATTCTTAAATATATAATTACCAATGGACATGAAAATTAAAATAAAGATGCATAGCACTAAATATGTTGTTATTTTTTAAGCCATTGTTAAGAAAATCATTTATAGGTTAAAAAACAACTTTGATAATTTGTCACATTTTCAATTTTTGAATACCCACATACTTTAGAATATGAGCTTCTAGGATTATATTTCTATCATATATGTATGCTTTCACTACAAAAAGACAAGAAAAAATAGCAAATTTCATGTCCACTACATGGATACAAAGGAGTCTTCATTACTCTCACATTTCTAGACATTTGGAAACATTCTTCTATCATCTCTTTAATGAAATCTTGTCTTCAAAAAGTTCTTAAAATTTTAAAAACTTTGATGTTATTATTTCTTGAAAGCATGAAACTTTCTTGTAATTTTCTATCAATCTATTTTGTAAGAAAATTCGGAGATAAAAAATTTATTATTAAAGTTTTGAAAATACATCATTTGTAGTATTTAAATGTTTATACATATTTTATTTTATTTTTAAATAACTTGTCCCAATGATATTCTAAATGTAATAAATTTGCATGTATTTTTTGGAATCACTCTTCTAGAGTACATTACATGGCTACTCAAAACATCTAAGTAGTTATTTGAAATTGTGAATACACTAGTAGAAAATCAGTGACCAAACCAACAAATGATCAACAGTTTTTTATTAACTTGGGGTACTATAATGTCCATTTTCATAATTTTTTGTTGATTTTGCCCAAATTAACAAAATGGTCAAATTATTTTTGTTGATTTGGATAGTGCAATAACCAAATCAACAAAAGTTTGTTAGTTTGGAATGGAATCTTTTTAAAAAATTTGAAATCTTTTTGAATCTTTTTGAATCTTTTGGAAATTTTATGGAACGTTAATCATACAATGCAAGTTTTCTTTTCAAATAACTATTCACAATTTGGTGTCTTTGAAACTTAGACTTTAGAGGCAATTCTGGCCTTTAAAATGGACTTTTTTCAAAAAACTTTGAACCAAAAAAAGTTGAAGAATCAAGCTAGCTTTCACCTTCAAAATTTATTTTAGATTTCAAGCCTCTAATCAAAAGTTACAACAAAAATCAAAAAGAGGTGGAAATGGACATTTTCAAACACCCTCTTTGATTTATTTTCCATAACTATTGATTGAAGGATCTAAATCTCAAATGGATTCTAGGAGGTGAAAGCTGGCTTGATTTTCCAACTTTGGGTAGTTCAATTTTTTGGAAAAAATTTCATTTTTTAGGCCAAAATTGCCCCTGAAGTTTGCTGACTTTACAAAGTAATGAGAAAAATATGAAATAACGACATAAATAAAATTTTACATAAACTATAGTCATGTGCAATTTGTTTGTAATGCATTGGTAAGGTCCTTGAGACTCAACCATGAGGTCCAAAGATCAAACCTTGGTGGTGACACTTGCCACATGGCAATTGCTTGCGAGGCAATTGGATTGCCAATGTGGCAGCTGCCTATATGGCAATTGGTTTGCCATGTGGCAATTTTGGATTGCCTACATGGCAACTGCCATGTGGCAACCTTTAAATGATTGTTAATTTCTTTAAATGATTGTTAAATTTTTCTATTTTAATTTTCTTTTCAAAAAAGTCTTAAGTGTTTTTTGAAATGGGACCAAATCAACAAAAAAATCAACACTTTTTTGTTCACAAATATCCAAATCAACTCGTCCAAATTAATAAAAAAAAATCAACACTTTTCCATTGAATTTTTGTTGATACATTACTAAATTTTCTACTAGTGATATGCCGCTCTCTGAAGCATTGTGTAGTAACTTCTGGATATGTTTGTATTTATAAACTTATCATAGAAATTCTTGAAAGAATGGCTAAGACATAACACTAATCTTTATTGGAATCCTTTGATCTTACTAATATAAGTCTAAAAACTCTGTAGCCAAGCTTGTCTTTGTATTTTTTTAACCAATACATTTATAATAGAGTTACTAAATTCACTTGAACTACACTCTATTTCTAGTTTTTTTTATCTTGCTACTTGTTTTGGCTTTTGAAAGTAATTGGCTTTGGGCAATGTTACATTGTCCTTAATAAAACAAACTCAAATGGATTCACATTGTAAATTTTTAGAAAAAAAATAATGGACTCATAACTTTAAGTAAAATCATACTAACCTTGTTTGGCTTAGCTTCTATGTTCATAAAAAGACAAACTATTTGCATTGGTCAACAATGTTAAGCTTCAAGAATGTGAAGGTTTAAAAATACTCCAATAAATGGAAAAAATTATTTTGAAATGAAAACATCATTTTCTATTTGATCAACTACGGCTATTCTATCTAAATAAAGTTACTACACCTGATTGCCATACATTTGCAAAACCAACCTTTAGATATTCAACTTTTATCAATCATAACAATATAAAGTTCATTTTATGTTCATCATTTTCTTAAACTGTGAATATTCATAGTTCTTCATACAATGTCAAAAAAATGAAGCTAAAAAAATCTAGAATCTTGTTTTGAATCTCTAAAAGATCCAGCAAAATTTAAGACAAATATCATAAAAATGCATATAATCTCAAAAATAAATTCACACTTTAAAATCCTAATAATGGTAATCATACTCAAATGCTAATTTAGATGATTGTAAGTGTCAAAACTTTTATACTCACTGCATTGCAGCAACAAACATTGTTCTTTTCATTTTCTTCAAGAGAAGGCAACCAACTCAAAATAAATTATATTCTTTGTTTTTAGCATCACTACATGTACAAAAAATAAAAAGACATTATGCTTTGGTTCTAAATTGTTGGCAATTAATGCTTAGATCCACCAAATGATTATATCTGGCACAACAAAAAGTTATTATTTGTTGTAGTTGGCAACTCCGTTATATACAACTTTTACTACTATAATTATGACATTAGCATTATTTTTGCTTTGCAATTGGTTGGAAGTTAATATAGTGTCTAATACAAATATGTAACATGTTATCCACTCTCAAAAAATGTGATCTTGTGTTTTGATGTCATGCATAACATTGTTAATTGAGTATTTAGGAAACCTTTGCTTTTTGTAATATGCAAGGTGACCTCTAATAAAACTTAGTCTTCATGCAAAAAATTCCAAAGATGTGATTCTTGCATGTTGCCAAATCCAACCCACTATTCTATCTTGTTGTTGGCCCTCCAAAAAATTTGTTCTGGTTATGACCGACAATGTTCTTTTTCATGTTTTGTCAGGCTTGACCTATATAGGACAACATGATTGGTTGAGTGTTAAACCAAAGCACTTCATGTATCCAAAGAAAAAATACACCACTTTCCACTGGATCAAAGGAACTATAAGGTAGAAGCACCCAAACCCGCCACTACTAGGTAGGTTGGTATAAATGATGTTTTATTATGTTAAGAATGTCATCTTCTTCAACTAAACACCAACCCAAATCATTTTGTAATTTTTTAAAACTCAAAACAATGTTTTGAATTTTAAAAGTTGAAATCAGAAGGCACCTACTCATGCATGCCATTAGACTCTTCTAAGATAGTCACTCTTGAAGCACGGAATGATTCAACTCCTATCAGTGGCATCAAAAAAGTTCTTCCAACTCCCATCAAGTTTCTTTTGAAAGCTTGGGTGAATGTAAAGTAAGAACTCATTCTTCAATCAAATGCCTAATACCACCTACGACATATTGTTGTTATGAGAGCTTGAGCAATTCTTTAGCATCCATGACAAGGACACTCCACTTTGTGAAGGGACACATTACTATGTGGTTTACCATAGACCTATCTGATACCCACACTTTATCAATCTAATTCCTGCAAACTTTCAAAAAGTATAGAAATACATTTCTTGCTAGAGATTCTATTTGCAAATGGATGCTAGCCAAATTTTCAATCTCTTCAATCTTTGCCAAATGAGTGAGTTGTCAAACAAGGTAACCCAAGTAGCTAATTCGTTGGATAGTATGAATGTATACTGTAGGTGGCCATTGAAGGCCTGAATGCATTGAAGGTGCAAAAGGGACCTTCACCTTGATCCTTTTGACTGCTCCTACCTTCCAAAGTATTACACCTTCTCCCTCAAAATAAGGGGCAGTTCACACCATGGTCAAAGGTTGAGAGGCCAATCACATTTCAAAAAACTATCATGAATCCATGGTACTCCGATAGTTTTCCACTGGAAACCATATATTTATTTTGAGACAGAGATAGTCCAGTGTTATTATGAGAGAGAACTTTTGCTTCATGAGTAGAGATGGTGAATTGGCTCGTTTTGTTGAGCTCCTTCAATTCCTTCTTTCCAACCAAGGAGGATTGACCCCCTCATTGCCCCCTATTTTGTGTCAGTTTTGTTTTTGTTATTCTTCACCTCTCAAGAATAATTTGGATCCTCTGGTTGCAAATATGAATTCAAAATTTCCAAACTTATCATGTGTTGTAAATTAAAAAAATTCCCGTGTTTTTTCCAAAAGTAATAAGGATCAATTCACCCTGCCCCCCCCCCCCTCTTCCTGTTCTGTCCCCTGTTCCCTCAATCCGAAGCTCAGTTTGTTAATAATTAATCCATTACCTTAAGTTAAGCTGTTTGTTTTGTTTATTACGTTGAAATCTCTTGGACCATGCATCCTCTATCGTGTTCTTGGTAGTTGGTACCGTCAAAAAGCCCTCCACAAGGAAGGATGCATGGTCTTGTTTACTGGCGTTTGGAACTATGGCACAAAAGTTATTGATTTTTAAGTTACTTTTGGATCTTAAAAATTAGAAAACTAGTTTCTTCACTTTTGTTTTGGCTATGGCAATGACACAATGGTACATTGGTACATTGGTACACTAAGAGCATTCCTACCAGTGAATTCCGTATCCCTAAAGGTTTAGGGACATGACATCAGATGTAGAAAGAGATATAGAAATTTCACCGCACCATTCTTTTTTCAAAATCTGTATCTCTAAAATATACAAATACATGCAAAACTCTGATCCAATTCTGTATCCCAAGGCTCATATAGAAAACTGGCAAAGTCTCATCCAGGACTTTTTATTTCATTTTTGAAGAAGTGACATAGTGGCGATATAAAATGTTACAATGGTACTCCAAATTGCAACATTCATCCACTTATTGGATGTATAGTATGGTTTTCATCCACAATTAGGCAATTTCATCTAATATTTTTTTTAGTTTCAAAGTTGTCTGGCAATTTCATCCAATTTTTTTGGCATTTTATATAACCTTTTTTAGCCAGATTTTTTTTTTTCTGGTGCAATCTGGCACCAGAAAGCCCCCCCAAAAAGCCCTAAATAGTCAAGCTTGCGACATTAAAGATAGGGATACGGAACAGCTAGTGGAGATGTTCTTAATAAGTTTATGAAGTTATCTATCCAGAGCAGGGCTTTTTATTTCATTTTTGAAGAAGTGACATAGTGGCAATATAAAATGTTACAATGGTACTCCAAATTGCAACATTCATCCACTTATTGGATGTATAGTATGGTTTTCATCCACAATTAGGCAATTTCATCTAATATTTTTTTTAGTTTCAAAGTTGTCTGGCAATTTCATCCAATTTTTTTGGCATTTTATATAACCTTTTTGAGCCAATTTTTTTTTTCTGGTGCAATTTGGCACTAGAAAGCCCCCAAAAGAAGCCCTAAATAGCCAAGCTTGCGACATCAAAGATAGGGATACGGAACAGCTGGTGGGGATGTTCTTAATAAGTTTATGAAGTTATCTATCCAAAGCAGGGCTTTTTATTTCATTTTTGAAGAAGTGCCATAGTGGTGATATAAAATGTTGCAGTGGTGCTCCAAATTGCAACATTCATCCACTTATTGGATATATAGTATGGTTTTCATCCACAATTAGACGATTTCATCTAATATTTTTTTAAATTTCAAAGTTGTCTGGCAATTTCATCCAATTTTTTTGGCATTTTTTATAACCTTTTTTAGCCAGATTTTTTTTTCTGGTGCGATCTGGCACCAGAAAGCCAAAAGAAAAGCCCTGATCCAGAGAAGGGGCCCGCCCCAGTGCTGCCTCCTGCCATGTCGTCCTTTCCACTTCAGTTCAGGCTTTGGTGGCAGCCCAGCAGTGTGCAATGTGCATGCAAGGCAATGCAACACCCCGCCCGCCTGACAGACGGACGGACGGACTAAATTTCTTTCGGCCTCCTCACTGGACGAAAGAAGTCCCGGGGATCTAGATCTACGCATACAATGCCACCTCGCAGGCTCTCACCTCCCAACTTCCAAAGCGGGGGGCCTGCAGGGGGGGGATGAATTCGGATTGGATGAAAATATACTTTCCGTTGCGACCTCACGGATGCGGGCTGCGTTGGCTGCCCTTGAAAATTATAATTATATATAAAAAATAAAAATAAAAAACGGCCTGACTGATTTTAGTTGTCCTTCACTTGTAGTGAGTACAGGTCACACTATTTGTAATAATAATAACTTAATAATATTATTATACTGCTGGAGGATCAGTTGCCGCGTGTCAGGTCAGTCCCCCCCACCCTACCCAAAAAAAGAACTTTTTGGCAGTAACACTACTTTTTGCACTCAGGCTAAATAGCTAATACTGTATGACAATTCGTTTCTGGGATTTTGACGGCACAGTAAATCCTTCGCACAAAGTAGGACCAGCAGGGTAAATTTTGGGTTCTCCGAGGTAAAAGTAGAAAACTAAAGTCCCCTATTTTTGGTGACATGAATAGGGTATGTTCTAGATCCCTCCTACCTGATTTGAAGTGTCAGTCTGCGATTGCAAATATGAATTTATAAATTTGCAAATTTTATCATGTGTGACAAATAAAAAATTCGGTTGCATTTCCCGAATGTACAGTGACAAATGAAACTGAGTACTCTTACGAAACGTTTTCATTCAAACAACCATACCATAAGCATCAATGGACAAAGTCCAAAAGTGTATATATGAAAGTTGAAGTATGCGACATACTAAATGTTACCATGGAAGTTTGAAGAAAAAATTAGTTGTGGTTTGAAAGAAAATCCATTTCAAAGTTAAGCCATGTCTAATACTCAGTTTTGTTCAACATGATTTGAAATTACTTTATTTTTGTCAATTTTTTCTTAGAACTCTGAAAAACTTTTTGTGCCTTGGCATGTTGGTATACATCATTTCAGATTGTAGTATGCAAAAATTGAAGGAAATTGACATTTATAGAATTTAAAATATCAATAGTTTGATGAACATGCAAATGATGTTGGTTCTCGCAATGTTTGAATTTTTTTTTGGAATTGAGAGCATGGATGGCATTAGCCATTGTTGAGAGTGTATAGGTTGCAATATGGACTATTGTTACTTCTTAATGCCCTTGTATTTGAAATATTTGTTGAATTGGACATTGCATTCAATTCATATTTCATAGTTAGATAATGCGTTTTTAAATTCAATTTCTTTGTCCAAAGATTAGATGCACATAATAGATCCAACAAAGCCCCAAAAAATTAAATCATTAGTATCAATATTGTCAAAAAATTGAAAATTGCCAAAAATTACACTGACGTTCATCAATTTGGCAATTTTTTGATAATATTGACAATGATAATTTAATTTTTGGGGATTTGTTGGATCTATTATGTGCATCATAAATTCTAATCTTTGGACAAAGAAATTGAATTTAAAAACGCATTATCTAACTATGAAATATGAATTGAATGCAATGTCCAATTCAACAAATATTTCAAATACAAGGGCATTAAGAAGTAACAATAGTCCATATTGCAACCTATACACTCTCAACAATGGCTAATGCCATCCATGCTCTCAATTCCAAAAAAAAATTCAAACATTGCGAGAACCAACATCATTTGCATGTTCATCAAACTATTGATATTTTAAATTCTATAAATGTCAATTTCCTTCAATTTTTGCATACTACAATCTGAAATGATGTATACCAACATGCCAAGGCACAAAAAGTTTTTCAGAGTTCTAAGAAAAAATTGACAAAAATAAAGTAATTTCAAATCATGTTGAACAAAACTGAGTATTAGACATGGCTTAACTTTGAAATGGATTTTCTTTCAAACCACAACTAATTTTTTCTTCAAACTTCCATGGTAACATTTAGTATGTCGCATACTTCAACTTTCATATATACACTTTTGGACTTTGTCCATTGATGCTTATGGTATGGTTGTTTGAATGAAAACGTTTCGTAAGAGTACTCAGTTTCATTTGTCACTGTAAATCTAGCCTGCTGGTTTCACTTTGTGGGATGGATTTGAACACATTCCACCAATAGTGGCCATTTTGTTGCAAATTGATGATTCAAAACTATTTTTTTTTAAATGTTTTTGTAGCATAGGTGCTGTTGGCTTTTAAAATAAAAAATTAAGGACATATGATTGAAGGTCGCAGGAAGAAGTAATTTGACTGATCAAGTCTTGTCATATAAGGTAAAACAACCCATCACGATCAAATGACCCATGATGGACACCTAGAGAATGATCCTATGGCGGTTATTTTAGATTTGTGAGATTTTAGCCCACAATCAATGTCTCACTTGACACCAATGGAGTGGTTAGTAACCTCCTTAGGAACACCCAGCTTTTTCAATGTAATTCATTGTAGAAAGTGACTTTTTTAAGGCCTTCCACATTAGAAAATATTACAATTGCTTTAGGTGACTAAGGTGAGCACTATGGATACATTTTTTTGTTGGTTATGGAGTAGTCTAGAGACTCTTTTGGGACAAAACCTTCAAAAATTCATAGCCAATTCATACTTTGTCAAAAAAATATAGTTTCAACTGTTCTCTCTGTTTCTCACACTTGTCTTCATGTGGGGATTTTAAAAAAAAATTTAGCAATGGCATGAGGACAAACTTCTAATTTTGCCCGTAATAGGTTGTTTTACCTTACTCTAAGGGTGACAACCTCACCAATGGTTTCCTGCATCGAAGCATATGCACTAGTAGAAATTGGTAGTATATGACTGCATAAATGACTGGGTTTTAGTCGTGTAGGAGACATTTGACTGAAATACGATTAAATTATTATAGTTTGAAAATTTTATGAAAGCCATTGTAATTTTTGGCAATTTTCAATTTTTTTGATGAAACGGACCATGATAATTTATTTAAGTTTCAATTTTTTGATCAATTATGTGCATCATGAATTCTAGTATTCATACAAAAAATTTAGCCTAGAAATGCATTACATGGCTATAAAATATAAATTAAACACATTGTCTGTTTCAACAAATATTTCAAATGCAAGGGCATTAAGATATAACAAAGGTCTGTGTTGCAACCTATACTCTCCTTACAATGGCTAATTCAATTCCATTCTCTCAATTCCAAAAAAAAGTTCAAATATTGTGAGAACCAACATCATTTGCATGTTTGTCAAATTGTTTATATTTTAAACTCCATAAGTGCCAGTTTCCTTCAATTTTTGTACAACAATTTGAATTGATGTGTATTAATATGCCAAGGCACAAAAAGTATTTTCAAAGTTATAGGAAAAAATTGACAAAAATTTAAGAAACCCTAGATCAAGGTGAACAAAATTGAGTTTTAGACATTGCTAATTTTGAAATCAACTTTCTTTCAAATCACAATTGATTTTTTCTTCAAACTTCTATAGTAACGTGTAGTATATTGCATACTACTTTTGTACATCCACTTTTTGAACTTTGTCCGTTGATGCTTATAGTATAATTGTTTGAATGAAAACATTTCAAATTTGTAACCAATTTTGTTAGTCATTGTACGTTATTATTTTTCTCCAAAACATTAAAAATTAAGTGAAAAAAAACCCTTCAAAGTTTTCTTTTGAGTAGAGATTCCAAAAATGCCCGACAAACTAAAACTCTTCATAATTTTCTTCTTGTTAATCAATATAGAATGATTGAAAGCTTTTCAAGTGCATTAAAATATAGAAAATCAAGTTCAAAGTTTTATTTACTTTTTTGTAAATTGCCCACGTTGCCCCGGGTTGAGAAAGAAGCTACATATCATAACATAATTTTTTAACCATGCAATCTAATGTTATAAAAATTATTGCGCCTTGAATCTACTCCTTAATCACATATTGCATAAAAATTTGGAAGGGAAAACATAATAATTGTGTTTATAAATGGATGACTAGAACGCTTATGCTGCCAAAAAATATTTTTTGTCTTTTGCTGGTTAATATAAGGTGCATATGTTCTTATTAACGTGTTTGTGCCAAATGAGTCATCTTAGAAGTTGAACTCGCCCTCCTACATATATAGCAAATAAATTATTTTTATGATGAAGAAAGTTGTCAACTACATTGCAACTAAAAGACATACAAAATCATACCATATAGCAGTTTGATACAGGCACTGCAACCATAAATTTTATTATTATTTTTATTTGATTTATTTGATTACTTATGTCAATAGTTATTTTTTATTCATTTTGTATGTAGATGCAAGGTAGTTATTTTGAAGTCAAAACTTACAAGGTTGTTGTAAAGTAGTTGTTTTGAAGTTGCTCATAAATTGATTTCTAGTAGAGTTGAAGTTTTTTCATGGGGAGTATTTATAAATTAGTTATTTTTTAGTTTTATTATATGCTTTTCTAGTTTCAAACTACAAGTGGTTTTCTTTTATGACAACTACATGGATTAGACCAAATGACTGGCATACAACTAGGCCAACATCAATATTATAGTCACAATTCAATCAAGTGCTCCACGTAGTTCTAAAAAATATTCTTTTTGACAACAATAGATACATAATACAAAGATTCAATCTTAGATTTCTTATTTGCTTGGAGCAATGACATAAAAAATTGTCCAATAGCAATACCTAAAATTCATATAATTGCCTTTCGTCTATTAAGTTGAAGTTGGATCTATTTGTTTGTAGAAAATGTGGCCATTTGGCTTCCTATCATACAACTATATACAACTACATACAACAAATGTAATATCTACATAAAATATATCAAAGATATATTGCAAGTCCATTGAGGATAAATAACTTTCAAGGTAAATTAAGTGATTTATAAGGTCTCAACTATACATACTCCAGAATTCCAAACAAGAGTAGTATTACCACTAAAATTGAAGAAGTCCAATGGAAGACATAGCAAAAGAAGATAAATATAAAACCTTGTAGTAGCAAAGAACAACTTCAAGACGGACCAAATTGACCATCAATACCTTAAGACAAGCTATTTGTTTATTTTGTTTGTTTATTTTATTTGTTTGTTTGTTATAGTGAGATCTCACGGACCTTGTGTCTTCTAAACGTGTGCTTGATACCGTTAGAAAGTCCTTGGCAAAGAGAGGCGCAGAGGCTTTATTTCGTGGCCTTTGGACCTATAGTGGAAAAGTTATTGAATGTCAAAGCTATTAATAAATTTAAGAATTAAAAAAATTACTCTTGTTTTTATTTTGACTGTGGCAACGGATCAAGTCACATTAGTGGCTATGAAAATTACAACAAAGAAGGAAAATAATGACAAAAGCATGTAGGAAGAACAAGAGACAACATGCTATAGGAGGCATGAATAATAAGGTGCTTTACTATTTGGGTGCATTTGGAGGCGGCAACTCCAAAGGGGTGGCAGCTAGGATTTCAATAGGTCTCTAAAACCTAACCAATGTTTCCTATGTGACAAAATCCTTTACAATTGTTATATGACTATTCAACTATTAATAAATGTCTATTCAACAACTACTTAATAATAATCTTGGCAACTTCTCACTGACTATCTACAACTACTTTGCAAACAGTCATCTACAAAATTTTGGTTTTTTTATATTATTTTATACTACTCTATAATACTACCCTCTACAACTCATTTGTATGAATATGAACAATTGTTTTAAATAAATCATACAATTTATTTAGAGTTGATTTCTAGTCAATTTTCATAAATGTTTAGTTAGCTTTTTATTATTCTTTGACAAATTTAACTCCACGTCAATTTTTGATGTCTACATTAGTCTAAGTAATGTTTAATGGAAATTGCAACAATTCAAGCTATGGGCAAGGTCCCAAGGATGTTGAATCCATTCATATTCTCAAATGGACTCACAATTTTTATAGTACATATGAGTAGAGCATAATAGAAGGCTATGTTGCAAAGATAACAATAAGCAAGCGGAAGCTACTATAGTAATTATTGGGTAGGTTGAATTTAAACTAATTCTAAAAGTAATTGCTAAATTGAGGATTTTTATGCATGGAGCAAAAAAATTCTTGTAAAGTTTTCTATATTTTGCATAAGTCAAGTAATATTTCACAAAACAAATAAATACTTGGCAAGCTTGTGTTGATCTTGCTGATAACTTATATATAATAATGAACTTAAAAAATCACCACTAGTATTTAAGTATAGAAACAAGTGGCAACTCAAGTGTGACTAGGCAACAATTGCATAAGTCAAAATATCAACAATTGTTCAATACTTGCCAACTAGTCAATTGGGATTTGTAATTGTATTTTTCTTACTATTGCATTGATCTAAATAGCTTTTTGTCCTTTGATCGTTGACTCTACATTTATTAGTTGTTTGTGCAATAAAATTACTATCTAATAAATTTATAGAAAATGAGCTCATTTGTGCCCCAATTGTAGAGTACTCATATAAGACAACCACTATGAAACCTGCATTTTGGGTGATGAGCCCTAATTGTTTTAAACGATTTTTATGGGATGCCAAATGCAACAAATCCATATTTTATGTAACATTGATGTTATGTTGGATGTTTGGTTGACATAAAATATGGGTTCATTGCACTTGACATCCCCTAAAATCTGTTTAAAACAATTAGGGCTCCTCACCTAAAACGCGGGTTTCTTATAGTGAACAAATTGTTTTTGTTCTTAACATAAATGTTTTGAAGTTAAGTATTTTTTGCCTTATACATCCAACTATTGTGAAACCAATTTGATGCACCTTCCTCCATGGTTGGTGACCAATATTTCCACTACATAATTTTTTGGTTTGTAATAGATCCATTAATTCCTATAACGGTCCAAGTTTACCTTGATTCTTTTTAGGAATGCATCTATGAGGACCAACTCATATTCCTATATATTGGAGGAAGGACCACATAATGAACCTCCTCAAGATTGTATGGCTCAAAATGAAACTTTGGAGTTTAGTACTCTTCAAAAAATACATTTAATTCTTGTATTAGTTTCAAAATCTTATGGCTTTGGGTGGACTGGTCTTAATAAAAAAAATACTAAATGTATTTCAATTCCACTGTTGAATAGAACTTACTTCTATCTAGTTATGAATTTTTATCTTATAATGTGAGATATTTACACCTATAAATGTCACTAATCATAATTTAGCATATTTTATACGACTTAAAATAAATTATTTTCATATGATCTTATTTGCAACTAAAAGAGTATTCCAACAAACTTTAGCTTGCATTATTTGGACACAATATGAATAAGATATGAACTTTCCATTATAAAAAAATTAACCCACATTTTAGGTGACGAGCCTTGATTTTTCTTGACAAATTTTAGTGGACATCCAATGCAACAAACCCATGTTTTTTGTTAATAAAATCGTCCAATGTAATATCAAGGTTGACATAAAATATGGTTTGTTGCATTGGATGTCCACTAAAATCCATCAAGAAAAATCAAGGCTTGTCACCTAAAACGCGGGTTTCTTATAGTCTTCAAAGTATTATCTCTAGGTGTATCCCAAAACAACACTAGGCTCTCATAGTCACTTATGTTTTGATTGTGTGCATCTAATGTAATCAATATGTTGTTTATTGGGACCTTTTTTCATCCAAATGTAGGTGTTGAATTTGGAGCAATGTTGATTATGGATGTATGTACTTTAGAAACTATGTCTTGTTTATTCTTCATAGCTCAATATCCCCCAAAATCTAGAGGTTGCAATGTGCAAAAGGGATTGTGAGCCTCATTATTTTGTGGAATACCCATAAAAGATTTTATTCAATGTATACAATCAAATCATTCCCAGACATATTCAACAAAAAATTTATGAACTTGAGGAAGCTCTATCATACTTAAAAATGGATCGACAAATTTCTAAATTGCAAATTGCATTTCGGATTGTACAGAAGACTTCTTGATCATCACAACAAATATATACATGTGAACTTCAAAATCATACAATAATATGGATCCATTCTAGATATACACTATGGACCATTTAGGATTGCCACCCTTTGTTGAAACTATAGCGTGCAATCTATTGGACATATTAGAATTGAGCATTTGCAATTGTTGTAAAGATACTTGATTCTATACTGCTTGAATTTTTTGTATCATTTCTTGCTTGATTTGAGCCCTTTGATGTCGCAACAAATCTTTGTCTATCTTCCAAAGGATTTTTTAATGATGAATTAGGAGGTCAAACTAACTTCTTCATACCATGAGCTTGCCTCCACTCTCAAGAAGTTGTTATATGATATTCAAGTACACTTTACTAAAATTCCAACATCATTTGTGGTCTAAAAAGCTATGCATTGTTGAGCAAGTCAGAGCATTTTGAAGTTCATGAACTTTTTGCTAGTTGACCAGACTATATAGATAGGTTCAATAATCTTACAAATTAACTATTGTGTCATTCAAAGAATTTTGCTTGATAAGAATACAATTGGTATTTTTTACCTTGCATAATTCACATTCAATTCTTATGCAATCCCAATCAAGCATACCAAATTTCAATTTCAAAAAATAAAACTCAAATGTGGATAAATGTCATTTAATATTCATGATTTTACGTGATAATTGATTGATAAACGTTGGTGGTAAATTTTTCTAATTGAATTGCATAGATATGTAGAAAACATACATACATACATCTTTCCTTTGACAAGCACCTCCAAAAAGTTTCACCTCCAAGAAGTTTGTAAGAAATTCAATGTTAGGGTGACAATTTCCAAATTTTAGAAAATAGATATGATATCTCTTTATTGTAATTAATGCACACATATGTGCATAAGGCTATAATTTCTTGGGTTATAAGTTAGAATGTTTACAAACCTTGTTTGAGTGCATGGTAGAGTCAATGGAAACTTGGAAAGGAATCATCACTTTCTCCAACTGCAACCGCCATATAAAATGTGACAGTGGTGTTCCAAATTTCAACATTCATTTGCATATTGGATAGAAAATTTCACAAAAGCACATATCACATATCCATAATTTGTTTTCATCCACAATCTGGCAATTTCATCCAAGACAAGGTCTATATTTTAAAGTAGGTTGTATGTTTGCTTGTTTGTTTTATTTGTTACGGTGAGATATTTTGGACCATGCACCCGTTGTTTACGTTCTTTGTACCATTGGAAAGTTCTCCATGAGCACGGGTGCATGGATTTTGTTTCGTGACGTTTCAACTCATGGCAAAAAAGATATTGAATTTGGAAGTTTTTAATGACTTAAAAAAAATATAAAATTACTTCTACTTTTATTTTGACTTATGGCGGCAACACAAGGCACATTAGTTTTTTTTTTTTTTTTTTAATTTGAAATTTTATGGCAAAAAACTTTACTTGCCGTCATTTTTTAGCCAAAGCCTTGGAGCCCAGTGTGAATGGAGTTGTTGAACCAGAGTAAACTTAATTGAAGTTAAATTAACTTGTTCCATGCATAAAAATGGAGGACAAAAATCTACCAAAAACAAGACTGCAGTGGCAGTGTTGACCGTAGGGAGGCCCATAGAAAATTTGTATATAGGAGAGTTCATCGTAAAGTGAACCCTAGTTTGTATTAGGGGTGTGAGAGGAAGACTTAGCTCAGATAGTACCAAAAAAATATAATATCAAATTCCATCAGACCCTAGGTTTGAAGCTTTAAGGAACTTCATCCTTTGTTTTTCTCAAACTCTGATTCTTGGTCCCTCACTGCATATACTTTACGATTGACTTTCCACCAATGTCTACTTGCTCCGGTAAATATAACCACTTACTAAGGTGCACTTCACATCACATAAGGTGAAAACACCCAAAATTGTCATTATTAAACAATTCAGCATAGTTGGAGGCACTTCTTCCTAAAAATAATATTTTTGTCGTATTAGCGAGTGAAAATCATGAATATTAAAAAAAAATAGATTTTTTGGTAGTATATAATTTCTATGATCTTTCAAAGTGGCGGCTCCCTAGACCACTGAAACTGTTACATAGGTGGACCTAAAGCTAAAATTTGCAAAAATCAGTTGTCAGCAAATGAGAGTTAGGTATGTGTCCTTCAAATGCCTCAGCAAATTAAAACTAAGCATTTCAGAGACAAATTTGTGGGAAGTCTTGGGACAAATTTAGGGACAATTTGTTGGAAATATGATGCAGTCCTTCTACTCTCCCGTATGTAGCCTCATTGGAAATATTGAGTTAGTTAGCCAAGATTAGCATAGTTAGTTACTGGCTCTTTTCCGCTCACTTTAATTTGTATTTATAGTTTCATCTTGGTCCTTCTCCACTACTTGTGTAGTTAGTAATACAAAGTTATAGTCATCAGATTTTCATCATGGTATCAAAGCCCCAAGGGGATGATCTTTGTAGTTCCACTACAGCATAGTATGATAAGAGAGAAAGCAAGGCAAAACTACAAAGAGAGGAGATAGTGTCCATGCACAATCGAAAGCGTTGGTGAAGAGACGGTGTAATCAGAGAGGAAGTTCACTTGTATGCTAGCCAGATCGTTCTTGTTTTTTACCTTCTTGCGAGTCAGCCTACTGTGTGCATAGAGCTAGGAAAACACAACGTAGAAGAAACATGCTCAACATAGCCAAATTAGTGAAATAGTCCACGATCAAGATTCACGCATACAACTTGCAGAGTGCCTTTGTTCAAAACCCGATTCCCAAAGCATCGAAGAAAGGAGACCATTGTTGTAGTAGTAAATAAGATCTCTCATTCTTTCACTCCCTCCATTCTCACTATAGCTACAGTATCAAAAACTTGCTTAGTCATCCTTTGTTTACGAGAACACCCCAAAACATGTCAAACTCCGATGTTCTCTACAAGTCTCAGAGACTTACCACAAAGAACTATCAAACTTGGAAAAACCGTTGTAGGATGCTTCTAATGAAAGAGAACACATAGAAGTTTGTAGACCCAACGGGAAACAATCGGCCAATGATTAATGAGCCGGAAGAAATGGCCAGGGGAAGAGCTAGAGCACTCTTCTCCATTACGATGTCCTATAGTGAGTCCATTTGTCAAAAGCTTTCAAAGATAAGCGATCTAAGAATCGCACGGAACACACTCAAAGATCGATTTGAGAGAACCAATAACGCATCAAGATTAATGTTGTTAGACAAATTCAACTCCATCAGATTGCAGGAAGGAGGATCGATTAGGGAATACATCCAAAAAATCCAAGACATGAAGTTGCAACTCAAGGAAGTTGGTCATGTGATCTTAGAGACTGACTTGGTCGAACGAATGCTAAACACTCTATTGTCCAGTTATGAAGCTGTATATAATCAAGTGAGCACTCTTACCACTATGCCAACCTTGGAAATGCTTACAACGCTATTATTGCAGTAAAAACAATACATGCTATTTTGTCAAGCAATTGGGGTAGCACCCCAACACTTAGAGGCACTTGCAGCACGTTTTCAACGTATGAGCTATGCACCTGCGGGGACTCTAAACTTCTGACAGCAACCTCATACAACCCAACGACACCCTATGGTGAGTCCATTTCGACCAAGCCACTATCACAACTCTGCAACAGCCAGCACTTGCAATTGGTACGGACTCCACGGGCATTTTATTTGAGATATCCCAGAGTTTGTCAGAGAGCTTATGCACCGCTCGCATGCCCGACAGGATAGCAATTTTGGCATGATGGGGAAAAGCCACCCTGGGCCCATATTCCACAGCAATGCACTAATTAAAGTTGCAGAAACACCTAGTTTGGAATGGGAGCATCCCATGAACACCATCAACTATGGCTATGAGAGTTTTGATCTGCCTCAAGATCCAACTCCCAAAGCAGCTTGGATATTGGATTCGGGATGTTCCCAACACGTGAGCAAAGATGTCCGTCAGTTTTCTTCTTTAGAAATATTCCCAAGCTCTGCCATGGTGCAGACTATTGGGAAGCAGCGTCTGCTTATAGAAGGAAAAGGCATTATAAATCTTGGCAACCATAATGAAATAAACATAAATGATGTCTACTTTGTGCTTGGTCTTTATTTTAATTTACTTTCTATTGGAGCTATAGCAGACTTGGGATTGACACTGGCCTTTGACAACAGAGAGTGTGTTGTCTACCAGGGACCAAACAATATTGTAGGACATGGTCGTAGGGATCCCAAAACAGGACTCTATAGGTGCATTGTACCAAACCCAAAACTTCATGCATGTGCAGTTGCTTCATTATCTGTGGCACACGTTTGGCACCAACGGCTGGGCCACCTCAATTGTCACATCATCCAATCAATGGGCCTACACGACGTCGCAAAGGGCGTACTGCTCATCAGCAGTTCTCATGACTTTTACGATAGCTGTGTTATTAGAAAGCCACCACTTGACAAGCCAAGACTCCACTGCAACTGATACACTCAGACTTGTGCAGACCAATCCATCCTGCATTCCTTGGAGAAAATCACTACATCATGACCTTCATGGATGACTACTTGAGGTTCACGTGGGTCTACTTCATTTGACAAAAATCAAACACAATCAAATGCTTTAGACACTTCAAAGTTCAAAGCTACAGCAGAACTGACTTCAGGCACGAAACTACAAGCTCTGTGTAGTGACTGTAGGGGAGAATATTTGTCCTTGGAGTCCAAAGAGTTTTTAGAAATTGCGGGAATACATCACGAGCTCACACAAGCGTACACACTACATCAAAATGGAGTAAGTGAGCGCAAAAATCAAACACTCTTGGACAAGGCTAAGGCAATGGTGGCTGAGGCCCGTACTTTACCATTTCTATGGTCCAAAATAGTTTCCATAGCAAACTACTTAACCAATTGTTCTCCGACTCGAGCAAACTTGGGCATTAGTCTTGTCCAACAACTTCATGACACTGTTCCCGACCTCCAGCATCTATGTATATTTGGTTGCATTGCCTACGTATACGGTCCTAAGGAAAACAACATAAACTAGAAGACCGCAGCACCAAGACCGTATTTGTTGGCTATGCAGATCAAACAAAGGGCTATTATTGCTACGAAACCACATTGTAGTCTATACTATTAAGCAAAGACGTCCAATTTGTAGAAGGGCGATTATGGCACAGCCCCGAGCCTGAGAAATCTCATAAGTCCAGCATATCTCTTGAAGTTTTGCCCAATTAGACTACTATTCTTGAAGTATTGGATCCCATCACAATGGCAACTTGGCCCTTCGTCTCCAAACCAGAGCTCACCGCCTCCAGCCCAGAGCCTGCTACTTCCAACTCGCCTCCAAGCCCTAGCACATCCCCACCGTTGGATCCTTATGCATTACACAATGGTGACACGTGTCCACAACAACAAGAGATCAGGTTTACAACATCCGAATTGCCTCCCGCTTCTCCACGTATCGCTTTTCTAGTGCTTCCTACGCCAAACCCTAACCCACCGCGATGGTCAACTTGAACTAGGTTCCTCCCTTCCAAACTCCTCAATTACGCAATTCAAGTTGAGTTTCTTAGCAGCATTCACGCTTGCCTCATAGCTTTCAATGAGCCCTTATACCTCCACGCAAATGTTACAACCTTCCATGAGCCTTTATTTTACAGTGAAGCGGCTCAAGACCCTAACTGGATTGTTGCCATGCAACAATAGATGGCTTCTATTTTTGCCAACAACACTTGGTAGTTGGTTGATCTCCCGCCCGGTCACAAAGCCATCACAATAAAGTGGACATATAAACTTAAATCAGGTATCGCATCTATTGGCCCTAAGTATAAGGCTCGATTGGTAGCGCAAGATGACCAACAACATGCAAGGTTTGACTATCAATAGACTTTCTCACCAATTGTGAAGTGGTCAATTATGCGCACAATTGTGTGCATAGCTGCTCTCAACAGTTGGCCTCTATTCCATCTAGATGTTAAGACTGCATTTTTAAATGGCAATATCACAAAAACAATGTTTCTCCATCAACCGCCTGGCTTCGTTAAACCAGGACAAGAGCATCTTATTTGCCGGCTGCATAAAGCCATCTATGGCTTGCACCTTGCAGCAATCTTCTAGAGCTTGGCACAAGAGAATAAACACTTATCTTCTTTCCATTGGTCTGTCTTCATGTTCTGCAGATCCCAGTCTCTATGAATATCATGACAGCAATGCTATTGTCTTATTTATTATCTACGACGACGACTTGATGGTGACCGGCAATCATGCTTCCAAAATTGCTAGGATTCAAGCACAACTTTGCAAAGAAATTGCCATGACGATTTTGGAAAACTTATCATTATATTTGGATGTTGATTTTCTCTATAGCCCCTACGGCATCATGATGTCGCATCACCAATACATTCAAAAATGCCTCAAAGACATGGATCTCATTGACTGTCTCCCTACACCTACCCCAATGGAAGCTACAGTATACAACACCCTTTTTCTCCACATGGATTCACCATTACTTGACGATCATGGCATCATATACGACCGCACTGGAGTCAAAAAGCTTCTTTGTGTAACAAATACAAGACCTGATGTTGAATTTGCTGTCAGCATTGTCACTTGGTTCACTTCTGCTCCCAGGGAAGCCCATCTTCACGCTATCCTCCATATTTTTGTTACTTAAAAGGTACCTCTCACCTTGCTATTCACTATCCAAGAGGGAAAGACAAAATACTGAATGGGTACTCGGACAGTGATTATCTTGGTGGTCTAGATGAAAGAAAGTCTACCTCAGGTTATGTAATGAATATCAAAATGTCACCAATCTCTTGGAAAAGCAAACTGCAAAATGAACTGGCGTAGTCTAGCTTTGAGGCTGAATACAGAGCCCTTGCAGAAGCAACAAAAGAGGCTATGTGGATACAGAATTTGCTTGAAGAGATTCATCTGCCGCTATCACGACCCATCACTATATTTTGCAACAACCAAAGCTATTTGAAAATGGCAAAGAATTCTATCTTCTAAGCTCGCACTAAGCACATTGAAAAAACATGTCATCTGATATGGGATCACATTTGCAAGGAAAGAATTTGCCTGGAGTTTGTCCGATCTCAACAGTAGACAGTCAATGCTTTTACAAAACCCCTAAACAAAGTTCAATTCCAGGAGATGAGAAGTCAGCTTTAACTGATATTACAGGAGGAATTCAAAGCGTCAAGCAAGGAAAATTTAAACAAACATCACCATGACTATTGAAAATCACAGTAACGTTCAACATTAGATCAGGAATTACAAAGGAGTAGCAAACTGAGGGGGAGTGTTGGAAATACGATACAGTCCCTCTACTCCCCTGTATGTAGTGTCGTAGCACAGGGCAAGCAATTTCCCAGTTATACTACCAAAAACCACTTTAAAGTATAACAAAGTGACTCTAAAGATCGAATCCGCGAGATTCTATGAAGTAGATAGCCTTATTTAGTCTCTAAGCTAAGTTAGTACCTATATTTCCTCTTCCGGTTCAAACACAACAACCGGAAATACAACAACATCAAGAACTATAATCAGACCCTCTTCTCCTTCTCCGATCCGGTCCACTTTCCGATCTGGTCTGATCAACTCACATCCGCTCTTACTACCA